>CM031962.1:14941541-15106541 GCA_018749465.1 Paracanthobrama guichenoti | reverse complement strand
TGAAAATCAAATGCTAATCTGTGTTAAAGGGAAAGTTCACAATGACAAATCTGTCATGATTTACCCACCCTCATGTTCCAAAACTTCAATGGAACAAAAGAAGATATTTTGAGAAACGTCTGTTGTTGTTTTTTTCTTCTTCATACAATGGGGTCAGTGGGCTCCAATGTTGTTCGACGTTCTTTAAATATCATCTTTTGTATTCTGCTGAAGAAAGACAGGTTTGTAACAACATGATGACAATTTTCTTTTTTAGATGGACTATCCCTTTAAGAGCATTCTAGTGATCATCTCGGTTTCATCTTAAAGTGAAACGGATAAGCATAGTAATGGATCACTGGACATGTTCATTCTGTGTCTTGAGCAACACTGTTTTACACTCTTCAGACACTCGCACTCATCATACCTTTTATATGATGACCATTCTGTGACAGTGATACTGTGATAGATTCTTTCCACCAGCTATCTCCCACGAGTGGTTTTGGTTTTACAGCCCCAAACGCAGAACCAGAAATATGACAGAAATGCCCTTTGGCAAAGCATTTTCATTAATTCCATTTCACTGACAGAATCAAACTTGAACATCTGAAATTCACATTTTATAGCCACTGTTATGCATTTTAGATTGAATAATGTCCTGGGAAAACTAGAGGTTGCTAATGCGGTTGTGCTATTTCCCACAATAAACACCAGCTTTTGTGTAAAACACATATGTTTTTAGTTGGAGGTCATTTTCTTAAGAGTCTACATGTTGTTTTTTGTTTAATCTTTAATTGCACAGCAAATAGTGACTCTCGGGCTAATGAAAAAGTGATGGATGTCCTGTTGTTCACCTTCGTGTGCAGAAACTCTTACAGGGGTACATGTGTTCATTTAATGTGCTCCTTTAATTGGACATTTGGAGAAGGGGAGAGAGGGATCCTTATAAGGCAAGACCGCAGGGAAACATTTATCTGTCAATCTGGCCGTATATTAAAGTCCATTGTGTGGTCGCTGTAATGAAGTCTGCACAGGACCTCTCAGAGATGTTATTTCTTTGATAAAGGCAAAGTATTCCAGAAATCAGTGTTTGTTTATATAGCTTTTGTGGCAATTTGTCTCGGATGAATTATGGGCACCTGATCTAAAGAGACTATCTGCTCTGTGTATTTTCTTTTGTTGTGCTGGTTTGTACCGCCTTCGCTGCAGGATAAAGCATCCACTTTGGGACTGGTACTTGTTTAAATGAATCTTCATTCTGAGCTGAGATGTATAAATATCTTTAACAAATAGATATTTGTTAAAGATATTTGGGCGGCAGTGGCACAGTGGTTCATGTAGGTTGGCTACAAACCGGAAGGTTGGTCATTCCATCCCCGGCTCCACCTGACCAAGTGTCGAGGTGTCCATGAGCAAGACACCTAACCCCAGCTGCTCCTGACGAGCTGGATGGCGCCTTGCATGGCTGACAGCACCGTCGTGTATGAATGGGTGAATGTGAGGCAATATGTAAAGCGCTATAAAGGCACTCCATTTACCATTTTAACCAAATAATGCATTTCTGTATTTTGTGGGTTATTCACTTGTGCAATCATTAGCAAGTTACAAAAAAGGAAAAAAGGGGAAAAAAACTTGGTTCTGTGGCACAGCTGACACGTGTGCTGTGATACGATGTAGGGAATGCAGGTTTGAATCTGGCTTGCATCATTTCAATCCATATTCTTACTTTGCTGTCTTTTCAAATACAAATTATGCATATAAAACTGCAGATACAAAGATTCAAATGCTCTCCTTTCAATGCCCAACTTTGGTGAAATATTCCCAAGCCTTCACAAAATGTTCCCACACTGCTGATACAGAAGCCTTGAAAAATGAAAACAAAATCAAAAGGTCTTAAAAAAAAAAAAAAAAAAAAAAAAAAAAAAAAAAAAGATTCAAACAACCAAACTATTTCTTATCTCACTGAGATAAAGTACTATATTACCATGCAAGGGTATAAGTCCACCACAATTCCACTGACGCAGGGTGTTCCACAGGGCTCAGTTCTTGGTCCGTTACTTTTTATCATCTCCATGAAACCACTTGGTGATATCTTACACTGTAAACCCTAATGCTCAAAATAATTAATTGGTTTGAGTAGAGCCAAATCAAATTAAACAAATTAGCTCAAACTAACTTTTATGAGTATTTAGAACTTTCTTTTTATATTGAGTTCTCAAAACTGACACATTTTAAGAAATCTGAATTGTTTCATTGTTTTATGAACTTGTTTCTTTTAATTTAGACTAACTTAAATTTAACCGAAACTGGGCTGGGATCCATAAATGCCATAATATAAATGCCAACATTTTTATATTATGATTTTTGTGCAAGATTAGCGTTAAGTGGAAGATTTAGTAGTGTTTAATGTTTTGTGTTTATTTATTTTGTATTATTTGGTGACAAGTGGAACATAGTTTGAGAACAGATATATGTTAAATGTATTATTGCTGTCCTCACTCAGCAAGTGCTATGCTATGCTAATGCTACCTAAGCATTGTGTAACCAATTAGCAAGGTGACATTTATTGCTAGTTAAAGCTACTTAAGTTTCCACTTCTAAAAATTTTAGGTTACATGATATTTTTAATTGAAATGTATGAAATAGCTTACTCAAATATTCCAAGTTCAGAGCAATTAAAATGTATGATTACAAAATAAAAACCTGCAAGTTATGCTTACTTAAACTTAAAATTTCTTAACTAAAAAAAATGAGGCAGCTGATTGCCTTGTGTACCACCTCCGCTGATATTTCATCTCTGCCTGACTGCACGTATTAGAAAAATCCAACACTGGATGTCCCTGAAGCTTCTTAAACTAAATGACAGCAAAACCGAAATAATGCTGATCAGCTCCACCCTACCTGTAAATATGTTGTTAAACCTTCCTCCCCTGTACATAATCTTGGTGTGATTATGGTTTTATTTGATTTCTCTCCTTCCTTTGTCTCTCATATTGCTCTGTTAAAAATTATTTTTATCACCTGAGTTATATTGCAGTCTCCATTCCTCCCCTTGTTCATGCACTGATAACTTCTCTGCAATGCCTTGTTAATCGGCTTACCAACAAAACAAAACAAAAACTTAAAAGGCTACAGTATGTACAAAACACAGCCGTGAGAGTGCTCACATACACTATACGTAGTGCTTACATAACTCCTCTTCTCCATGTTGTATTCATTTTGAGGTACTTAACTTTTAAGGCTTTAAATGGTCTTGCACCTCTGTCTATCAAACCTACTGCCCACCCTGACTTAGATCATCTGAACTTGGCCTATTGTGAGTTCCTAGATTCTGGCTGTCTGCTGGTGGATGATCTTTTTGTGTTATCACTCCCAAGAATTCATTACCCCCCCCAGTTGTATGTAAACTGTAAATGTCCTTCAACTACCTTTGTTAAGCGACCTTGGGCTTGTGGAAAGCTGCTATACAAAGGTGAAAGAGGGAAATATTGTGTGTTCAAGTCATGTCAGAAAGTTTGTATTTACTAGTTGAATGCACATGAATGGCACTACAGTTGTAATTACAAATAGGATACTCAGATCTTTCTTTAAGTTTCCGAGTTGAAATGAATGAAATCATTATTTTATTTACCATGTAACTAAGTTGCATGTACAAAATATGATTGTACATTTGCAACAGAATATACAGAGGGGGCCAAAATTATTAGAACACCTGACAAATCTGAAAATATTGACCTTTTTTGCTTCCAAAACATGATTTAATTTCATAATATTCATGAAATATGCAGATGGTTGCTCTGGCCATCAAATAAGTGAGTCGTACTGTTTTTATCCACTTTTACTTTAATACCTTTTGCAGCCATTACAGCAGCACATCGCTCTGGCATAGTGTCAATATATTTCCTCTGAGAGCTTCAACACTAATGTTATCCCATGCCTTCTGCAACTGAAGCCAAAGGCTTCTCTTTGAATGTATAATAGATCTGTCCAGTTTATTTTCCAACTCGCCCCAAATGTGCTTGATGGGGTTGAGGTCTTTGAGGGGGCCAGTCCATCACTGTCAATGATCCAGCAGATTCCTTCCATCGTAGTTCCGGCAATAGTTAGAAGAATGTTTCGGGTCATTGTCCTCTTGGAAAATAAATCCAGGCCCAATAAGACGACTCATTGCCAAGTGTTCTAATATTTTTGGCCACCACTGTATAACCATTCGATTTACAGCACCTTCATATATTTGATTAAATGAAGTGCCAATTCCCCAAGAATTACGTATATTTATTATTTCTTCAGAATTCCTTTTAACACTCAATCTGAAGTCACCATACAAGTATCTTGGTGAAATAACAGGTAATATTTTTCTATTGATAGCAAGATACTTGATACTCATGATTTCACAGTTTTTACTTTCTTTCCTATTTGACTGTCTCTCTGTGTGGCTCCAAAGTCATTAAACATACTGCGATCACTGAGGAAACATTGTTTGGCACTGACAGGCACTTATATCAACACCTTAAACTGCAAGAACAACACAAGATTACATAACAGCAGTTGAAATGAGTCAACAGTAGGAGGAATTTCACTTTGAGAAACTTTCAAAAGAACCCAGCAAGCAATTGCCATCATTTAGTTGTTTCTGTAAACTTCTCCACTTCTATAGTGAACATAATCTTGAATTTGGTTACATGTAGTTTTTGCCAAAATAACTTATGAGATGTATGATTTTCCTTCGTGTAAGCAAAGTCAACAGAGATTATAAGGTGTTTGGTTTCATTTTGACGTGTTAATGTTCTAGATTAGTTTATTATTAGTTAGTTAGTTTATTATTATTATAGTTAATTATTTATTACTTAATGTCTATTAAATTATAGATTTTGCCCAATATGTCAGGACTGTGTTTGGATGGCTATTGGGCGTCTTTTAGATGCAAATTGCTTGTTGGGAAGTTATTTAGACAGTTTATTTAGAGTAAACATTGAGAAAACTCATTACCTGCTGTAGCTATTTTCACGAACACGTTCTCATTGTCATTGAGAATAACACTAAATAAGGATTGTATTACACTGTACAAAAATATATGATCAGTAAGTCATGGCAACATATGTTTTTCTATTATTTTAACTATGTTTCAATCAGGCAAGATTAAAAAAATACTTGAAAAGCCAATTTGATTATACTTAAAAATGTATGTAAGGTACCGTATATACCCGAATATAAGACGACCCTGAATATAAGACGACCCCCCCATTTTCCAGACTTATTTTTTTGGGGAAAAAAGGTGCTTGCCACCTCCGAACATTGCATTCTGTGACTCCAATTTTGGTGTTATAACGTGTTGGTTTATTTGACCAACTTTTGAAGCTCTTTTCTCAAGGTGATCACTTGGCTTCTCCTTGGCGGCACTTTACTGTTTATTTAATTCATAACACTGTCACTAATCACGTAGCCTATCGTGTTGGCGCCCTCTACTGCTTCCCCCGCTTTCTCCCTTTCCCCCGTGATTTTGTCTATATCACGAATATAAGACGACCACCCATTTTTCGGACACAAACCTAGTCTTATATTCGGGTATATACGGTATATACACTATGTGACTTTTTTTTTGTTCAAAATGAGTCGATACAACATCAATCCTTCTTCCAAAATGTTTTTGTCTTACCCTGGTTCACAATGGTAAGCCTATTATAAGTGTTTATATTTTAGACCTGATGGATGGTTTTTGCTTGAAATTGCGTACATACATCACTCACCTGTGCGTGTCTCTGTAACATGCATGTTCTGTTGTTTAGTTTTCCCTGTTCCTGTTTGCCTGTGTTCCCTGTCATTGTAAGTTGACCTAGGCTGTGTCCGAAATCAACCTCTATACCCTTAAATAAGGCACTATTTGAGGGTACAACCATTTGTAGTGGTGTCCGAAACCATAGTGGACGTTATTTAGTGCACTCATTCAATCCCACAATGCACCGCAATATCGAGTGTACAGCTTATTTATGCTCATTGGCTAGAGAATACCAATAATGCCCCATGAGAGTCACACACTGAATGAATTCCCGTGTCTCACCAAGAGATGGCTCCCAATGCTGAGTCAATCATTTTCCAAACCGTGCTGGTCCAGTGTAATATCATACAGGTATAATTCCTTTTTAATTGATTATTAAATTGTTTAATTACGGTTTATACATGCTATAGTTTCCATGGTCGAGTGCAAGATAAATCTTTTCATTACTACTGCTGCCATGTTTGCTACGTTTCAAATAATTATTAAACAGCAAGCACAAACTATGCAAAAGCGGCAGCCCTTCTGGTGCACTCAGTGTCCGAGTTCACTCACTCGTTTTATTCACCCCTTCAAGTTGACTTATTAGTCGGTTAATGTAGGGAATAGTTAATGAAGGTAGGTCTATAGGGGGCAATTTCGAACACAGCCCAGTTTCCTAGTGTGTTTCAGTTTGTTTCCTTGGTTACTGACAATGTTCACCCTTAGTTATCCCTTTGTAATCCCTTAGTTCTCAGTGTTCTGTCTTGCGTTAATGTTGCATGTCAGGTTAGTATTGGTCATCCTATTCCTGGAGTATTAGTGATGTAAAGTCTGATTCATTTCCGCGAACCAGTTCTTTCGGACAGTTTGTTTCAATGAACCGGTTTCATCAGCTCCTCAATGATGCATTCAAATAAATGCAGGTAATTTTAAAAATGTAAGTGCACAATAACTGCATTGTATCAGATTATTAATTTAGATGTTGGTACATTAAGGCCACCTAATATAAAGTGGGTCCAAATAATTTGTGTCAATGCATATTGAAACATTCAAATTTAAAGGCCCACTGAAGATTATTCAATGTGTTGACGTAATCTCCCCTGAAACAGGAAGACAGGGTGGGACATATCAAACAGCTCCTCCCCTTTTTTAAAACAGCCAATAGCGTTTGTTTATATCACACTTTGACTACTGGAGTTCGTCACCACTGGACTACAGCATTTCAGATCTGAAAAGCCGCAGTTTCCTCCTAATCTTGAACCGATTTCTCATCATAATCTCCTCCATATCACTTTGAAATAAAGCATTCTGTGCAGAATTCAAACGGGTCCGATATGTTTTGACTCTGGACCGTAGCAGTCTGTGTGTGTGTGTGTGTGTGTGTGTGAAACTAACGTGAAACCAGGCTTCATTTGCCTCAACTGAAAACATATTTACACTGTCTGAATCGTTCCCTGTCCCCCATATAGTGCAATATGTGCCATTCACCATGTAGAAAATAGTACGTGTGAGCAAGTGATCGATTTCAGCCGCAGCTTCCGCATCTATTTAGAGGGCAGGACCCTTCAGATTCCAGAGAGCATTTGATTGGACAGAAGATGTGATGAGAAGCTTATGTCCACCATGATGTCATAAAAATCCACGATCCAGTTTAGCGGAAGTGAGAGACTGTAAGTTTTGAATACTTATATCTCCTAAATTTTTATTTTGTCATTGTTTTGGAACACACCAGTTTATTCATAACCTTAGGGCTAACATATTCATACTAAAACCTAAAAAAAACTTTAATTTTGGTTTCAGGGGGCCTTTAAATGTTATTTGTGTGAATGCATATTGCTGATCATTGTCTTTCATTCACTCAAGTTAATGGTGTTTGAGGTAGATAACATACTGAGTAGATTACATCTTGGATAAGATTCCTAAAAGTTTCGCACCTATAGCACATATTACAGACATTGATGCACAAACCCAGATACTGTATGTTCTACGTATCTAAATTATATAGAAAGACTAAACAACTCACTCATCAGACTCCTCTGTAATCCTCTGCAAACTTCGACTGCTGGTTGAACCAGCTACTTCGGCTGTGCGTTTCAAGCTCGATTCAGTTCGATTAGTGAACTGGCTCAACTGGTTACTCCCTGAGAACCGGCTTAAAGGAATGTTTCGTTCAAGAATCGAACATCACTAGCAGTGTTGGGAAGGTTACTTTGGAAATGTAATGAAAGCTCTAGCGGAAAGTTCTGCCAGGAAGATTCAATGTTACGTCACTTATCACATTCAGACCTAACCAATCATGTCCTAATACTCGGAGTATAAAATATCGGTACTTACACATGTCTGAGTTCACAGATGCTGACGTCAACATTTAACTCCCAGGGGGGTCGGCTGCACCCCTGCGTTCATCTTCACCCCTCTGCACCCCTACGCCAAAGAAACTCTAAATATAATACTTGCTGATCTGTTAATAAATGTGTTACTTCATCGTACTTCATCTGGACTCCCGAGCCTTTCTGGTACTTTCTTTACTCTGTGACTTTGTTCGTTTTCGTTCTAATAATTCTGTGAGATCTACCAGATCATCTATAAGCAATTGTGTTGTTCCTTTTTTCGTCGTTCTGCTTTTGGACTATCGTCTTTTGCTGTCAAAGCGACGACTCGATGGAATGCTTTGACAGAGGATATAAAAGGGTGTAAATCTATTGGTCTTTTTAAAATGAAGTTAAAATCTTTTTTTTTATTGAATCAACTTTGTAGACATTGACATGGTTGCTGTTTAATAGTTTTTTTGATCTGATATTAGTTAGTTAGTAATTAGTTAATCTTAAAAAATAAAGCAAACCCACATAAAACAGTTATAAATAAGCATGTGTCCTATTCTGTGTCCCAATTGGTGTCTCATATTTTAGAGCAGTCAATACAATTTGGGAAAGAAATCAATTAAATATCTGTCTCTCTCTCTCTCTCTGTGTGTGTGTGTGTGTGTGTGTGTGTGTGTGTGTGTGTGTGTGTGTGTGTGTGTGTGTGTGTGTGTGTGTGTGTGTGTGTGTGTGTGTGTGTGTGTGTGTGTGTGTGTGTGTGTGTGTGTGTGTGTCCTTTATCTTCCAAAAATCAAACTGGACAATAGAGCGACAGATAAAGTAGCTAAGTGTCCACACCATACATCATGGGTTAGGTCACTGGGACAGTGTCTTTTTTTTTTCCTTCTTCTTTTTTTTTTGTGGTAATATTATACTTGACAGTGTTACCAAGCTTATTCAAGGGGGACAAATGCTAGCTAAATAAATATTTTCTGTCAAAGCATTCATATATAGAAGTGTGGCTGCAAGACATCTTTAGATAGCTAGCAGACTAGCGAATTTGTTATGAATGGAGATTAACATCGTTAAATAAACTGCTGGACATGAACCAAGCAACACAGAGCTAAAATAGATCTTAAACACATAGTAGCATGGTGTGGCAGGCAGGAGTAGGCAATGCCTTTCCTACTTTATTTAATGACTGCTTACAGTTAACTGTGAGCGGTTACATACCTGCAGATGCTTCCTCAGGTTCGACATTGAAACCGATGTTAATAGCATTTAAGAGACGGCAAACATATTTTGCACTGAATTTTTATACACCGATCAGGCATAACATTATGACCACTAAGGTGAAGTGAATAACACTCATTATCTCTTCATCACGGCACCTGTTAGTGGGTGGGATATATTAGGCAGCAAGTAAACAGTTTGTCCTCAAATTTAATGTGTTAGAAGCAGGAAACATGGGCAAGCGTAAGGATTTGAGCGATTTAGAGCGAGTTTGACAAGGGCCAAATTGTGATGGCTAGACGACTGGGTCAGAGCATCTCCAAAACTGCAGCTCTTGTGGGGTGTTCCCGGTCTGCAGGGGACAGTATCTATCAAAAGTGGTCCAAGGAAGGAACAGTGGTAAACTGGCAACAGGGTCATGGGCGGCCAAGGCTCAATGATGCACGTGGGGAGTGAAGGCTGACCCATGTGGTCCAAACAGACAAGCTACTGTAGCTCAAATTGCTCAAGAAGTTAATGTTGGTTCTGATAGAAAGGTGTCAGAATACACAGTGCATCACAGTTTATTGCTTATGGGGCTGCATAGCCGCAGACCAGTCAGAGTGCCTATGATGATTGACCCCGTCCACCACGGAAAGAGCCAACTTGTGCCAGCACGTGAGCATCAGAACTTATGCCTGATGTTATTATGTTATGCCTGATCGGTGTATTTGCTCCCTTTTCTGGATGAAATTAATTTTAAATTTCCAGCACTGGAAAGCATTTTTATCAGTCACCATGCAGCCTTTCAGCGGCAATGTGCATTGATGTAATTGGCAGACATGGTGCGCTGCAAATTCAAACAAGAGAGCCAATCAAAAACATAAGAACAGCATCACTTTATAAAATGGTCTTTGAATGTAATTTCCCGGCAAGCATTATGTCTTGGATTGGGAATGTGCATGTCTACGTTCCACTGGAATGTGCACACAGCAGGAAAACGATTAAACCAGTCAACGGCCATTTAAACCCCCACCCGCCCCCCTATTTTTCTTTCCATTTTTTCTTTTCCATGTGTTTCTTATCTCTATCCACCTTCTTTTTTTTTTTTAATTTATCTTAGTTTAACTTTATTTATATATTTTTATATTATTTTTCCCTTTGTCTTTCCTTTTTTTGCTTGATTGTTTTTGTTGTAAAACCAGTAAATAATAATAACATCATACATTCAATACTTTATATTCTTACACATTCTGGATATGGAGATATACAACGTGTGTACGTATGTATGTATATGTGAATGAAGATATGTGTATACATTTTTTTTTCTTGTTTTTCATAAACTAGCTTACTTGCATTTCAAGATCTATTCAAGATCTAATTTTTTTCCCTTTGTTTTCTTTTTATGTACTTACATGTATTGCTTTGTTTGCTTAATTAAAGTTTGCTTAAGAGTTTAAAAACAACGATGGCCCAGATAACTCATCCTCATCTTTGCCATCTTTTGCCATCTGTGGCACATATGGCCCAGTTCAGGCAATGTGGTTTAAATTTGCTATTTAAACAACGTGTCACAGAATGTGAAAATGATAACTGCTTTGGGTTGAAACTAACAAAAAACACTTGCCTGGCATCGCAATGTGCCAGATATGGGCATATGATAGGCCCAACATTTTTTTTGTTTTATTTTTTTACAGTGTACAAGTATCTAACTCAGAACCATGGCCATTTGGTTTTAGGAAATTAAGAACTTTTTCAAATCCTCAGTCAAGAATGTTAAGTTGGAAGTTTACTACAATCCCAGGTCCACACAGAACTCGACAGAAAGCTGCACAGTATGAACAGCCCTAAGCATGTTTGTTTCTGAATTATTTCGGCTTACCAATAGCCTTACAGGAAACCCTACCAACAGCAGTTTAATCCACTTATGCCAGTTTTACATTATTCCACAGATTTCCCCCACAATCGGCACAGAAAAAAATACAACAGAAGTCAGCACTTGGCTTTAAAGTACATTTAAATTAATGCATATGAAGTCATCGATGAGCTTTAGCTGTGCAAATTGACAATGGATTTAATATCCATTAATATCAATAAGGTAGAAAATGTCAGGTCATTAATCATTAAAATCATTACAATGCAATGCAGACATGTCGATGTTCTGTACCTAAAAGGTAAAATCATTACCATTTTTTTGTATAATGTATTTTTAAGAATGCATGACTATTAATCAAATGATAATGATAAAAGTCCAAGTAGACATTTAAATTGAGTATAATGTATTTTATGTCTTACATCAGAGTTCATGAGATTGTGAAAATGTGTATCTTGGATATAATCTCGAAATATTTTTGTTCCTGTTGAGAGTTCACCAAACCTCAAAATCATGAATTATTTCCCTAAAGACGACTGATTTATGATTTTTATGCTGCTTATTTTGGCATCCTAGTAATCTTAATACTAGACAACAACAACAACATCATCAGTTTTTAAAGAGTAACAACACCTTTATTTATTTAGGTTATAGATTTGTTTTCTCAAAAAGTAATATGAATTAAACAAAATTAATCTATTGCCCATCACAGTTTGTGGAAGATTCAAATTATCATCAGTATATTATTTCAATTATACTACTATGTATGATGTAATACAGTATTGTGTAAGTGCATAACTCCGCCTGTTCCAGAAATTTGGATGTATTGCAATGCAAAACATGTTCTTGGCTGTTTCTCACATCTGTAACACACAAAGCAGATCGCAAACCAAGCCTTGGGGTAAACTGCTGAAGCATGCAGTGGTGGCACGAATAAAAAGATCTCCTCGCCTGTGTGTCTTGCATGGGCATGAATCATGATGGTGTGAGAGGGCAAAATGTGACTAGAGATGCCAGTAAACCAATGAACTGTTGGTGAAAACACCCAAGCTCATGCGTCTGGAAGGAGGATGCGAAACATGAGCACACAAACTTAAAAGTTGAGAAAATATTCCCAGATCCAGGAAACTCGAGAAATGGATTCTGCCTGATGCCATTCCAGGACTTGTCTCAACACATGTTTTGTATCTGCAGTTTCTCGGCCCACAGAATTTAAACCTGTCATTCACAAAGCTCTTCACATCATGTGTACGTTTGTTCGTTTATTCATTAATTTATTGTCAAAAAGTTTGTAATACTCTCATCTCTGTTTAACATTTTTTTTTTTTTTTACAGTTGTACTTTAGATTACGCTTCCGTCATTAATGAGTGACTACACAGGAACAAATGAGTAATGCACTATTGACATTCTTGTAATTACTATTAACTAAAAAGGAACTAACAAATTAGTAATAGAGCTTAGTTGAAGGGTGGTAGTTCACTATTAGTTAATTAATAGCTACTATTTTTTCACACCTCCCAGAGGACTATTAACTACTATATACAGACTCATAATTAACATGAATAATGCATAATATATAATTAATATTAAAGTGAAGGTCAAAGTAACCCACTATTAATGACTTGAGTATTACCAAATCCTACAGTGGGAATCAGTAATTATTTGGATCTGTATTCTAAAGCATAAAGCATGATAACTTATTAATAATGACTGAAGTCATTGTAAGCTTTTGAGATTTGTTGTAAGGTTTTGATAGTAATGGCTTCTAACAGATTTGGTAACGCTTGAGTAATTACTAGTGGTTTACCATAATCTTCACTTTAGAATTAACTATATATGGTGCATTATTGTCATGGTTCATGAATTCGCTGTCTCATATCCCGTGTGTGTGTGTGGAGCTGATTTGCTGCTGATTGAACCACCAGCTGCAGATCAGCGCACCCTATTTAGTCTCTCCGTTTTCTCCCTTTTCTTTGTCAGAGTGTTGTCGGATGTTCCGTGTGTGTTTCCCACCTGTTCCCGTTGTGTTCCTGTTGGTTTGTTGTCTTCCCAGATATTCACTGTCACCGTCTTCACCTCCAGAGGTCTGGGCTGTCCTCAGCGTCCCTGTGCAACCAAGTGCCTTCTTTGCGCTGGACTCTCTGCCATCTTGTTCTGCCTGCGATCTGCTGTCTTTAATAAAGACTTTTACTTGCAATTGAATTCTGCTTCGTCATATCATTACAATTATTCACATTTAGTATGAACCTGTATATAGTAGTTCTTAGGAGGTATGAAATATTATGATATTTAATGATAGGTAATAGTGAACTACCACCCTTCAACTGAGTGTTATTACTTACTAATTCGTTAATCAGAGTTCTTGTTAATTAATAGTAGTTACTAGACTGTTAATAGTGCATACTCATTTGTTCCTGTGTAGTTATTCATTGATGACAGAACAGTATTCTAAAGGGTTACCTTTTTACTGTTTAAATCCAGAAGTTTGTAAGTTCTTACTTAAATAAGGATGTAATTCCATCTATTACATTGTAAAAAAATATATTTTTGCTGCTTGTTCAAATTGAGCTAAAGCAACACAAATCCTATACAATTTGTCCTAACTTAATTTCATTGTGTTCAATCCACTTAAATAATTGAAGTTTACTTAATCCTTTCGTGTTGGGACTACATGAATCCTTTTGTTGCATTCATTGAAACTGCAGTGGATTGTTAGTGTCCAGTGCTTTGCACAAGACTAAATCAGGAGAGTAAAGGTCATGACTGCATCCAAAATCGCATACTCTCTTGTGAGGTACTTATTTTGAACAAGTACTTTGTGACTGTTAAAAAAGTAAGTTCTATATATTAAATCTATATGTTCTATATGAATATTGTGTGAATGTAATCTGGATGTACTCTATTTGCCATGTTGTCATTATCATGTGACCTACCAGTGTCTGTTGCAATACTTCACTGCCATTCACAAATCCTCTCCCGTGGATCACATGCACACTTTAGAATCTCACCAGAAGTAGGACATCCGGGTACTTTTGGCCTACTCTTTAGTATTGTGAATTCAGAGATACTGATCTTTTATTTGTTCTTGAAGGGGACATATTACATAATTTTATTACATAAAGAAAACCATATGTTAAAACATAAAATACATAGAATACAGCTTCAACAGAGGGACAAAAGACCCTCTGTCCACTTCCCTTCCATGCTGAGACCAACATAAAATCAGGTGCTTAAATTAAGCAAAGTTTAACGCTAATCTAGGATTTGTTGATATGGGTTTTATTTTAAATCAAGTTGTTGCACCACTTCATTTTAAACACATTAATTACGCAGTAAAACCATTATAGAGCTGATCAAGCAGCAGACGGAGGGTGAACTGACGACAGGCTGAAGAATCCTTATTAGTGCAACCCACTAGCCTGACGTTATCATTAGTCTGATACTGCTCCATTGGGCTGTGATTTGAATCTCGTTCAGCAAAATGAACAAATCTTTAAGTAATTTCGTTCATTTCAGCAGAATATAATTAAAATGTCACATGTTAAATTCCCCAACACATCTAGTACTTATGCAAATGTTGATCACATTTGGAATAAAAAAAATTTAAACAAATTTTAAAGGCAAATACATTAAAGAGAATTAGCAAATAAAACTAAAATATCCAGGTGGAAACTGTCAAAATTGCAATTAAGAAATTAACTGATGGCTTTAACCCTCAACATTTTCAAATGTCAACAGTAATAATATAAGTGGCGATATAAGTGGGAAAAAGTGCCCAAATATGGCATTTCACACACGTTAATGCTACATGGTCTCACTCCAACTCATCACATATTGACGCTTGGTCAGGACCCCTCGTGTCACTTTTTAACCGCACAGTGTACACCTTTAGCGTCATTTTCTGACGTGCAGGGAAGTCCATTGATTTCAGTTGACGCAATTGGTCACAAGACATACGAGAGCCAATGCAACTTCACTATCAAAGCTGTAATGTTTCTTCGGGGGGCAATTTTTGAATGTGTGCATGATCTTTGCTGATGGAAACCTTTGGCCTGATCGCTTTTGGGGATTTTCTTCACACAAATCAATCGTTTAGCCTCGGAACACTTGGAATATTTGTACTTTTTAAATAAATTGTGCCTGCAGTTGGATCTGCCTTTCATATTCTGTGTTTTATATCATATAATACACAAATGGGGGTTTAGGGATGGGTTTTGGTAATGACAGGGATTCCCCGTCATTATCATGGTGAGCTCCATGGAAATCCAAGACAGGGAACAGCAGCAGCTTCTAGGGACAATCCTCCTATTTTATAGACTCCTATTTATAGACTGGAGAGTAACGTCAATGTAGAGACAGGAGTGGAGGAAGCTGCAGTTGTAGCAGCCCCTATGCGCAGAGAATGAGCCGTATAACACACGGAACGGAAGCTTGCAGTATTGGCAGAGCAGGCAGAGACAGGAGGCAAGCTAGGGACTTTGGACATGGGCTTTCCCTCCTCCACGGTAAATAATGGGTCCTGCTGACCAGCTTGTGGACGGCTCATAGATGAGTTAGGTAGGCCTAGGCTAACTGTTTCAAATACCAACTATAGCTTTAACAAGAACAATAGCCATAAGTCTAGCATTTTACTGAAAACGACTAGAAGCTTAAAGGGATAGTTCACCCAAAAATGAAAATGTGATGTTTATCTGCTTACCCCCAGGGCATCCAAGATGTAGGTGTCTTTGTTTTTTTTTCAGTAGAACACAAATGAAGATTTTTAACTCCAACCGTTGTGGTCTGCCAGTCGTATAATGCATGTCAATGGCAACATTTTAGAGTAGAGCTATGAGAGTAAAAAAAAAAACATACACATACGAATCCATATTAAACCCTACGGCTCGTGACAACACATTGATGTCTTAAGACACAAAACGATCGGTTTGTGCGAGAAACCGAACAGTATTTATATTAGGGCTGGGCGATATGGCTGAAAACTGTATCACGATATAAGTGTTTCATATCGGTCGATATCGATAATTATTGGTATTTTTTATGACCCATTTAAAATAAGGACCAGGAGAAAAATATTACACATTTCAACATTTTTATTTTAAACTTAACCTTCCTCTGATTATAATCCCCTCAGTTATAAAGGCAGAAATGTAAACACTGCCATGGAAAACACTCAAATTAAAATGTAAATATGTTTATACTCGACGTGTCCGCATGTGCGCGTGGCAAAAATGACGTCAACGGAGTGGGCGGTCGTTTTATTAATGAAAATAAATATCCATGTTTAATAAAAATGTTCATGAAACTAATTGAAAGTGTTTAGAAAAATTAGAAAATGTTTAAGAGATTGTTAATTTAGTTGTATACATGTTCTCCCATCCATATATTCTGTTCTAGTTTACTGGGTTTTACACGATTCTTTCGTAGTGTGGTTTTGGTAAAGTTAAACATTGTCACGTGTACTTCTCACAGCTGTTTCCTGATGGTTTATAGAACAATTACTCCGAGTTGCCCTCCTGTCGTTTCAAATAGTACAACGGCGAACGCGTCGAGCATAAACACTTCCCCAAACGGACGAGGCGCGCGTGCAGTCAGCAGCGGCTCGCGCTGCAGAGCCAGACGAAAGGCTTAAGGTGGTAAAACAAGTTTGTGGTATTACCAGTCATGGTGGGGACGACGGGGCATAATTTGCAGACGACATGGTGACTTGTTTCCCTGATTTATTAACAATTTGCTCGCTCGCTGCGGCACTCATTTACCACGCATCACCCCATACCGGTTCTGTTACTGAACCAAACATGATACTGTTACATGATTGGCTGTTAGCGTGTCACTCCCTACGTTGCTAGGTTACCAGAGTGTGAGTTCCTTTGTTCATGTAACCAAACCTGCTTCGTGACCTCTGGTTTCTTCCGACAAAGAAAAAATATTATTGTACGTTTTATCGAATGCATTTTTATTGATATCGATTATTACGTGTCTATCGCGATACATATCATTATCGTTTTATCGCCCAGCCCTAATTTTTTTTTATATATATATATATATATATATATATATATATATATATATATATATATATATATATAAAAAATGGTTTACCTCAAATGCGATCTATGTACAACAGCCTTCACTGCGCCATCACTTCCGGTGGGTGAGGTCAAATGTACACGATATGGCTTATCCACTGATCTATATAAATGACATTCTGTTTTGCCTGTTTGCCAGCCGAATTTGCCATTTTAATTAGCTCCTGACAAATCTTGTTATTAAAGCAAAATATGCATTTAAGCAGTGAGTGATTCTGACTAATAAACACCTCTCTGGCCACCTCTCATGATCAGTATGTCCGTGACAATTGGCCGCCGCCCATCGCTGCTAAACACGCCGCAAACGGTACCACAACGTCTTCCAGAGCCCAAGACACAGAAACCCAGTGAAATGTTTGCCAAATTATATAATTACAGCATCAACTGGTGTGCTCTTGCTTCGTTGAGAAATAGCCTGCAATGTTAGACCTTGAACCGCCACACTTCGGATAAGCTGAAATAATTAACATTCTTACGAGACAGCAGTTAGGTCTAGTAATAAGCTGACGATAAAGTATCCGACATTATAATTGTTGCTGATATACCGTATATACCCGAATATAAGATGACCACCTCCGAACATTGCATTCTGTGACTCCAAATATTTTGTCAGCTTTGCAATTATTAGATGATTATGCCTCATTCACGACCATAAGTTTAAAGTTGGTGTCATAACTGTTTCAAACGTGTTGGTTTATTTGACCAACTTTTGAAGCTCTTTTCTCAAGGTGATCTCTTTACTTCTCCATGGCGGCACTTTACTGTTTATTTAATTCATAACACTGTCACTAATCACGTAGCCTATCGTGTTGGCGCCCTCTACTGCTTCCCCCTGCTTTCTCCCTTTCCCCCCGTGATTTTGTCTATATCGCAAATATAAGACGACCCCCCATTTTTCAGCCTATTTTTAGGACACAAACCTAGTCTTATATTCAGGTATATACGGTAATTCCTGATATAATTCTGCTGAAAATGCAACTTCTCGTGTTCGTACTACGTTCGTATAGTGAATAGTGAATATAGAGCTCCAGAGGTCACGTGACCCATTCTGTTTACGACGCCATTTTGGCAGGCAGGAATAGCCGGCGCCAGCATGAGTTTAAAGGCAACAGAGTTCACTGCGCACTTTAATTCACTTGTACATAGCAAAACTTAATAGATTAAACATAACAGATCCCTATAATGCCCCCGGGGTGCTTTTCACGTTTATCGATAAAGGAACGGATAGCTTTCCTGTCAGGACACCTGTTGCACCAGCTGTGCGCATCTTACAACTAGCCTAGTTTTGACGTAAATGGGAACTAAGTTACAACTTATGCACTCCTAAATATTTTTGCGTTTGCACCATTAAACTTAGTTGAAGCCTAAATCTACACATAATATTTACAGAAGCCTCCGATCAGGAGTAACATTAACAGATAGAATAGCAAGCAGACTGAACTGCATCAATATGCTCTTGTTTTACATGACAGACTTTGGGTGCGTCTCAATCAGCTCCCTGGTTCTGCAGTCAGGGCACTGATCAGGGAGTCAGCCCATTGACTTATGCCCATTGACTTAAGAGAAATGCAGCACACAAATGCTGAGTATGGGACATTGTATTTGGCTACATTTCAGTTTCAAGTTACAACATCTCATGACTGCTCTTAAAATGAAATTCTTGGTAAAAAAAAAAAAAAGAACAATATTATTTTTCATATTATTTTAATGTAATCAAATTGAATTTCATCTCCAAGACAGTTTGGATATGTGACTTTCATATCATATATGACAATATATGACTTTAACTTACGTGACAATATGTGACTTTCATATTACAAAGAGAAAACTGCAGATATAAAAGTCCCTGAAGAAACATGTTCATAGAGAAAAATATATCCATTTTATATAGCTTAATTTACATCTCTCATCCTCATTTTTTTCTCTGGGAAAAAGGTAAACTAAGCCTAAAAAAAGCTTACAGTGTTCTCTTTCATAATACTGCATGTTTTCCAACCTTCTACCCGTGAAAGTGCACTGGAACGGCAGTCAAACCCGTGACTTCCCACCCTTGAACTCGTACTAGATCGATGTACTCCCAGTTACGAGCTCTGACATTACATAACCCGCGAAACAACAATGGCAGCCCCTATGAATGAGGTGTTTATGGCAGTCGTACACGGTATTTTACAAATAACGTACATAAAATAAAAGGTATAACACTTTCTCTTGCCTTATGTGCCTTTTTTCCCTCAGATTCCCTCAAATAAGCAAGGTGTAAGCACCTTTGGCGATAGAAATGATTGTAAATGACCATAAGCCCCGTACGGTCCACCATGCTTTGTTTACATCTAGCTACCCCCAATTCCTTGCGCTCAGGCAGTTTGGCGTGACTTTGCTTGGAACGCTACAAAGTCGTGAATCATGGTTTGAAGTCGTAACTTAAGACCTCAAAACCCTGCCTGGAACGTAGCATTACCGTACTTTTAGACTTAAGAACCACTTTTCCTGGTTCGGAGCTGGTGCTTTGGGTGTGGAAAGACAAAGAACCGATTTGAAACTAGGCTCTGGCTCCGAACCAACACCAGCCACTTGGTGGAAAAGGGGTAAAACAAATCGGCAGATTTGAAGGGTTTATTTCCTCAAAAATATTTAGATGCTTATTGTCAAATTATAAATTACTAAAATAACATTACATCTGATTACATTTTATTAAAAAAAGTTTAATATTTAAAAGTTTGTAAATATTATTTTTACAATAGTTTAGGCCCTCTCCGAGGGCCTGGTGGTTCCCCCCTGTGTGATTCTTACTTTACATTAAGCATGTGTGTGTTCCTCTTAAAGGACATCCAGACAGCCACTGTAAAGACTGTTGATGCCGAAGGCTATTCAAAAGAGAGCATGGTTCCAGAGTAAACTTCTGTAAGTAAACACAGCTGCTTCACTTGCACATGCCAAACTCTTGGTCTCTGTGGGAACTACAGATATTTCAGTTTGGCCTTCTAGTAGCTGAGGGGGCAATTATTTTTTTGCACTCATTTTGGGGGAATCTGGAGCCAGTTATCTCTTCATCACGGCACCTGTTAGTGGGTGGGATATATTAGGCAGACTGTCATAATTACTTTTTATCCCACAATTATGTCATGATTTCAACTTTCCATTGCATAAATATGGCTTACTCTGTTATTTTTTTTTAAATATCATAATTATGATAGATTTTTGATTGATCATATCTGTGAGTATTTACAGAATAAATCAAATGCTAGCTATAAAATTAGTCTTTGCACGACAAAGTCAGCCATTTTATTTTAATGTCATTTACACAACAGTTACTTCAATCACAGAATGTTATTTGTCAGGTTGTGGGTGTAGAGGGAGGAGGCGAGTAGTTGCAGAGTAATTTTATTTAAATAAAAAAGCTAAATAAAACAAACAGAAAACTACCCCGTAGGGGAAAACCCAGTCAGCAGGACTAGGCAGGATACAAAGGGAGCAGGTAATGAACAGATACAAGACAGAGAATAAAGGGAGAATACATAGGGAAGCAAATAAAGAGGGTAACAAGGGAAGGCATGTTTTTGAAAACAATACCATTATTGTCTCTATGTAAACTACAAAAGTGCAAATTTGTGGAAACGGCGATGTTATGCACATGTGTATTACGTGTTCAGTCTATGGGCCCTATTTTAACGATCTGAGCGCATCGTCTGAAGCGCATGGCGCAGCTGCACTTAGGGCGTGTCCGAATCCAGTTTTGCTAGTTTAACGACGGAAAAAATGGTCAGCGTTCTTAATGAGTAATGGGTGTATTTTGGGTGTAATCTACAATAAACCAATCAGAGTGTCATCTCCCATTCCCTTTAAAAGCCAGTTGCACTTGCACCATGGCGGATTGCTATTTACATGGTGGAATTTGCGAGTGGAAAGACTGAACGGTTCTACAGAGAGGAATCCTTTTATTTTTAATATTTAAAAATGTTTGTGTGCTGCTGTGCGTCCCTGTGTGTAATAAGCAGAGTGTACAAGCATTGTGCATCCGCCTATAGCCGCATATTACTAACGTGCATGGGCGTAAATTTCATCTAACAATTGGGGGGACAGTACCAATTACTATCATACATACCATACCATACTATGTACTATCATACATACCAATAAATACCATACTTTTACATAATATTCTATTATTGAAAAACTGTTGCTTTATTTACTTAATAAAGCACTTTATTTACTTTTTGAACAAAACTGAAAATCATTAACAAGACCCTCAAAATATAAACAATAATTTTAGCAATTCTCATTTGCTACATAAGTACAACTTTTTGAAAAACATTAAATATGAGATCAAATTAACAAATTAACATAATTACAACAACATAAATTGAATTAGCACTAAAGCCAAACAATTGTATTTATAATATGATTGTAAAAGGTTTGATCCTGACCCCTTTTGGGTCCTGAATAACAACACGGCTCCAACACGATCACATGAGAATGCGTATCAGTAGTGCAATGTCGTGGAATGACTATGGCAAAATGAGTTTTGGCGTGCATATGATACGCCATAAAGTGCATATCATATGCACACGAAATCTGCGTACCAAAACTCATTTTGGCGTATACATTCCACAACATTTTGTGTGATCGGGCTCGAATAACGCAAAGGAAAACTTTTCCATTTTTAGTACATAAAACATACTCTGAGAATAAGACCAACCCAAGTCACAGAACCCATGACAGTTTACAGTACATCATTTGGCACTGTAGTGGAAATCTTTAAGATTTTTTGGGAAAAAGTACCAAAAATGATGAAATGATTACATTTCTAATAAAACACATAGCTCATTGTTCTCCTCCTCCATGGTGTATTTAATCATTTTGATGACAATTTTTGCTGTCATGACAGGAAATAATCACACATTTAGTCACAGATTTCTCAGAGCTCATCTCTTTGATGTTTAACACAACCTCAGTATTACTGGATGCACATTGTGGTCTTAAATTTAATTTGAAACATGAATCCGGTTTGAAAAGTGGGCTGGAAGAAACAGATTGACAATTGGGTAATGTTAGCCTTTTAGTGAAAAGTGAGAAATAAAAAAGATTCTCTCAAGGAGGATACAAATTATTGTTTGTATACTTTTGCTGGCTCACCACCACTGTAAACATGCTCCTTTATTCTCATTAAAACCAATATAAACAGTCTACAACATCCGTACAAAAATGCTTGCCAGCAAACAATCCACACTCTCATTTCAAATAGATAAATTAAACACAAGCATGCCTAGCATTTAATCATACTCATGAGACAAGATAACCTAAATAATAAATAGAACTTTATGCTTCACATGGTCGATTGGAAAGGAAGTGTGAAATCTGGAATATGTCAACGGACACCAGGCCAGGTCCTGCTCAGAATGCTGCCTAATGCACTTTCCTTTATGGCTTCAGCCGCAAAGCAATGAACTGTGATTGGCTCAGGTTTGCAGATTGTCACTGTCTAAACAAAACAAAGCCACACTGGCACTCGCAGGACACAATAACACTGACAATATCACAATCATTTAAAATGGCCCTAAATTTTTTGACAAATTTATTACACTAAGCTGAGCTGCTTACTTCCTAAGTTGTTTTATTCATCAAATAGTTTACCTAAAGCACATTCTTTGTCTTATTGTGCGTGATTCATCTGTGCCCGTGATTCGAAAGAAAAAAAACTTTCGTCTGAAATAAATACCTTTCCAGCTAACGTCACAAATACCTCTTACTTGGAAATACATTAAAATACAGCAGTAAAATAGTTGTGAATGGCATTTTGTTGATTTATTTACTGGTTGAAGCAGTTGCCCAGCACAGTAACTGTGCATTCAGTAAGAAAGATGAAGACAGTACTTAACAGTAATAGTTGTGCAATGTGTGCAATTACAATGACCTGTCATAACAAACACAGAGCGGCGCATTACGCTCTCTGTAAGTTTTAACTCACTTAAAGACTTAAAGACTTCAGATCTGATAATGTTGTGTGACTCAACAGGATTGGGACAACATGTAATGTTTCATTCACCGCATAACTAAGATCATCAATAAGGGAAGAAGGAGGCGAAACCGGTGTTGTGCCGAATTTCAACCCCCTTCCAAATTATTACCCCCCTCATTTAAGTCACTACCTGATTGCCTCAGACTTGTTTGTTCAAGTGCGAAAGAGAACGATTCTGGTGCGTTGTCTGTGCGTGCGTCTTCCTCTGCATCGTGTATGTCAGGACATTCACAGACAGCGCATTCTTTTTTGTCCTATCGCGCAGTTTAAAGGCATATGCATAAAGAAGAGCTTGAATGTAATGCAAGCTCAAAGATGACAAAGCACGGATGCTGCATTAATTGCGTTAAATATTTTTTTACGTGTTAAACTGAAAAAAATAAAAAAATAACTTTGGCAGCATTAAATAAAACACAACATAAATAGTCCAGACCTGGTCCTCTCCTGTCCTTCACTGTCGTCACTCCTCCTTTTATTTATTTTTCCTCGAGGCCGGTGTGGTGCGCAGAGTCCGTGCTCATTCCGTTCCCAAGGCTCTCAGCCTCTCCCTGCTTGCCACACACCGCCCTCTTCACCCAGGTTTGACTCTAAAAGCAATATCAGAAAATCTACCCATTCTCTCTAAGGAGACTATATCTTATCAGTCTTATCTATAATAAGGCCAGATGTCTTGTCTCTGTGTGAGTTGTATGGTGTTCCCAGGCTCCTTTGCATGAGCAAGATAATTAATGAGAATGAGGTCAGACATCGCTTAGCTTTTAGTCCTTAAAAGCCAACTAAACAATCCACGAGGAAGAGTAGTTTATGCACTTAAAACTGATTACATATTAAAAATGGAGAGGATGTGAAACTTAGTCAGGATTGGCTGTTGTGACATTTCGTGGTGAACTGAATTCAAGTGTTTCCCACTGTCCTTATTTCCTGGATCTGACGAGGACGCAGACATGGCGTCAGACTTTCTTTTAAAAGAGCTGCTGTCGATACAGTATACACTGATATCAAATTACTGCAGTAAGTCAAGCTGCTGAGATAGCAAAGATTGAGTCATGGAGATTTACTGATATTGTCTGTTCAAACAGACCGAGGATTAAATGATAGATTGCCTCTTGGCTGTGGTCTTATTCTTGCAAATAAAATAATGCCCCTTTAATTGTATTTTTCATTTGTTTCAGTACACTGAATTTACTCTAAATCCATTGTCCACAGAATGTGCTTTGAAACTTCTCTGTAACCACAGAGCTCTAATCACAGATGGGGCCGTGATGTGAAGAATCAACTTTCTGCTGCTTATTAAAGGAAATATTGGCCAACAATAAAAGTTCTGTTTACTCATATGCTGTTTAAGAAAAAAATATACATTTTGAAAATGTTTAAATGTTTTTTTGCCACACAACGACAGTTCAGAATGACCACAGTCTGTGAAAACTTAAAAAATAACAATATAAAAAAATTATAAAAAGGTTTATCATAAATTTCTGTAAGGAACAGATGGTAATTCACTGCCATTAAGTCGTTATTAAATAAATTCTTTAAAAAAAATTTTTCAACTATAATCTTTATGTCCACTGCATGATGTTTCCTAACCATCGTGATGGGCCCTTAGTCATTATGAACTGTTGCGTAGTGGAAAAGATCTACGTGAAGATTTAAAAAATAAACTTCACAATTCACAAAAAATAAAAGGATTGCATGACGTGAAGTTGAGTTAAGAGATAACCCTATAACGTCAACAGTTAAAAAGATGTTCACCAAGAGGAAGTGATAAAATGCAGAATCTTGGTTTTAAACCCACATTGTGAACATTTATCTTTGACATCATGTTTCCGTTACACTGTTTACCAAGTCATTTCTTTCATTATTTACTTTTTCAGTAAATCTTCACACGTTTGGGGAACTGCGTCCACAAAGTCTTCATTTGTTTTGTTGTGATGTGAGCAAAGTTAAAACTTTTTTCTTTTGTTTATATGCAAAATATAAAAGCTCAATATATCCAGAATGTGGGTTGTTTCAAAGTAACTCAAAATATGTGAGATTATCCATTTTTACACAGTTTTTCTCTTTCTCTTTCATTTATTTTGGAATAAATGGCTATACTGCCACTATGTGGTTAAGCTGCCTCGGTTGCACAAGTTTTACTGGGAGGAGGGAGTCAGTTCAGCAGGGAGGTAGTCAATTAGGGTTGTTGAAAGATGTACAAATATTCATATCCTGGTGCCTCAGAGCAAATATGGAATTATTTTGATTTTAATATGACACATAATCAGAAATCTGCAATAATAAAACAATACATAATAAAATAATAATGCAAACTTGAAAGTTATGGATGTGGTCAGTGACAAAGAATGAACAAAATGATGAGAAGGCGATCTAATATTTTAATATATGATGTTTTTATTAACAAGGTTCAAATGACCTATCCAATCATCATGTCATTCAAACCAGCTGTCAGCAATCAGCAATCAACATGACTACCCAATCAGCACAAGTGAAGGACTACATAAATACCCAGTCAACTGGGTCCCTCTGCCACCCTGTCTTCCTCACACTCACCTGGTTACTTCCTAACTAGAGATACGGGGAGTGAGTACTCTGGGTTCGGGCCAAATACCGAGCTTGGAGCCCTCTCCTTGGACAGCACGCCAAATACGCATACTACCACGCATACTTTTTTACTATCTGATTATTTGTAAGTGTGAACTTGTGAATGCTTTTTGAAGGAAAATAAAAATGTTTAAACATTTTCATCATAAAAGTATGTAGCAGTCGTGGTCAGAATTATTGGCACTCTTTGTAAATATCAGAAAAGAAGGCTGTGAAAATAAATCTGCATGGTTTTTCCTTTTATCTTTCATTCAAAAAATTCTGAAAAAAATCTATTATTGCATCACAAGCAGTGTAAAGGTTGAGGCAGTCAAAGAAGAGGATCCACGTGCAGCTAGATTTAATTACACTAATCCACAAGATAAACTAACATTGGGGATGTTATGTTACAGCGAAAAACAATGACTGACAATCAACCAGAGAAACACAAGGATATTTATGCACAAGAAAACAAGGGAGCTGACTGGGGACAGGTGCTGGTGATTAACTGTCATGGAAATTAACAACGGCGGTTATGGTAACAAACAAGGCAAACAGGAACTGAATACAGGAAGTGAACATAGAAATAATGGTAAAGGACATTTCAACTTAAAAGTCCAAAACACAAGACGGGAACAACACCCATGACAAGTGGATTGAATATGGTTATTTGTGGGATCATGACAAGCGGATTAAATCAGGGGCACGTTCAAGCTCAAACCGGTACGCAACGTTTTGCTACGGTTTCCGGGTTGAACGTCATGTTTCCTGGAAACGGTGTGCAACGGGTTTGAGATACGTTTTCTCTTGCTTGGTGGGTGTGTCAAAAATGTCAGCCCAATCAGCAGCAACATGTATATAAACCACGTGGTATTAAAGAGACAGCTTGTACAATGGGTCCAAAAAATACTATACACATTTATGTTTTGATATTGTATTGTGGAGGGACACTTTCATAAACTTTTCTATACTCCTCTGATGATATAATGGTAAATATTACAATATCATAGTAATGACAGTCTCGTAGGTAAGAAGTGGATTATCCTTCACCCGTAGTGTTTGTCTTTTCATCCTGAAATGCGAGGCAAATGTTGGATCACAATAATTAAGGACCACAGTTTCCACAAACCCCTTTACTCGATTGGGATGTTCTCTTTTATTCTGGATGGCAAGGGCAGTGGCTGTAACATCAAAACAAAAACAAGAGTATTTTGCAGTATTAAACACATACCGGTTTCATCCGGCTTCAGAACTTCCGTTAAGGGAGCATAGTGACCATCGATGCACCCTGGTTTTTGCGGTGCATTGTGGGACTTTTTAGGGAGCGAAGATTTAAGTGCACTGGAAGGATTCTGCGATTGAGACAGTCCTTAAAATGGCTGACTCCCTGATCAGTGCCCTGACTACTGAACTAGGGAGCTGATTGAGACGCACCCTTGGTTTTTTGCGTCTTCTTCGCCTGTGTTTTGATCAGGAGATTCTGTACTCATTCAGAAGATGCGTAATAGCGCCCCTAGCCTGTTTGGTGCCAAAGATGTACCAACATTTAGAGCCTCCTCTTACGTAAGTGGGCAGAAGGTTTGGTTATCCTTACAGGACCTACTGCTCAAGACACTAGCATGTAAATTGAGACCCACATTTATCTGACTGGTTTCCATCATCTAATGGCTTCGTTTCCACCGAGCGGTACAGTACAGTACTGTACGATTAGGGACGGTAAACCCTGATCCGGCTTGCGTTTCCACCGCCAGACTTACTTGATAGTCGTAGTGTAGCGATCAACGTTATTCTCGCGCAAGAAAGCAACAGAAGAAAGTGACACAGTAAACAACAATGGAGGACATCACAGCTTGTTCTTGCTTCTCGGCATGTGGATGTTGTCAAAAGAAGAAGACAAGCTTTGTTTGAGCCAAGGCTGCAGGCTGCAAGGAAAAACACAGCCGAAAAAGCAAGCGTAAGTGATGATTCTCTGTCAACCCTGCTCCACCCTTTAGTACTGGACTACTGTGCTAGGTACCCCAAAGGAAGGGTCCCAAAGATTTTGGTATCTTTCACAACTTCTGACAATCGGACTGCGTACCATACTGTACCGTACCGTACCGCTCTGTGGAAACGAGCCATTAGGAGCTCAGTCCAGTCAGTGGTGGTTCAACTTAAATTACCACCTATCCCCAGGCTGGATCAATGCTGTAAGGGTTGCATTACAGGGATGACACTGAAGCTGAGATCGTTCGCCAGCTTAGAGGACTCGTACACAATGTGCTTTATGATCAAATCAGAAAAAAAAATGACATGAGCATAATTTCGAGAGAGAGAGAGAAATCGCAGATCATAAGTAAACTTAAGACACTGATGAAACATTACACGTCACATCCTGATGTCCCGTGTCTTTACACGATATTTACGGGATGTGTGAGCCCACTCACAGATTACATAAAATCACTGGCAGCGTGAATGAACCAAAATCAAACAATCCCGGGACACATTATCAGTGTATTTTCTCTGTATAGAATCTCTGTGCGAAAGGGGCTTCTAGGTCCTTAATATTCCTAACAGGGGCCCGCTGAAAAATGGTTACGGTTAAAACTTAAGATGACTTTGAAGTCAAGTCTATTAAAAATGCTATTTGAGTCAGAGTCTCTGACTCGAATGCCCATATCTACATGTCATAAATCTTAGACATCCATAAATGTTTGATTGTTGCTTGAGTGTCCAAATACATTTTGCAGTCACTGTTTGTACATTAGGTGTATTCCATAACTGGTTTGTTAAGGTGAAATCATTTTTTTTACAGAAGGTGCCTGAAAGAACTGTGACAGAGGGAGCACCTTTCATTTTCCATTTATGACTTTGTTCCTTCTGCAGTAACTGAAATGCAAATGAATGCAAACAATGGGATAAACAAGGTATAATGACTTGCAGTAAGAAACATGTTCAAGTTCATTTCCAGGCGTCAAAGCCTCTGGACCTGCTGGCGTTTCATCTTTGACATAATAAATTAAAGCTAGTTAACTTAACATATATATTTTAAGGCAGTCGCTTCTGAGGACATAAAAAAAAATGATTTTAACTTGCTTTTGCTAACTTGTTACTTTAACTTGATAACGTCTTCTGTAAAAATGATGTTCATATTGAACAGATTTAAGATCACCTATCAAAATTGACTCAAAAACTATTTAAAATCAAGAGTTTATGGATAAAGTTCATTTCTCAAATATGTGAGGTTAACAGAAAAAAAGTATAAATAAAGGAAATGATGTGGTAATTGAATGTTTTTGTCAGAGATAACTGTATTGGCGTGTTTGAGATCAGAAAAACTGTGAATCATTTTTTCCGGCGAATCCTTATTTCACAATAAAAAGGCACTTATAAAATAAAAAGGCACTTAATGTAGCCAAAGGAAAAGTATATTTGACAGCACTATTTAGTAGTCTTGGTAACACGTTATTTTACAGTATCCATCATGTTGAGTAAATTATGCATAATATTATGCAACTAACCGTCAACCAACCCCTAATTCTAACCCTAAACATATGTTGTTAATATTACTCACTTAATTGTATAATTACTATAGACACTTTAAAATTAAGTGCAACAAAGTTTTTAAGAGTCCCGGAAAATAGTAATATAGGATCTTATTAACTGTTGCATCATTTGTACCTGCTGTGAGAAAAAAAGGAGGTGCCAGAAATGCATTCAGCAGTGGAATCACAGCCCTTACTGGCATTCTTTAGTGTGCTGCATAAGCGTTGAGAGCACTTCAGACACAAAGCACAAATCATTCTGCCACAGATATCATTTGAGAAATGATGTCAGGTAAAGAAATTGCCTGTTTTTCAGGTGCTGCGCAGAACTCATCACAGACGTGGTGTCCAAGTTACAACTACACAAGGTAAGTTTAACGTTTAACATATTTCTTCAAAGATTTCTTCTATGCTTAGGTTTTAATTTTCAAGGACACTCCATTAATCCAGAAGAAGTGTCTAGCACTTTTGTGGTTTTTTTTATTTATTTATTTATTTTTTTATAAATTGTGATTTCAGTGAAAATTTATTTTATTTAAGTAAATAGAACAGCATCGTCTATGTTCACTATCTATTGTAAGATTTATTTTTATTTTATTTGAATGATTATTTTTTAGCCAGTTCAGCAACGCTGAGAGCCAGGTACAGCTGTTCATAGTACTACATTTTCCTTGATGAACATTCTCTTCCATTTGATAAACCGAGGATTAAACATTGTGCTGAAAGTAATGTTGATGTTTGTGTTTTCAGAGAAGAAGTAGAGTTATCATACAGCTATCATACGGAACTGATGGTAACCGGCCTTCCATTGACCTGGTTAGCCAATACATCACTAGAGTTAAGAAACAGGTTTCACTTGCTAATTTTGCACTATTGTTTTAGTGTTGTTTTATTTAGTCAATTATTGCACCTTTTAAATGTAACCTATATTTCCGATTGTAATCAATTTTATGAATTCATACTAGTATCTATAACATACGTCATATTTATGATATTTTTTAAGACCACATTAATCGTATACACAATTAAAAAAGGTAATAAAGGCTATTATAAATATAGTGTACAATGGGCTAAAGGCACACCCTAAGAAGTATTAGCTAAGTTCATACTTGTGCAAAAAAATGTCTTTAGGAAAGTTTGCAGTATTTTCTGTTTATTTTGATGAATAAAATAATTCATTATTGTTCAATAAATATTAAAATATGTTAATATAAAACATTTAAAAATACAGAAACATTTTTTTAAAGTAAAGATCTGAAAGCACTGAATGAATGATCCCATAATACTTTACTACGTTTTACAGTAGTAACAACTAAATATATTTGTATTATATGATATGATTATTATCATATTTTTATTATACAAACCCGATTCCAAAAAGTTGGGACACTGTACAGATTGTGAATAAAAAAGAAATGCAATAATTTACAAATCTCATAAACGTGTATTTTATTCACAATAGAATATAGATAACATATCAAATGTTGAAAGTGAGACATTTTGAAATGTCATGCCAAATATTGGCTCATTTTGGATTTCATGAGAGCTACACATTCCAAGAAAGCTGGGACAGGTAGCAATAAGAGGCCGGAAAAGTTAAATGTACATATAAGGAACAGCTGGAGGACCAATTTGCAACTTATTAGATCAATTGGCAACATGATTGGGTATAAAAAGAGCCTCTCAGAGTGGCAGTGTCTCTCAGAAGTCAAGATGGGCAGAGGATCACCAATTCCCCCAATGCTGCGGCCAAAAATAGTGGAGCAATATTAGAAAGGAGTTTCTCAGAGAAAAATTGCAAAGAGTTTGAAGTTATCATCTACAGTGCATAACATCATCCAAAGATTCAGAGAATCTGGAACAATCTCTGTGCGTAAGGGTCAAGGCTGGAAAACCATACTGGATGCCCGTGATCTTCGGGCCCTTAGACGGCACTGCATCTCATACAGGAATGCTACTGTAATGGAAATCACAACATGGGCTCAGGAATACTTCCAGAAAACATTGTCGGTGAACACAATCCACCGTGCCATTCACCGTTGCCGGATAAAACTCTATAGGTCAAAAAAGAAGCCATATCTAAACATGATCCAGAAGCGCAGGCATTTTCTCTGGGCCAAGGCTCATTTAAAATGGACTGTGGCAAAGTGGAAAACTGTTTTGTGTTCAGACGAATCAAAATTCTTTTTGGAAAACTGGGACGCCATGTCATCCGGACTGAAGAGGACAAGGACAACCCAAGTTGTTATCAGCGCTCAGTTCAGAAGCCTGCATCTCTGATGGTATGGGGTTACATGAGTGTGTGTGGCATGGGCAGCTTACACATCTGGAAAGGCACCATCAATGCTGAAAGGTATATCCAAGTTCTAGAACAACATATGCTCCCATCCAGACGTCGTCTCTTTCAGGGAAGATCTTGCATTTTCCAACATGACAATGCCAGACCACATACTGCATCAATTACAACATCATGGCTGCGTAGAAGGAGGATCCGGGTACTGAAATGGCCAGCCTGCAGTCCAGATCTTTCACCCATAGAAAACATTTGGAGGAAGATGCGACAAAGAAGACCTAAGACAGTTGAGCAACTAGAAGCCTGTATTAGACAAGAATGGGACAACATTCCTATTCCTAAACTTGAGCAACTTGTCTCCTCAGTCCCCAGACGTTTGCAGACTGTTATAAAAAGAAGAGAGGATGCCACACAGTGGGAAACATGGCCTTGTCCCAACTTTTTTGAGATGTGTTGATGCCATGAAATTTAAAATCAACTTATTTTTCCCTTAAAATGATACATTTTCTCAGTTTAAACATTTGATATGTCATCTATGTTGTATTCTGAATAAAATATTGAAATTTGAAACTTCCACATCATTGCATTCTGTTTTTATTCACAATTTGTACAGTGTCCCAACTTTTTTGGAATCGGGTTTGTAAATATGATGATTATCTCTGTATGATATTTACCATCTGAATCTAACCATGTCATGTCAGCAAACGTCAGTCAGCTGTTTATTATCTTAAATATGCCTTTTACCCCAAATACCATACTTTTACACATTCTTCTGTTATTGAAAAACTGTTGCTTTAACCGCACGTCCATTGTCAAGAGTCTGTGAATGGGAGACATAGGCTGCTTCGTCAGATTAAAACTGAACTTGCAATACAAATACAAAGAGTGACTGACCATGGTTAATTCATAATTGTTCATACACATACATATCCGTTGTACTTTTTTATTATTTATAGGTAGGCTATAGCCTATTATTTTTTTTAACATGTAACGTTACAGCTGCTTAAACGGGAGTTAGCGAAGCAGCAGATCATAGTGGGATATACAACTTATTATAAAGTATAACAGACCACTCAATCAAACTTAGTCAACAAAAATTACAATAAAAGCATATTTTTATATTAGAAATATGTTTTTCTGATACATGTAATTTTTTTAAATGAAGAATGATCCATTAGCAGAACACAAAGACTAATGACATATAAAGCCATTACCAGTAGCGTACCGTGGTGTTTCAGTCGCCCTAACGATCCACATACCCCACGCCGCCGCCATCACAACACCACACACCGATACAGAATACAATCATGCACATGCACTGTATGCACTACTGTCACGAATCCCGCTTTCAAAGTGCTCGTTGGGAAGGGGGCACACAACATAAAAGGACACGAGAGACAATTGAACTATTTACTGATACCACTGCACTCACGTGTCACCATTTAGGCAACTGGTGAAATTAATCAAAATCAGCTCACTGGCACAAATACTCTTAAACAACAGGATGCACACGAAGCTCATTAGAACGCAGCCCGTCATCCGCAGAGGCATAATTTCACATAGAAGGCCCTGATAGCCCACCACTGGCCATTACATTCATTGCAATTTAAAAGTATAAAATCAAAATAAACATCCTTGAGCCTCAGATACTTTTATTTTGTAAAGTGACTTTTTTAAACATGAAGTTTCTGTCTAATGTGCTATCAGTCTGATCTGTCGCAAGAGCTTTTTCAGGGGTCATATAAAGTCTGAGTAACTTAGTCCGGGAGAAAATGTCTACTGTTATTCGAGCAGCTGTCATCGAGAGTGGTGCGTGTTTTGGGCTGTAACCTACAATTTACAATAATTGTCATCAAAACTTTAGCCATAGTTTACATCAGATCATCCCTCCAGAGTACACTGTTATATTGACAACATGACTAAGCAATTTGACTGTCTTATCCGTACACGGATACAATCCGTACAAGGACTTGCCATTCTGATGACACTGACATGTTCATTGACACAGATATTTACTTTTGAGAGACGAACTAAGTATTTTGAGCAAGAGACTGGCTTTTGCAGGTAATCCATGGTGTTTTGCTATTTGTACGAATTGTTTTGAGAAATGTACTTACTGTTTTGCAAATGTCGAAGCTACTGAGGAAAAACTGTAATAGTAGTAGTAGTATTTGTAGTATATTCTTTTTTTTTGTAATTTATTTTTCAGTTCCTTATCTCCAAGTGAACCAAAATTGGATAATAATGATTATTGTGATGGTGATGATGATGAGGATGGTGATGATGAGGAGGATGGTGATGATGAACCAAATAAACCACACAGCGCCAGATCTGAGGGAGTATGGTAATACATCTGACATTATGGATGGATGGATGGATGGATGGATGGATAATAACAATGAAAACACTGATAGAACAGATATAGAATAGCCAGTCTATCTCACACACACACACACACACACACACACACACACACACACACACACACACACACACACACACATATATATATATATATATATATATATATATATATATATATATATATATATATATATATATGTATATATATATATATATATATATATGTGCAGGAAGATGTTGAAGTACTATTGAGTAAAATTGCCATTTTGTTTTGTTGTTAACAGGAACAAAGAGGTGTTGATGTTGGTCTTCACATTGCTTTTTGTTTATTTAATGTATTTGTTTGGTTGTACCAAATGCTTGTATGCCCTGGACAAATGGACAACACTTTTTTTTTCCTGAGTTAGACGAATGAAGCACATCGCGGTCTGTTCTTTTTGCCCATTAATCTGTGTATATGCTCCAATTGTAGCCTTTATCATTGTTTGGTAATACAGTTTTTTCCAATTGCCAACACACTAAAATGACATACACAGCACAATTATTTAAACTGACACACAGAGAGCAAAACCTCTACTCAAGTCTCCTAAAGTCTAAACACATTTTCTGCTTTACACACATTTTGCAATTCAAAATGGCACTTTGTAAATGCACTAAACACGGTTCTCCGCATAAGACACAACAGCCTGACATAAAGTCACATGTTTGCCATTTCAAAACACAGATGAGCAGCTTTTTTACAACAACAGTGGAAGACGTTGCAGAGAGAAGAAGAGGAAGAGTAATGCAATTTTCTTTTTTTTAGGTTTTTTTGTGAGCATATTTTTGTTCAGTCCAATGTAAATATATCTGCTGTGCATATGTCGCACTGACTTGTTTGGTCAACATATGCAACAAACGCATTTGGTCAACAGTGTGTAGTTGGTTAGACAAAAATCTGGTAATATGAATGAAGTGTGTGCCTTTTCCTGCAAAAGTTTGATTTTGATAATGCTATATGTAGTTTTGGTTGCTTCATTTCGCAGTTTGGGTTGTGGTTTTGTGAATTGTGTTAAGTATTTTGATAAAACCAGCCTAGTTTGCAAAATTTTGTGTTAGCAATTGGAAAAAACTGTAATTGTGTGATATAGTTGTTCTGAGTCATGAATTCAAAAGGGTTAGGGTTAAAGTTAAAACATCTGCACTTGGGTTCACCAAACATTCACCACCTATATAACTGTATAAAAGCATGTGAAGAAGTATGTGTAAGCTTGGCTAGATAGCAATATATCCATCAGAGAAGACCTAACAAATAATAGTGCATGTTGTATGGTCAAACGCTGTGATTTGTGGAGGATAACAACTGAACAGATGAAATTTACAGTATTCATGCGTATTCCCCAAACTCCAAAAAGAGAATAGCCTATGTAAAAGGAAAAATGTTCTTAAGATAGCTTTTACTTTCAGTATTATGTGTGACTGACAATATGTTGCCACAGTCAACGCCCCAAATATGCTCTTTATAAAGGTTCAAGTTACAAAACATATAGAGTAAAAAGGTTCTATATTTTCAGTTATATTATTTTAAGGTGCTCTAAACGATGTCATGCATTTTTTAGGCCAGCATTTTTTTGTCACATACAGCAAACATCTCCTCACTATCCGCCTGTCCCCTGAACACACTGTAAAAAACGCGGTCTCTGTAGTCGACACAAGCTCCAAAAAACGGCAACAAAAACAAACTGGTGCAGTCTGGACCACGAAACATAATGAACAGTGCTCCAGCCAATAGCCGACAAGAATGATTTGGGGGTGGAAAGCGAGGAGATGTTTGCTGTATGTGACAAAAAATGTTTTGGCTTAAAAATGCTTGACATCGCTTAGAGCACCTTTAAGGATTCCAAACGTGAGATCACAACAATTTATTGATTGTGGTTTAGTTTAAAGGGTGGGACTTTTTGTCTGTCGAGAATTGATTGGATGGTTGTTTGCTATTGGTCAACCTCATGTGATGATAGGTTGTCAGCCCTGGCTTCAGTAAACATGTCATCAGGGAAAAGGTGACAGCGCAAGAGGGAGGGGAAGCCACGAGGGCACATGAATTTTAAAAAAAAATCTACGGATAAATCATTTATAGGCCAACTGCAATATTCCATAAAACATTTGGATTTGATGTCATGGTGCCTTTAAAGCCACACTATGTAGTTTTTCAGCACTAGAGGTCGCCTGTTCAAAACAAAGGCATAGCTTGATAGCGCCGAGATTTAGCGCGGAATCTTGGGAGTTGTCGTCTTCACCTCACAGCCGGTGGAAAAGAATCAGGATAACGTTTCTGAAGCAGAGCATGGCCGAGTGCTGTGGGCACTGAACGAGCGCGACACACGGCGACAGAAGCGCTGTTAATCATATTAGATACATCTGAGCTGCTATGAGACACTTGTTGCACACTGCAGTAAGCTAGATTGATATTAGAATATCATATTAATAAATGCTGGATGACTTGTGTTGCTAAATGACATGCTATTCATTTTAAAACATATTTAAACATTAAAACATATGGAGAAATTGCTGTATTACTGTACAATAATTCTGTCTATAAATGTATCCAAACAGTTGTTCCCTTGCCTAATAAAACACATCATATATTAAATCGTCTTTGGTGTTTCCATGGTTTCTACAAAATAAAATGTAGGCAAAAATAAGGCAGGTATGAAGGCAGGTCACTAGCCATGTTTCCATTATAGATATGCACAAAACTTTTGCTGTATTTTCTAAATATTGATAAAAGACTATTGGGAAATTTTTCTTGTGATAAGTCATTCCAAAAATCATGGCAACAGATGTTGGTAGGTTTACATATCCCAGCCACCACTCTAGCCATTATTTTTAATTGAAGGGCGCTGCCCCATATGAGGTGTTTCTGGGTCCCTCCTATCTGCTTCAAGGTCTTGATAAATTGTGGCATTACTTTGTTTAGCATGCAGTATTCCCGTCTTTTAATAAAGAACTCTGTCTCGTCCTCTGTCCAAACATACCGTGTCATCTTTAAAGAATGGTAAACTTTTACTTGCACCAGATGGCCTGTAAAAAAATTCCATTGCAGGTTTGCGAAATATTCCTTTTTTTTTTGCAATATATGGGAGTTTTTGCTGAATGTATGTTTACATTGGGCATATTTTCAATTTTCAATTTGTGCAATTTGAAGGGTAAATTAAAAAATAGGTGACGTACGGACATGGTCCGTGTCCTGGTAAAAAAAGGCTTATTTCTCTAGTTTTAAACATTCTTGGAAACATTTGGGATACTGTAAGTACACAAGTCAACACAATAGATAACATTGTTCTAGTGGTTTTTGGATATTTGAATCCAAAAATCGTACATATTGTGCCTTTAATATAAATAGAATCAGCCATTGATTGAGCCATTGGCGTAAGCACGCGAGCGCTCTTGTCGTCCAGTAGGGAGCGGTAATGCGCCGTCACATGCTTTTGCCAACCGCTAAAATTAAACAGCACGAAGAAGCGAGAGAGCAGAGCGGCAGTGAACATGGCGGATAACAGGGAAAAAGGTTTACAAGACTACAGAAAAAAATTACTGGAGCATAAAGAGATTGACGGGCGCCTCAAAGAGTGTAAGCAAGATGTATTTCTGTTCACGTCAGACTGTTATTGACCAGTTTGATACCTTCTCCGGCTGTTGTTTGTTTTATTTCGGCAGTCTGTGCTGTAAGTCGCTTTGTCATGCAGTGCTGAAGTCAATTAGCGGCTAATGGTAACAGCTAAGATTACAGACATATACCAATTGAATTAATAAATGAATTTGCCCGGCATTGTTTTTAGCATTCTTACTATATTTAATAACCTCTACAATTAAATTTGTTTTGTAATTTTTCAGTCAGTTATTCTCGAGGAAACACCAATGGACGTTTAGCATCTCTGATACATGAATCAGATACATGATGCAAACTTTATTCACATGTTTGTACATCCAATAAACACTTTTTATCGCTTCATTGGCCTGTTTCAGTGAGAGAGCAGCTGAAGGAACTGACTAAACAGTATGAGAAGTCTGAGAATGATCTGAAAGCTTTACAGAGTGTGGGACAGGTAAGTTGAGGTCGAAGCGAAATCTGCTGCAGTGTTTTATTATACCACCATGAAATGAGCCAGACATCTGCGTTTCTCGTGTCTGATCAACTTGTTGTCTTTATAGATTGTTGGTGAGGTGCTGAAACAACTGACCGAGGAGAAATGTAAGTTCACAACACTTATTCTGGTGTAGTTGATAGACAGTCTAATGTTGCTCTGTTCCTTAATTTCTTCTTCTTTTGTAGTTATTGTCAAAGCAACCAATGGCCCACGCTATGTTGTTGGATGCCGCAGACAGGTGAATGCATTGATTGTACTTTATGATTAAGCATGACATGAGGTAATAGTCTTCTTTTTTGAATGGAACAGTTTATTGAACCTTGAGTCTGTAGTTTTTATGTATGTGTATATATATCTCAGCTGTATGCAAAGGGACCCACATTTGGTTTTTGGCCACTGAAAATGTATACAATTGACCAATTTACTCATGGACCTGCATTAAGCGATGTTTCACCCCAAAATTGCAATTCTGTCATAATTTACTTTCCCTCAAGTTGTTCCAATATGAGTTTCTTTTTTCTACTGAACACAAAACAAGATATTTTGAAGAATGTCAGAAACCAAACCCCGTTTTCCTACTATGGAAGTCTATGGGGTCTATCAACTGTTTGGTTAACCATAATCTTCAAAATATCATCTTGTGTTCAGCAGAAGAAAGTCATACAGTTTTGGAAAGACATGAGAGTGAGTAAATTATGACAGAATTTTCATTTTTGGGTGAACTATCCCTTTAAGATCTCCATATCTCCCAGATAATTTAGAGACGTACAAATAAACATTGTTCAAAATTCTGATGTATCATATTTAGAGAAAGAAAATGTGTGTGTAAATCAAGTAAGCCTAAGTTGCTTCAGTCAAGTGTTCACCTTAAAATATAACTATAAAAGTTATTCTTACATGTACTTTATAAAAATCAGTGAAAAGCAAAAAGACCACAAGGGGGACAATTTTACAATTATACTAAAAGGCCTTTTACTCGCTACTTGCCAAAAAAAGTCATCAAATATGATACAGTGGACTTTATGAGGTTAATTTTTTTTTTTTTGTGTGATTGCTGTGTCCTTTATCTTATCTGGCCTTATGTTCTTGTTTTAGCTGGATAAAACCAAGCTTAAACCAGGCACTAGAGTGGCTCTAGATATGACGACTCTCACTATCATGAGGTAAGGGGTTCAGTCTCTCTGCTTGTGCACTTAGCTGCCAGTCTAGGTTTATTTGTGTATATAAAATTGTATATTTAATAATATTCAGCTAGTACGCTTTTACCAGAACCTCTTTTCTGAATACTTAAGGTATTTGCCTCGGGAGGTGGATCCTCTAGTGTACAACATGTCCCATGAAGATCCAGGCAGTGTTTCTTACTCGGAGATCGGTGGATTGTCCGAGCAGATCCGTGAGCTGAGAGAGGTCAGAAAGACACTGATATCAATGTCTGATGAAATGCACTACTGTCGTTCAAAAAAGTCCTTTACGCTCATCAAGGCTGCATTTATTTGATCAAAAATAGAGTAAAACTTAGAAGTCGACCAATAGTGGATTTTACAGAAACTGATAACTAGGTTGGACCGTGCTTGCCAATAACTGATTAATCAACCGGTAGGTTAAAAAAAAAAAAAAAAAAAACCAAACATAACACAAGTATAACATTGCTGAACTTTATTACAAAAACCAGTACTGAACCATGAAAATGTGCTAAATGAAATAAATATTGAAGTAAATAAGTCATGCATTCAAACTGAAATAAAAGGTAACCCTAAAAATGTATTAGTAAATATTGAAATTAACAAACTAACAATGAATTATGAATGAATACTTCTACAGCATTTATTAATCTTAATGTTACTAATGGACACTTATTGTAAAGTGTTACCATTTCATATGAATCCAAACAGTCATGCTTAAAGATGGCCATCTTTAAATATTGCAAAGGCCAGAGCACTGAAAATACATAAATGTACAGTCATACATGTATAGTCTCACTTTTTTGCTTCTATTTTAGAACACTTGATAATTATATAATCAAAATAACTAAATGTGTATCGCAGTGTTGATTTAAAAGAAAAAACTGAAACTGAAATACACGTTTCTGTTGGCTGCATGAATATTTTTATCGACTGCATGAACAGTTTGCTTTTTCATGTCACTAGCTTTAAAGGGGTCATGAACTGTGTTGTTTTATGTTTCCTGGGGTGCACTTATAATGTTAGAATGCTTTTTACATCAAAAATTGTCATAATTAAGAAATAATGCTCTGTTTGAAGCGGCGTGAGTGCTGTGAGACTTCAGTGTAAACACCCACTGCTGTGATTGGCTAACGCCTTTCCATTTGAAATGGTATTACTGGTATATATAATTTTAACATCAATGTAAACAAATAAAAAATGCAATGCCAATTTAAATGCCAAAGACTGTTTGCTTGACTTGGTAATATATAGTTATTTCAACCTAAAACTTAACATCAAGAACATCCAGGTAAACAAAGACACCTGAGCTAGGGGTGGACGATTATTTTTGTTATTTTAATTTATCTTTTGTTATTAAAAATAAGAACTAAAAACGGTAGTTTTCACTTGAATTAAACTACACAGCCCAGCCTAAGAGGTTTGATGTTGGGAGACAAGCTATTGAATGTCGCCTAATATGTTGCACGTTCTACAAGATAAGACATTTATTAGACATTTTACACTCTGTTGCGCATTGAATCCTCCGCCATGGTCTTGACATCAGTGATCTGTGATTCCTGCTCCACTGTGTGCGAGACTGCAGCTCGTGCTGGATGAGCAGAGCAGACGTTTACAATAGTTTACAATTGATGGACTGTTATCCAACTACAAACCCGATTCCAAAAAAGTTGGGACACTGTACAAATTGTGAATAAAAACAGAATGCAAGTTTCAAATTTCAATATTTTATTCAGAATACAACATAGATGACATATCAAATATTTAAACTGAGAAAATGTATCATTTTAAGGGAAAAATAAGTTGATTTTAAATTTCATGGCATCAACACATCTCAAAAAAGTTGGGACAAGGCCATGTTTACCGCTGTGTGGCATCCCTTCTTCTTTTTATAACAGTCTGCAAACGTCTGGGGACTGAGGAGACAAGTTGCTCAAGTTTAGGAATAGGAATGTTGTCCCATTCTTGTCTAATACAGGCTTCTAGTTGCTCAACTGTCTTAGGTCTTCTTTGTCACATCTTCCTCTTTATGATGCGCCAAATGTTTTCTATGGGTGAAACATCTGGACTGCAGGCTGGCCATTTCAGTACCCAGATCCTTCTTCTACACAGCCATGATGTTGTAATTGATGCAGTATGTGGTCTGGCATTGTCATGTTGGAAAATGCAAGGTCTTCCCTGAAAGAGACGACGTCTGGATGGGAGCATATGTTTTACATTTCACTGCCGGTTGTATATTCTGTACATAACTGTGTATGTGACAAATAAAACTCTTGAATCTTGAATCTAGAACTTGGATATACCTTTCAGCATCAATGGTGCCTTTCCAGATGTGTAAGCTGCCCATGCCACACGCACTCATGCAACCCCATACCATCAGAGATGCAGGCTTCTGAACTGAGCGCTGATAACAACTTGGGTTGTCCTTGTCCTCTTCAGTCCGGATGACATGGTGTCCCAGTTTTCCAAAAAGAACTTCAAATTCTGTCTCTGACGACAGAACAGTTTTCCACTTTGCTTTGAGCCTTGGCCCAGAGAAAATGCCTGCGCTTCTGGATCATGTTTAGATATGGCTTCTTTTTTGACCTATAGAGTTTTAGCCGGCAATGACGACGGTGGATTGTGTTCACCGACAAAAGTATTCCTGAGCCCATGTTGTGATTTCCATTACAGTAGCATTCCTGTATGTGATGCAGTGCCGTCTAAGGGCCTGAAGATCATTGGCATCCAGTATGGTTTTCCGGCCTTGACCCTTACACACAGAGATTGTTTCAGATTCTGTGAATCTTTGGATGATATTATGCACTGTAGATGATGATGATAACTTCAAACTCTTCGCAATTTTTCTCTGAGAAACTCTTTTCTGATATTGTTCCACTATTTTTTGGCCACAGCATTGGGGGAATTGGTGATCCTCTGCCCATCTTGACTTCTGAGAGACACTGCCACTCTGAGACTCTCTTTTTATACCCAATCATGTTGCCAATTGACCTAATAAGTTGCAAATTGGTCCTCCAGCTGTTCCTTATATGTACATTTAACTCTTCCGGCCTCTTATTGCTACCTGTCCCAACTTTTTTGGAATGTGTAGCTCTCATGAAATCCAAAATGAGCCAATATTTGGCATGACATTTTAAAATGTCTCACTTTCAACATTTGATATGTTATCTATATTCTATTGTGAATAAAATATAAGTTTATGAAATTTGTAAATTTATTACATTCCTTTTTTATTCACAATTTGTACAGTGGCCCAACTTTTTTGGAATCGGGTTTGTATATTAAATGCTTATTATTTCTATAAAAAAGCAAAAAGACAGTGGAGTAGTGTTGTCATGATACTGGAATTTCTAACCTTGATATGATACCTGGAAAAGTATCTATTTGATACCACGGGGAAAAACGCTGCATATTGTTTTATATTTATTTTTTTTGTCCATCTATTGAGAGTCTATGCAATCAAAAATTTCTTCTGAAGAAATCACTTTATATGATAAAGCTTTTAAGCTTTTTCCCCCATATATAAACAATCAATTACCATTACAATTATCTTGCAAATATTTGCTAACTCTATGTATTTTTTGCAATGGGGTAATTTTGTTGCAATAGTTTACACACAGCACAAGGAAGCTTGATTTCAAATGGTAAATTGAAATTAAAAAGACAAGTAAACGGTAATAAAGTAAGAACAAATAAACTAATTTCTAACAATAGCACAAATAAATACAATAGAATAAAGATACAAATGAAATTTTCAATAAAAATTAAGAAAATGTTAGAAAAGTGGAAATAAAGCATCTAACGCGCGCACACACACACACCCTCGCTCTCAAGCAAAAATGTAGCACCTCTCTTCAATCTTTCTGATTTTAGTAAATCTTTGTAAAAGTTCCTTTTGAAAAATTCATTCAAATAAATACTTTAATTTGAGCTTTAGCCTGGTTTATATATAAAAAAATAAATAAATGAATGTCTTTAGTTAAATTAAGCTGTAAAATAAATAATTTATCCCTTTAAATGCAATGGATTTTGAAAGATGTAACAAAAGAACAAAAAACGGGCAAAAACCTTTTAAAAGTGATTTTTCTCAGGTTTTCAATTGGAAAGAGGGCAGACGACGATAAATCAAATGGGTATATTTTTAAAACCACTCATTGTATGACTTTTTTGTATGACAAATTTTGAAATTTGGGTCACTGTGACTTATTTTGCTGGATCAGGTCACATTTTATAATTTCATGTCATTAATATCCACTCCAAATATTCCATAACTAAGGCCACATCCACACGAAGCCAGAGCTTTCCCTATCCAATCTTTTTTTCCTTTTTCTCTCATCTCAAGAAATATCCGAGTGCATATGAAACCGCTGAAACCAGCTCAAAACAATGTAGTATACATGCCACGCCATTGTGTGGCGCTGTAATTGTTTTATTAATGCCTACACCTACCCTGATAATAATGCAAATACAGTAAATAAATGATGCAATATTGATGTGCGCATGCCCAGTGCCTGTAGCTGTATCTCTTCTAGTCTTTAATGCGCGGGATGTGGTGTGATGACATCAGCGTTTTACAAAATATACGGATTGGCTGTACACACGAAAACGCAAGGGTGTCGGTTTCAGATTTATCCACTCTGGGACCCGGTTTAAAAAAATACTGGTTTCAGGCTCCTGAAACGCTGATACGATACGATACGATACAATTTTTTGTTTTTTACGTATTCAGCTAAACGCGTCTCCGTGTGGACGGGGCCTAAATAAAGCATGTAAATAATGTGTTCATGCGGACTGTGACTAAAGTTTTAACACTGCTTGTGACAAATGTAAACAGAGTCATGTATATCTGAATGTAAACAGTGTATAAAGGCTGGATCTGTGCATTACAGTATAAATGCAGCTTTGGACTTGACTGAACGTGTTGAATGGCTTTAATGATGGATCCTCTTTTGTAGGTAATTGAGCTTCCTCTGACCAATCCTGAGCTGTTCCAGAGGGTCGGCATCATCCCTCCCAAGGGCTGCCTCCTGTACGGACCTCCAGGTCAGTCACCCTATTATGGTTTGATGGACACTTGCATAATTTTTTACTGAGATGTATGAATATGAAACAAATGTGGTGTTTTCACACAAAGGCACTGGAAAGACCCTTCTTGCCAGAGCTGTGGCCAGTCAGCTGGACTGCAACTTCCTGAAGGTATGTTGAAGCTGTAAATGAACTATCGATTTTATACTGTCATACTGTTTAGTATAGGTCCATTTGACACAAGGCAACTACTATGCTACAAGGTCATAGTGTTGAATAAAACATGTTGTGACTCAGGTTGTGTCCAGCTCCATTGTCGACAAGTACATTGGTGAGAGTGCCAGACTCATCAGAGAGATGTTCAACTATGCCAGAGACCATCAGCCCTGCATTATCTTCATGGACGAGATCGATGCTATTGGTAATGCTCTTCTCTGCATCATATTCAAGCCATGGGAATTGTGCAGTTGTTCTTCATTTATTTAGCACGCACTTTGTTTTTGAAGGTGGACGTCGGTTTTCTGAAGGAACCTCTGCAGATAGAGAGATTCAAAGGACGCTTATGGAGGTATGGAGGAGGATTCAAAATTAGTCAATTGCAGGTTTTTTTTATTCATTTAAAATGTATTTAATAAACTTATGTTCTCTATTAATTCTTAATTTGCTTGATTTAGACCTTCCTTCATATAAACATATTTTTGTCTCTATCAGCTGTTGAATCAGATGGATGGATTTGATACTCTGCATAGAGTCAAGATGATCATGGCCACCAACCGGCCAGACACTTTAGACCCTGCCCTACTGCGTCCTGGCCGACTGGACAGAAAGATCCGTATGTTTGTTTCAATATCCTCTTTCTTCACACATTGTGACCTGTGCTTGTAAACTTTAATTCATTTTTCTTTACCCAACGTACAGACATTGAGTTGCCGAATGAACAGGCTCGACTGGACATCCTGAAGATCCACTCTGGTCCCATCACCAAGCATGGAGATATAGGTGCACCTCCATGACTTTATTCTTTCTTTTTTTACAGCTGTGACGTTATTTTTCTTTTGAGTATTTCCTTTTCTTCTCATCATATTTCCTTTTGTCTCTAGATTATGAAGCCATTGTCAAGCTTTCAGACGGTTTCAATGGAGCAGATCTGAGGAATGTGTGCACTGAAGCTGGTAGGAAATATCACATTGAAATATGCAGATCAGGAAGTTTATTTTAAAGCAACATTTAAATGGGTGGTTGATCAGCTATTTTCGAAGGCTTGATTGTGTTTATGGGGTACACTGTAACATGGGTTTAAAAAAAAAAAAAGCATTATTTTTCACATTTTACCTTTATTCTACACCGCTGTGTCCCTTCTTGTAAAAATGGCCGGATAGTTTCCTGGTTCTATGAAGCCCCTCCCTCAGAAATACGCAGTGGGCTCAGATTGGTTAGCTGGCCCAGTGAGTTGTGATTCGCTAACCGCCTAGTGCACGTTGTCCGGAAACGTCACGCTCCTTACCATTACGGGTAGTTGCATGTTCTCAGGTGTACTGTAATAAACAATGGCGTCAATATTGCCTTATCAATTTAAGCCAGAATCAGACCCAGAGAGTATTAGTGAAGAGGATTGATCAGAACCTGTGCAAGAACAGCTGTTACAGGATGTTTCAGAATGGTATGTTTTTTTTATTTATTTTTTTATTTGTAGTTGTTTCATACTTTGTAGATACGCTGTTATTTGTAAATGCTACTAATGTTAGCTTTTGATATATGGTTTTAGCCTCATTAAAGCTTAGGTACAGCAGAATACATGATTGCCTTTTTCATATAATCGTTCTAACAAATTATACTACAGTTCTCTAAGGGATTATTTGATTACAGACTGATCTATAGTGATCACTACTGACTGTATAGCTCTGTTAGTTTTGTCTTTTATACAACGAGTGTAGCCAAATATGTCTCCAGAACGATGAGACCATTATGAAGACTAATCATGGATTTATTACAGTGGCCATATCAAACACAGAACCATGTTTAGCATGCCTGTGTTTACACTGATCACTTAAATGGCAACAAACGCCAACATTCGAAGTTCGCTAGTGGGATTAAAAAGAAATTAGTAGGTGTTTGTCAGCTACATTTGAATGAACATTTAGGTAACTGGCTAGCGGATCCAAACAGCATTTGCCTTTGTTTACGTCCTTGCTACAGCATAAAAATAACGATATAAACTATTCATGGAAAACGCATCAACAAAGAATAAAATATACTTACAGGTTGTGGCACATAAACAACAGCTTCTGCTTTTAAAGTGGGAACTGCTGTCCTCCGTAACATGTGCAGCACAGAGAGATCTATTTGGATTATAATGTTCAGGAAGGTTCAGCGTTTCGACGGCATGACTACACTACTAACTCTTCCTCTTCTCAACATGGCCTTTGTTGAGTGTTCCCGGGGGCTGGGTTTATGTAAGTTTTAGGTTTAGTGATGTCACTAACCCACGAGAAGCTCGTTGTAGTCCCTACCAGCCGTTTGTTGTAGTCCTTCAAAAGCAATTTCTTAAAAAGAAAAATCTCCCTTTTCTTTGAACTATAAGCATCATAATGTTGCGGATGTTGTTTATGCTCAAACAGCAATATTACACGTTAACTAAAGTTAAAAAAGTGGAATCATAATCATCCACCCCTTTAAAGGGGTCATGAATTGAGAAATCAACTTTCCCTTTAGCTTTTGATATATAAAAGGTCATGGTAATATAAGAATATCCTGTAAGCTTCAGAGCTGAAAATGTCCTTGTTAGTCAAAGAAAAGCTTTTATTGACACCAGGCCCAGCAAACGATAGATCTCAGAATATGCCAGGCTGTGACGACAGCATGTGGTGAAACACCCGCCTCAACATAAGATGAACAACGCCTGATTCTGTAGCTTTTCACTGACTCGTGCCTGACATGACACAGGCCTACATAGAGGCCTACATAGAGGCCTACATATTATGAATGCATAGATGAACTTTATTTTTTAATTAATGTCCTGCTCACGTGGGGAAGACATTGCGCGTTTGTCCCTTCATTTCTGATCACGGATTTGTTTGTAAAGAACAGACTGGATTTGCAGGCAGGATGAGATTACATGAGTGAATGAAGCAACACGATGTGAGTAAAAATGTCTTTTATATGTGATAGCATTGCATTATTACAGATCGTTTGATATAGATCTGTTGATTGTGCACATGTCTAACAGAACATACCTTAGCATGCTGTCAAAGGCTGGAGAATCCTTTATTTGTGGTGGTGTTGGTTCATTACGATTCGGGATCAGACTTGGACATGTATGGGCCAGGGCTCACAAAGCCCAACGTCCCGGGGCTATGTGTTTTCAGGCGGGCTACCAAAATGTAAGCCCGGCCTGCCGACAGGCTATCTTAAATAGTGAAATAACATTCCTTTCTTGATGTGCGGCGTTGTTCACTCTCTTGACTTGATGTTTGAAGGAAAAATACAATTGTGGAAGTTTTGATCATGCTCTCTGCAACGTTGGCTACTTGGGGGCGTGTGTGTGTGATGCATGGTTCGCACTTATATCCACCGATCAGCAGTCCAAGTAATAAAAAAATTACTTTCAAATCAATCGCAGGTGGATGAGAGATAAATCGTTTAAGACATTTTGCGAGCCCTGTGGGCAATTCATTCCGGATACCATTTCTCCACACGCTTTCAAAACAATTCCCACATGTAGTACTGATAGGGGAGCTGGAGCTCATTATAATATGCAAATCTTAACCAATCCTAGCCATGGGCGTTCATTTCCAAGTCTTCAGTGCTGCACGCCCATTAAAACCGAGCGTTCAGGAGAGAGCCTCGAAACAGGATAGAAAATAGCCTATCACTTATTCATTATGATGTTTTTGAATGTAAAAACCATGCAAACGTCATTAGTTGACCTCAGACAACAGTAAAAAAAAAAAAAAAAAAAAAAGCTAGTTCATGACACCTTTAACTATTCGCTGTGTTCTAGCAGGTTTATACAAACTGGGGAGACAGAAAATCCATATTAGGGAACAGGAACGATCTGTAGATTAAAAATGCACCATGCTAATTTAATTAGAGCTGCAATAAGCAGTTATTTTTGTTGTTTACAGGGAGACTATAACATTCTTTCAAAAACTTGCACTTTGAAACCAGTTTTCAAAAGTTTTTTTTTTTTTTTTTTTTTTTTACATCCTGCCAAATGTTACCCTCCAAACAATAGAGCTTTTCATCGCTTTTTACCTTGGGTTTTGAAACCCTGCTCCGCATTTGCAGTATTAAACCTGCATTACTGTGCCAAACTTGTAGCGTGAAACGATGCGGTGTTAGAATGTTACCGCTAGATGGTTAGCAATTGACAGCCAATTGCATGTCTCATTCACAACCGCCACAGAAACACTTACAACGCATGTTGTATAAACAGTAGTTTCAGCATTTGAGGGGGAAAAAATGTCAAATGGTGACAGAAAATGTGACAACTAGAGTTAAGAGATTTCATTCTTATCTTTATAGTCAAGTCTATTCAGTATAAACTTGACAGTACAGTCGGCAATATATAATACGAGGATTCCCATTGCTAGAACCTTTATGCAAACAAGTTATGTGCAGCGTTCGTCCAATCAGTGACACTGCAAATATGCAAATAAGGACATTAGCCCAAAGTTTAGGAATGTACAGTGTGACACGTCATCTTACGAAAACACAGAATTCTGTTCACCCGGGTTTAGAATGACCCAGGATTAACTATTACAAGTGAGAAAAGCCCTGTGTAAGTTGAAGGCTATTAAAACAAGTAGTGAATGTATCTAAAGTAGTGAATTAGCTCAGAGAAATATTAGGGGAAATATTAATTATTCATAACTCATTATGATTATTCATTGATTAATTATGAATATTTTAACCAGTTAAATATATTAACTTGATGCAGCTACATTAACATTACAATCAATCAATCAGTTCATCCTATGAACGTTCAGTATTGATTAATTCTAAGAAAAGGATATTTTTCATGGCCACAGAAAAATAATTCTTCCTTTGTATTTACATAAGCGCTTAGAGTGCATAACAAGATCGATCATTTTAGGGACCATTTTTTTGAACTAAACATATATTGTGCACAAACTTTAAATCACAGACAAGATTAAACCGACATACAACATGTGTACACAAAACATATACATGGTGAGAGGTAAAGTCAAAGTGGTTAGAAGAACCTGGTCAGTACAGATGGCTGAAGTTATGCAAATAGTCTAAAACCTGGGAAGAACCATCATTGATAAACTCCTTCGTCTGAACAAAGGGGTTTAGAGTTTTACTAACTACACAGAGATTTGTATTTTGTACGTTACTTTCATTTAGCCTGAGCTGTAGAAGAAGATTGTCCGAGGTGAAATCGCAGGAGAAAGTCTTGATAGTTCGGCCCGAAGGTGTTGCGATTTGATTTCTTCTGCGTTGACTGAAGAAGAAATTATGAGCTTGCATGGTTGTTTCGAAGTTGCACGTAGCGTGACGAGTTTGGGCCTGCTGGCCCAACGGCCATGTGTGGGCATCAGGTTTCCGGTCCCACACAGCACATGGCTCTGTGTGTATAGGCCAAACCTGTTTGGAGGGCCTGCATTACGTGGCCTGGCTCAGGGCCACAATGACGTGTTGGTTCGGCCAGAGAGAGAGAAGAGAGGAGGAGGAGGGAATCTGATCGTCTCTCTTTTAAGGTCTGGCAGTAGTCACACCCTCCTGAGGTAGACTTGACCAATGAGATTATTGGAATTTCCAAGCGGAAGATTGTTTCAAGAATGAATACTCTAATTAATGCAACAAACACACACTGCATCCTACAAGGGACATGCATGAAAGTGTATGTCGTGAAACGAGCATTAGTTTGATAGTAGACAAGACATATATGAGGTCACATGAAATGGTAAGTTGCTCATAAGACATGCATAACAAAATACCATACAAAAGACCCTTTACAACACAGTTTAAATTGTACATGCAATGTCCTGGGGTGCATGTTCATTTATAGAACAGTTTTCTATAAATTAATGCAGGAAAGTCCCTTTTAAGGGCATTGGGTCCCTTTTCAAAAAGAATCAATTTAGAGTCACAGCTCTCTGGAAATTCCTTTGAGTCGTAAACCAAGTCTTTTCTGATGGTAACCCTGGTAACGGAGGCCTTCCCTGTACTATTGGGGGAAGGTCTTCTACTAAGCATAGAGCATTTACAGCATATTTTTTTTAAATGTAGCAAGTAATTATGTGTCTGATTTGTCTCAGTCGCTACACTATGTAGACTATAATTTGCAAGAAATGGGTTAAAATAAAAACATTACATTTCTAAAAAGTTGTGTACCGTAATAAAGAAAAACAACGCACAAACTAAATGCCTGATGTCTGTGAAGTTTTAACAGTTGCTTGCTTGACTTTCTGTTATTTACATAGAGACCGTCAAATGCAAGTTATGTGCTGGGGAAAATGTCTCAAACTGCTTCAAATGCTTATGAGTTTGTTTGAAGTGCCTTATATGAAGCATTCTTATGTTTATGACAACTTGGGTCTGCAGCAGCTCAGACTGTGCCCTCTAATAGTTTTCAGATGCTTTGGTCCATAGAAATGTGTTGCTCGTCAACTTTAGTTTTTTTTTAATAGATGTTAGTGATGTGTTTTTGGGGTCTAATGGTGTAATGCTAACCTTGAACTTTTGATTGAGTCTCTCCAGTGTATGACCTCCTCCTTTTTTGTCCAACAGGCATGTTTGCCATTCGTGCTGACCATGATTATGTGACTCAGGAGGATTTCATGAAAGCTGTGAGGAAGGTGGCAGACTCCAAGAAGCTGGAGTCCAAACTGGACTACAAACCTGTATAAAACCACATTTTTGTGCAAAGTTTAAATGTGAGGGGTTAATCAGATAAACATACTGTCCATGGACACGACACTTTTAAAGTTACTGCAATAGATTTTTTGTCAACATTTGAAAACATTTCCATTGCTACCATGCTACCATCAAGTGACTTCAGTTGTTCAGTTAATGCATTGTTTAACAATTTAATACAAATCTTTACCTGCTGGCCAAGTATGTAGACCTGAAAAATGATATGGCTCTTTATAGCTGTGATCAGTATATAAACTGTGTGTGACTGGCCTGCTTCCTTCCACGTTATTAAAGTCAATGATAAAAAATAAACTCCCATGTTTTTTCCACAGTATCGCTGAATCTCAATCTCCACAAGAAAAACTCCACAATGATTCATTCTGAATTGTGTATTTGTTAGTTTAACCAATATATTGAAAAAAATAAATATTCTATTCAACTTAAAATCTCTATATTAAACATTTTGCAAGCACATCCAGCTTCAAAATCCTAAAATGGACATAATTCTAGAAATGTCAATATGTGGGGTTAAAGGTCAGCTGCCTGCATCTCTTAACCTTGAAGATGCTACAATGTTTCCTTTTCGGGTCCTTTCCAGCAAAGGCTTGCCTTTAATACTGACTTTAAACAGGTTTAGTCTTCCGTTAAGTCCTCCTCTTCTATATCACAAGTTGGTCGGTTAGACAGAGCAAAAGATTCAAGCACAAAAGCCCGGCAGATCGGACAGTGCTGGAAGCGGCACACGCAGCCATCGCATACACACGCATGTCGGCATGGAAGCAGCACTCTGTTTGTCGGTGCATTTTGACACACCACACAGTCTTTGCCTTCAGTATCAGGCCACTCCTCATCTGAATCAGACTCCTCCCTCTTTTCACCTGGCATTTCAGGTTGTGGCTCCGCGTCTTGAGTGCTAGTTGAAGGCTCTGTGGATCCAGACAAGTTGCTGTTGTCTGCTGACATGAAGAGAGGCTGTAAAAAAAAAAAAAAAAAAAAAAAAATGAAGCACACAATCCTGCTCTAGACAAAATTAACGGCACTGTCCCATTTTGCTTTAAGGACACTAGGTGATGAAGGTTAAATGTGATCAAAATGACAATGTTGTAAATACATTTTCATACCTTCAGATCATAAAAGTTCCCATGTGCCGTGAGGAGATACTGGAACAAGATTCTGGCAGAGAGTCTGTATTTGTCATCAGGAACATGGAGGACTGTCACACTAGCCACCTAGAGAATAACGGGCTATTAACAGACTTCACCTGTTCCCATCAAACAAATCTGATAATGAGAGACTCTCAGCTGCTTACGATATTGTAGTTGTCCCTGGTTTCCAGATTGGCCAGTGTCAACACGGCTACCAAGGGGTATCGATCCCGGGGGAGCAACCCAAAATCGGTTATTCTGAAATCTGGTGGCATCTGGGTGAAGTATTCTTCTTTTTCTTCTTTCTGTATACTTGTATTATATTAAGGACAAATCATGTAATTGTGTTCCATCTACGAATTTAAAAAGTGGGAGTGGAGTAAGATGTGTTTTGTCATGTGATCCAGGAAGGCACACTATACAGCTGCAATATTAGGCCCTGTCCCAAATTGCACCCTAAACACTCGCGGTCTTCCTACAAGTCCACACTTTCGTGACGTAACAACGCTCTGACTGAAGTCTTCAGTGGGGGCTCGGCCTGTTCCAAATGGCACACTTCATATGCACTCTCAGTCTTGTGGACTTATAATGGCTGCCGGGACCACTCTTCTGAAACCTAAAATGACAAATGGGACACTCTACATTCTCATGGACTTCACGACCACATGCATGCGGCAGCCATTGTAATGAAGTGTGCCATTTAAGACAGGGCTGTGCTGCAAATTCTAAAACACTCACTTCATTCACATTTCAAATCATAAGGCTGCTCTACAATTAATCATCATCTGTCAGTTTGACTGAACTTGATATTTTTATATGACATGGTAAAACAAGAATAGCTATAAGACAAGGCAAGAGTCACTAACATTTTCACTTTTCAGTCGCTCCTCATTCATTTTTTCCCCTTTGTCTTCTGCTGTATCAGTATATAAAAAAAATATATAAAAAAAACATACTGTGCATTTGTTATGCTATCTTGATTTACTCCCAATATACCCCATGAATAATTCACTGGAATTCACTAAGAATCTAGTTTTTCACCCCAAATCCTTACGTCTCTTTCCAGGTTTTTTTCCACGCAGATTCTTTAAATTGTAATCGTCTCTTTTCAGTTATAATCCCTAGCAGTGTTTGCTGGAATGTTTCTAAAGCAAGTAAACAGAATATGTATTGTCTGTGAAAATGACTCACTCAGTGTTCCACTTAAAGGGGAAAAAAATACAAATTCTGTCATCATATACTCGCCTTCAAGTTGTTCCAAACCTGTATGAGTTTGTTTCTTCTGCTGAACACAAAAGAGGATTTTTGAAGAATGTTCATAATCAAACAGTTGACGGTAGACATTGACTTCCATAGTAGGAAAAAAAAAATACTATGGAAGTCAATGGCAACCGTTAAAGGGTTAGTTCGCCCAAAAATGACTTGCCCTCATTAAGTTCCAAACCCGTAAGACCTTCGCTCATCTTCAGAACACAAATTAAGACACAACAACCCCTTTCAAGATCCAGAAAGGTAGTAAAGACATGGTTAAAATAGTCCATGTGACTCTAGTGGTTCAACCTTAATGTTATGAAGCAACAAGAATACTTTTCATTTGCCAAAACAAAAACAAAAATAATTCAACAATGTCTTCTATTCCCCGTCATTCAACACTCTTCACATTGTTCGGCTATTCACAGTGCAGCGCTTCCGAGTTCTATGGCAGAACGGCGGCTCACTATTGGCTGAGCACCACATGCATCCATTGTGGTTCTTATGCGAATCACGTAGGAGAGTGTCACAGAAGAGATTATATATAAACTTTATTACAGGCTCTAGGCCCAACAACAATACATACAACATTAAGTAAAAAAAACAAGGCATAGATACATGCACACCTAAAGACATACTTTAATTTATGAGAGCCTTAACAGGCACCAATGTCTCTACCAATGTTTCCACAAATATGATTGATATCTGACTGAGCTGCACCTAGGGTTTGTGAGCATCATTATAATACAGTTTTGAGAATCATCAAGTCGGGACATGAACTTAAACATTAGGTTCCTCAAGAGAGCCTGTAAAGTGCTTAGCCTTGAGTCACAAAAAAGCTTACTTGCACTGCTACTCCTGGGCTTTTTTAACAGTATTCTCAGGCAGTCATTATATGCTACCTGAAGTTTGCGCAGGGTCTCTTTTTTTGTAGCTGACCCACAATGGTGCTGCATACATAGGGGTACAGTATGCACGAAACAAGCTTACTTTCACATCATCAGAACAGTGATGGAAGATTGTTGAATGAAGTTTTTTTTTTTATTTTGTGCACAATGAATATAAGGTTGAACCACTGGAGTCACATGGATTATTTTAACAATGTCTACCTTTCTGGACCTTGAAAGTGGTTGTTGTGTTGCTGTCTATGTGGCGTTCAAAAAGCTCTCGGATTTCATCAAAAATATCTTCATTTGTGATCTGAAGATGAGCGAAGGTCTTACAGGTTTGGAACAACATGAGGGTGAGTGATTTAATGACAGGATTTTCATTTAACTGTCTGACTGTAAATGCAGAGCACAAACATCCTGTAGATATTTTCTTTACCTACAGGACAGTTTAAGCAAAAAGTGGCACAGCTTACTTCACTTTCCCTAATGGTTCTGGTGCACGGACGATGTGAAATGTTATTATAGAGCTATTCCTATAAGATAAATTAAAAAGATACTTGAAGCTTTGGTGGTGGAGGTAGCTTAATTGCAGAGCTTCTTGAAACAGCTCCGACGTGCTGAGCCGGAGCCCATGCTGGTGACTCTGAAGGGCCGCCTGGAGAGCCTGGACCCCACAGCCCCAGAAACAGCTGAGGACACAGTCTTCAAGGCAATATGGCCGCAAGCTCACACCCTCTATCATGACCATAAAACACATCCACTTATGGACTACACTTTGACTGATTTTAAATGGATTCAACATTGGTGAGTTGATTCTTACCAGTTACTGTACCAGCCGTAGAGTCCATCTCCAAAGCGAAGGGATTGGTCACCTGCACCATTTTCCTCTCAGGCACAGGAATTAAAGATTCAGTCTCATCTGAACTGCGTAAAATGACGGGAACATCAAATCCAAACCTTGACAGGAGATACTAAAGTTAGTAAGACAAAGATTAAGGGTGTAGACGTTAACTTCTGCTTTTAAAAAGGAACTAACTGGAATGCCCAATTTACCATCACACAGCCCGCCATCTTAACACTCTTAAAATGCTCATAAACATGGACTTACCAGCCCAACACTGCAGCCACAGTGATGATGAAACACACTGATATGACAGTAATGTAAAAGAGCGGAGAATACTCATACAACATCACTAAAAACTCCGCGGCCATACTCAAAATGTTACATGAATACAATACAATTAAATGCTGGCACGTCTAATAAAATAAATACTTTTTAATGTATATAAATGCGGTTGTCTTGTGCCCTGTCCAGTCTTGCGTCTGGCTGTCACCCTACAAGACTCACTAACGTAAACTTCCGGTTGTGGCTACAACGGCAGCCCAGAGGACCAAATCCGCACATGACACCAATACCGTCACGCACAGGGAGGAGCGTTACAGTAAGATAGTGAAGGAAAGTCCGATTCATTCCTCGAATCGGCTCTTTCGAACAAATCGTTGCAATGAACTAGTTCAAAGCAAACTCGGTTTTGTTTACGTCATCGCGTAATTGCGGCGTCATGTGGATATATTATTTTAAATAAATAATAACATTACATTAACTTTATATATGCACAGTAATAAAAATATAAATACAGTAATTTAAAAATATAAATAACGGTACAATTGGGTATACAATGTCAAATAAATACTTCACAAGCTCACAAAGCTTTCTTATTCAAGTCAACAAAACGATAAAGTTGGGCTTTTATTAAATTTATGAATGTGAAAATTGATAAATAAATTGATAAATATGTCTGTCTCACACCAACTGACTATGGCAAAATTAATGAAAGGTTTCATGATAGTTATTACAGAAAGTACAGTGGAACATTTACGTGTACTAAATTAACGTTTGCACACGCTTACTTTGATTAATAATAAGGTTGCTTTTGTCATCTGAATAAAGCTAATGATTCAGATATAATAATTTTTTTCCCCAGCCATGTAAAGATAGAAATATAAGGCATATTCCAGCCAGCTATGACATTAGCCACGGTGGAACGGTTGATGGACTCGAGAACCGCTCGGGCAGACAGTCGTGGAAGACTCGTTCATACTGGTTTTGTGAACAGAAAGAACCGAGTCAACAGAAAGATTCGTTCACGAATCGGACGTCGCTACAGAGCAGAGGGGCTCCACAGGGGAGAAAAACAGTCGGCATATTAATGGAAAGTGAACAGGTTGGCGTGTCCGCCCTATAAGTTGAGGACAGTGAGCGTGAATTCGCTTTTAATCAATGGCGTTTCAAGTCCAACGTGTGTGATTGACGCATCCGTACAGATGCTGGCCGCGTTGGTCGCGCCGGGGGAAGGAGAGGTTTTGACATCGTTAGATTTGTTGTTATTATAATCAGCTGACCGGTGCTGAAACCGCTCCGTTTGCTGTTTTCTAGAAAGCGTTGACAGCGATGAGCGCTTGTCAAGAAAAAACGTCTTTGAGTTGTTCGGAAAGCAGGGAAAATGTCAGCGACAGTGAATGGGGAAGGATGGATGATGCGTCGTACACGTCTTGCTTTGACGAACCCACGGACGATGTTATACACGGCGGGATGAATGCGGTGCAGTCGGGCATAGACGGACATCTGCCGCTTCCCCGAGGCCAACGCGAACTGATGCTAGGCCTGGTGGAAGAGGGTTTCGCCGGCTATCATGGCCGTCTCGGTTCTGATCCGGACTCTGATTATCTCGACATCCCCGGCGACCCGAACTACAGCGAAAGCGACGGGAACGTCACCACGAAAAAGCGCAACCGCTCCAACAGCTCGCGGCACCGCGGGGAAGTTGTCACGGAACTCGGACCCGAAGAGGTGCGCTGGTTCTACAAAGAGGACAAGAGGACCTGGAAACCGTTTGTTGGGCACGACTCTTTGAAAATCGAGTTGGCTTATCGCAAATTCTGCGAACTTAACCCGAACGAGGTCAAACGGAGGGATGCCAGTGAAGAAGCAGAGGATTTATTCGAGTCACCGTCAGAATGCGAAGCACCGGCGGTCCGGAGGCAGTCGGCGGCGGCGGCGGCAGCGCAGCCGGTACCCGAGAGCGCGGATGCGGGATGCTGCTTAACAGACGAGACGGAGCTGGATTCAGACAGCATCAACGTGGACGCAGTGTGCGTCCGTGGAGGACTCTACGAGGTGGACATCAAAGGGAAAGACTGTTATCCTGTATACTGGAACCGTGAGTAGTTTTACAAGCTTATTAAATTAATCAAACATGATGCCATAATTCAAACCTATCAAACCGTGTCTCTGTTTGGAAAACAAAGAGATGGTAAGCTCTAAAAGCGCCATAAAAGTATCCTAGTAGTAGTAGTAGAAGGCTAATCTATAGTACCTCTCTAAAGCCATACAATAGTTTGAGTGAGAAACAGTGTTACTCTAACAGAGCCAGTTACTCTAAAAAGTGTATTGGTTACTAGCTACTAATTATATCTTCAACAGTGTGATTAGATACAGTACAAGGATAGACATGGAACTGCACTTTTAATTCTTTCAAATAAACAATATACACTTGCATAAATTATTCTTACACTGACCAAAAGTGTGTAAAAGGAGACAAATACACTATTGTTTTATTTAGAACTGTTCTATAGTCTATACCGTATTTAATGCAATTACATCAGAAGTAACTGCAATTCAATTACTGAAAAATTAAGAGCAACCCCTTACTTTATTTTTTTCAAAGGGAAAGTAATTAAATTACAGTAATTAGATTACTTAATAATTAATTACACCCAACACTGGTGAGAAACAACTGGCATTTTGCCAAAAATCTCTGCAGTAGCTCTCAAATCTTATTTAAGCAGCTCTATATCCAAACTTGATCCATCAAAGATGAATTGAGCCAGATTTGACATCAATGCTTGAATGTTGCTTTCAGCAAATAACACTCAAACAAGGCTAAAATTCGCAGAACAAGAGTAAATGTGACTGTACTTTCAGACGTAGCTTGGCGGATCTTGTCCAATACTAAACACCTTTCTTTTGGTTCTTCAGTGGCCGTGAGCTGTCATACCGTAGGAGTGTGACCCACATTTTCTGACACTGCTAGAACTTTCGGACGCTAAGCTTCATTGCAAACTTCAACCTTTTGGTTGAAGTTTGCGCTTCATCGCAAAGTCTATTAAATCGCTGTCTCTGAATATGACACACTAAGTGACCAAAGACTCCCAGATGTGTCTCACATTGCAAAATTGTGACCAATAATGTACAGTGTGCTTAAGTCAGATGAATTTTTGCTTTAGGACAACAATTCGGAATGCTTGTGTTTATAGAACAGGACCACATCCCGGTCATGAGAGGCCAGTGGTTTACGGACGGTACCTGGTTACCCCTGGAGGAAGAGGACAGTGACCTCATTGAACTGGAGCACCTGGCCCGTTTCCGAGGCCAGCAGATGAAAGACACCTTTGACACGGAAGCGGTGGCCACCACGGTGGACAGCAAAGATGGTAATAGAACATGGAACCAATAGGAATCAGGGTTAGGGAGGCTTTGTACTAGGGGTCAAGCACACAAAAAGGATTGACTTAACATTAAAGCTTAGTTCAGCTGATCCAGAGGCACAGTCATGAATAAGCTACAACCCAGACATCCTGTTTGTCTCATAACACACATTTGAACTAGGTTAAACTCTGGTGACTTGTATACTACAGAAGGGGTATCGATTTTCAGTTGTGTTTGTGTATACTCAAAATGACCATTAATTGAAACGATCTGATCTAGTTAGGCTACTTAAGATTACTTAACAGTCAGGTAATTTGAAACAGACCTGTTTGACTTCTGCCCTTAATTCACTCAGCCATTCACAGTCTGAAACTGAGCCGGAGTCATGTTGATTGGCACAGCGTGGATGAAGTTTACCTTTACAGCGATGCCACCACCTCTAAGATTGCACGGACTGTCACTCAGAAACTGGGATTCTCAAAAGGTTTGTAACACCCTCGATTAATAAGTACTTTCTCAATGGTGTTGTTTGCTTAAAGACCACATGAAATTGCTTGAATTCAGTGTTCTAAGTTACTGTATGTTTTGTATGTTCTGTTAAAACTGGAAATTTGGGCAGGACATACTGAAGGCCCAATTTTTTAAATAGGCTAAACTCATACTAGCATGCTATTTACTCTTACTATTTCTACCATATAAAGTGTACATTCAGCACATGATTTGCTACTTGCTTGTTGAATGCTGTGGGAGGGACGTGCATTCGATTGGACAAAAATCTGAGTACAACATGAGTCATCAATATTTTTAGTTTTCCCAGAATAGAAAGACAGCAACTTTTCAATTCATGGATTTGCTTATAGTACATTATTGGAGCACACTAGCATACAGATGATTTACAAATAGACATAAAAACATTTTAAATTTCATGTGGTCTTTTAAAGGGTTAGTTCACTCAAAAATGAAAATTCAAAACACTTCAAAAAGTTCATAAAGAGATCGTAAAACGAATCCATATGAATTGAGCGGTTTAGTCAAAATTAAGAAGAGACACGATCACATTATATTAAGAACAGATTTAATTTAGGCTTTTATTCACATTTAAACATTCATCAGCTCACACTGTTTGCTTGACATGCGAGAACCAGTGAGGTTCATTCTCGTGTGTTATGCAGAACGTTTGAGGTTCCGCAAGGACCAATGAGGTTCATTCTTGTGTGTTACGCAGCACGTTTGAGGTTCCGCAAGGACCAATGAGGTTCATTCTTGTGTGACCAGCACGTTTGAATGAGGTTCATTCTTGTGTGTGTTACGAGCACGTTTGAGGTTCCGCAAGGACCAATGAGGTTCATTCTTGTGTGTTATGCAGCACGTTTGAGGTTCCACAAGGACCAATGAGGTTAATTCTCGTCATGCAGCACGTTTGAGCTTCCGCAAGGACCAATGAGGTTCATTCTTGTGTGTTACGCAGCACGTTTGTGCTTCCACAAGAACTAATGAGGTTCATTCTCGTGTGTTACGCAGCACGTTTGAGCTTCCACAAGGACCAATGAGGTTAATTCTCGTCATGCAGCATGTTTGAGCTTCTGCAAGAACCAATGAGGTTCATTCTTGTGTGTTACGCAGCACGTTTGAGCTTCGACAAGGACCAACGAGGTTCATTCTTGTGTGTTACGCAGCACGTTTGAGCTTCCGCAAGAACCAATGAGGTTAATTCTCGTCATGCAGCACGTTTGAGCTTCCGCAAGAACCAATGAGGTTCATTCTTGTGTGTTACGCAGCACGTTTGAGCTTCCACAAGGACCAATGAGGTTAATTCTCGTCATGCAGCATGTTTGAGCTTCTGCAAGAACCAATGAGGTTCATTCTCGTGTGTTACGCAGCACGTTTGAGCTTCCACAAGAACCAATGAGGCTCATTCTTGTGTTACGCAGCACATTTGACCTTCCGCAAGGACCAATGAGGTTCATTCTGTGAATTTGCACTGTCCATGGAGCGGACCTATTTACATTTCACTGCCGGTTGTATATTCTGTATATAACTGTGTATGTGAAAAATAAAACTCTTGAATCTTGAATCTTGAATCATTCTTGTGTGTTACGCAGCACGTTTGAGCTTCCACAAGGACCAATGAGGTTAATTCTCGTCATGCAGTACGTTTGAGCTTCTGCAAGGACCAATGAGGTTCATTCTTGTGTTACGCAGCACGTTTGAGCTTCGACAAGGACCAACGAGGTTCATTCTTGTGTGTTACACAGCACGTTTGAGCTTCTGCAAGAACCAGTGAGGTTCATTCTCGTGTGTTACGCAGCACCTTTGAGCTTCCGCAAGAACCAATGAGGTTCATTCTTGTGTGTTACGCAGCACGTTTGAGCTTCCACAAGAACCAATGAGGTTCATTCTCGTGTGTTACGCAGCACGTTTGAGCTTCCACAAGGACCAATGAGGTTTGTTCTTGTGTATCAAGCAGGTTCGGTTGAGCTGCTTTTTATGTTCACTGATCATTGTTTATAGATTTAATTAAATATCTTAATTTGTGTTCTAAAGATGAACAAAAGTCTAAAGGGTTTGGAATGTCATGAGGGGGAGGAAATGATAACTGCATTTTAATTTTTGGGTGAACCGACCCTTTAATGGTTTTATACCACTGATTCAAGAGAGTATATTATGTATTGATTTGATGTGTAATAATCTAACCCTTGTGGAAAAAGTAGTACACTTCAAAACTTTTAATTCAACAATTTTTACAAAGTGCACATTTTAAAATCTCTTTAAAGTACACCTAGTGGCCTTTTTACAAACCCGATTCCAAAAAAGTTGGGACACTGTACAAATTGTGAATAAAAACAGAATGCAATGATGTGGAAGTTTCAAATTTCAATATTAGAAAATTTATAATTTTAAGGGAAAAATAAGTTGATTTAAAATTTCATGGCATCAACACATCTCAAAAAAGTTGGGACAAGGCCATCTTTCCCACTGTGTGGCATCCCCTCTTCTTTTTATAACAGTCTGCAAACGTCTGGGGACTGAGGAGACAAGTTGCTCAAGTTTAGGAATAGGAATGTTGTCCCATTCTTGTCTAATACAGGCTTCTAGTTGCTCAACTGTCTTAGGTCTTCTTTGTCGCATCTTCCTCTTTATGATGCGCCAAATGTTTTCTATGGGTGAAACATCTGGACTGCAGGCTGGCCATTTCAGTACCCGGATCCTTCTTCTACGCAGCCATGATGTTGTAATTGATGCAGTATGTGGTCTGGCATTGTCATGTTGGAAAATGCAAGGTCTTCCCTGAAAGAGACGGCGTCTGATTGGGAGCATATGTTGTTCTAGAACTTGGATATACCTTTCAGCATTGATGGTGCCTTTCCAGATGTGTAAGCTGCCCATGCCACACGCACTCATGCAACCCCATACCATCAGAGATGCAGGCTTCTGAACTGAGCGCTGATAACAACTTGGGCTGTCCTTGTCCTCTTTAGTCCGGATGACATGCGTCCCAGTTTTCTAAAAAAAACAAAGATTCAAATTTCAAATTTAAATTTTGATTGGTCTGACCACAGAACAGTTTTCCACTTTGCCACAGTCCATTTTAAATGAGCCTTGGCCCAGAGAAAATGCCTGCGCTTCTGGATCATGTTTAGATATGGCTTCTTTTTTGACCTGTAGAGTTTTATCCGGCAACGGCGAATGGCACGGTGGATTGTGTTCACCGACAATGTTTTCTGGAAGTATTCCTGAGCCCATGTTGTGATTTCCATTACAGTAGCATTCCTGTATGTGATGCAGTGCCATCTAAGGGCCCGAAGATCACGGGCATCCAGTATGGTTTTCCGGCCTTGACCCTTACGCACAGAGATTGTTCCAGAGTCTCTGAATCTTTGGATGATATTATGCACTGTAGATGATAATAACTTCAAACTCTTTGCAGTCTTATTGCTACCTGTCCCAACTTTTTTGGAATGTGTAGCTCTCATGAAATCCAAAATGAGCCAATATTTGGCATGACATTTCAAAATGTCTCACTTTCCATCCATCCATCCATCCATCCATCCATCCATTATCTTCCGCTTATCCGGGACCGGGTCGTGGGGGCAACAGTCTAAGCAGAGACGGCCAGACTTCCCTCTCCCTAGCCACTTCCTCCAGCTCTTCGGGGAACCCGAGGCGTTCCCAGGCCAGCCGGGAGACATAATCCTCCAGCGTGTCCTAGGTCTTCCCGGGGCCTCCTCCCGGTGGGACATGCCCGAAACACCTCCCCGGGAAGGCGTCCAGGAGGCATCCGAAATAGATGCCCGAGCCACCTCAACTGGCTCCTCTCGATGTGGAGGAGCAACGGCTCTACTCTGAGCTCCTCCCGAGTAACTGAGCTTCTCACCCTATCTCTAAGGGAGCGCCCAGCAACCCTGCGGAGAAAGCTCATTTCGGCCGCCTGTATCCGGGATCTTGTCCTTTCGGTCATGACCCACAGCTCATGACCATAGGTGAGAGTAGGAACGTAGATTGACCGGTAAATCGAGAGCTTCACCTTACAGCTCAGCTCCTTCTTCACCACGACAGACCGGTACATCGACCGCATTACTGCAGAAGCTGCACCGATCCGTCCGATGTCTCACTTTCAACATTTGATATGTTATCTATATTCTATTGTGAATAAAATATAAGTTTATGAGATTTGTAAATTATTGCATTCCTTTTTTATTCACAATTTGTACAGTGTCCCAACTTTTTTGGAATCGAGTTTGTATTTGATTTAATAGATCTGTTTGGTTTAATATTATATATATTTTTAAATACTTTAAAGATTGTACATTCAGTACAGTTAAGTGCACTTCTTTTTTACAAGGGAAGTAAATAAAGTGCATGGTTATCAATGTAGCATGTCTGGTTAGCCTCCAGTAGCGGGACGCGTCTCCACCGAGGTTACGTGGAGGAGGCGGCTCTAGAGGACACGCCCCCTGAAACAACGCACATAGTCTTTGTGGTACATGGGATTGGACAAAAGATGGATCAGGGGCGGATCATTAGAAATACAAGCATGTAAGTCCACCAATCACACAGCTGAGTCTGCACAAAATATCTAGTCCTGAAACTAACTGATGCATTTCATTGATGGTTAGGATGCGTGATGCTGCCCGCAAGATGGAGGAAAAGCACTTTTCTGACCGAACAAATGAACATGTTGAGTTCCTTCCTGTGGAATGGCGATCTAAACTCGCCCTTGATGGAGGTATTGCCTATGGACAATGATAAAAAAATTACATTTATATATGAAAACTATTCAGTGATAGACATGATTATGGCTTATTCATGATAAAGTCTACTTTTTCAGACACCGTGGACTCCATTACTCCAGACAAAGTGCGAGGTCTGAGAGACATGCTGAACAGCAGTGCAATGGACATTATGTACTACACAAGCCCTTTGTACAGGGATGAGGTGATACAATCCTCCACGCTTTCATTAATTTTGCTCTTTTTTTCAGCTCTCGAACCCATAATAAACTAGACAAGATTTTTAAAGCATCATATTCGTGTTCCTATACTTAAATTATGCATGATAATGCTGCCTTCTAAAATACCTTATTTTGACCAAGGCAGCATCACATGCATTCTTTTTTTAAGAAGATATAGAGTGGTCGAAGGAACCAGCTAAGAATTAGACTTCCGGGTTTTGATGTCATACTATTATTATTAATATTATATCTGCACCACTTATATCTCTATACTTATGTGAAAAGCAGTACACTTCAGCATACTTGGTTGCACTTTATTTTACAGTATGTGCTCTTACATGTACTTACAGTGTACTTACCTAAGAAAGTACTGGGTAATATAAGGTAACTACATGGGTTAAGGTTAGGTTTAGGGGTAGGTTAAAACCTAGTTATTACCCAATTAATTACTATAATAAGTACAGAGTATGTACATGGGGAACAGGACTGTAAAACAAAGTGCTACCACAGACTTTTAAAAAGAGTCCGTATTACAGAAATAAAATACTATAAAAGAAAATACTTAAAGGAACACGCCGACTTTTTGGGACTTTGGCTTATTCACCATATCCCCCAGAGTTAGATAAGTCCATACATATCATTTTCATCTTCATGCATCCCATAACTCTGTCTGATGCACCCACCGCTAGCCTAGCTTAGCACAAAGACTGGAAGTAAACGGCTCCTACTGCTCAAAAAGTGACAAAATATGTTGCCAACATTTTCCTATTTACATGTTGTGATGTGTATAGTTACACTGTGTACAAATCACAAGGTTACATGAGACACAGCCATCTTAGAAACGTATACATACTGGGGACTATATTCTCAGAAGGCGAAGCACTGCTACTTCTGCGACTGTTTTAAGTCAGCGTGTTCCTTTAAGTCTGAACTGATTGTAATGTTTTCTGACACTTAATTGCACATTAATTGTAATTAAATTAAAATGTATTATAGTTTAAATGTATATTAAATGCAGTTAGTTGAACCTTAGAGTGCTTTTTGACCCACTTAAAGGGATAGTTGAACACAAAAGAAGATATTTTGAAGAATGTTGGTAATCAGACAGTTGATGGTAGCCATTGACTTCCATAGTATATATATTTTTTCTTCTCCCTACTATGGAAGTCAATGGCTACCGTCAACTGTCTGATTACCAACATTCTTCAAAATATCTTCTTTTGTGTTCAACAGAAGAAAGAAACTTTTGGAACAAAATAATGTCATTCTTAGTTGAAATATCCCTTTAAGTGTGTTAATAAACATAGTCATGAAAGTTTATTCTCTTGAAGTACACTTAAGTTGTCTTTTATTTCATTAATATGAATATGATATGAGTCCTTTGTATTTGGTGGATGAGAAATGTTGAGTATAAAATATTCCATTCAGTTAATAGATGGAAATAGAATAAAATCATTATTTAAAATAGATAATTTTAACCAATATTCATGTGTGCAACTTATTTTTATGCTTATTAGAGTATTCTTACACAATTCTGTGGGAATCAATTACTAAATTTCCCATGCACTTCACATGAGGAGTGCTGTTTTTATCCGCTGCCTTATGTAGACCATTCCAAATCCGTCACTGATTTCAGAGTGCATGCTAATTTAGAAGGCAGCCGCCTATATAGGCAGTAGAAAGCATGGCAGGTGACTAGGTTTTAGAGCCTCTCTCATGTGAAATTTTACTAAATGTCCCACTCATACACAGTCGCACACTCTGTCCCACTGTTTTCTAGTGCACAAATAAAGTGTCACACTTTATTTCACGCTCTAGTTTCACGCTGTCTGCACTTGCATCCTCAGATCACCCGGGGTCTGACCAAAGAGTTGAACCGACTCTACATGCTCTTCTGCGAGCGCAACCCAGAATTTGCAGAGAAAGGAAAGGTGTCCATAGTCTCCCACTCGCTCGGCTGTGTCATCACCTTTGACATCATGACAGGGTGGGACCCTGTGCGCTTTGTTCATGAAGAGGTGGTAGATGCCATGGAGGCTGATGTAAGCAGACAAGAGCGTCAGCTACTGGAGGATCTTCGTATCACATGCTTAAGGTTTAAAACTAATTATAGTTACACTATACACTCCCATTAAATTAAATTGCAGACCACGCTAGCATAACGGTGCCTGTAGACACATTTTAAACATTTTGAAACAGGAAAATGGCAAAAAGCAACAAAATGGTCACAGACATCCATTTAGTGTATGTTCACATGTTCAGAAAAACCAGTGTGGGCTGACACAAAAACACTTTCCAAAAATGTAGTCTTTTGATTCAGTTGTTTGTAGGTGAATCTCCACTTCATCCAGTGCGGTTTGTTTTCTGTGTTCTTAAGAGTCTCAATACGGACTGTTTTACTGACTGAGAAACCGCTTCAGCAAGACAGTTTTGCAGATTTCAGATTGTTTTACAAACAAACGTAATGGAAAGAAAGAAACGTCTCAAAAGAATGATTATTTCGCAAATGCTAGGCATTGTTGGGTCAGTCGACAGAAACATGGGACATACACTCACCTAAAGGATTATTAGGAACACCATACTAATACTGTGTTTGACCCCCTTTCGCCTTCAGAACTGCCTTAATTCTACGTGGCATTGATTCAACAAGGTGCTGAAAGCATTCTTTAGAAATGTTGGCCCATATTGATAGGATAGCATCTTGCAGTTGATGGAGATTTGTGGGATGCACATCCAGGGCACGCAGCTCCCGTTCCACCACATCCCAAAGATGCTCTATTGGGTTGAGATCTGGTGACTGTGGGGGCCATTTTAGTACAGTGAACAAATTGTCATGTTCAAGAAACCAATTTGAAATGATTCGAGCTTTGTGACATGGTGCATTATCCTGCTGGAAGTAGCCATCAGAGAAATGGGTACATGGTGGTCATAAAGGGATGGACATGGTCAGAAACAATGCTCAGGTAGGCCGTGGTATTTAAACGATGCCCAATTGGCACTAAGGGACCTAAAGTGTGCCAAGAAAACATCCCCCACACCATTGCACAGTGGTAACAAGGCATGATGGATCCATGTTCTCATTCTGTTTACTGTTTACTGTTGACATCTGAATGTCTCAACAGAAATCGAGACTCATCAGACCAGGCAACATTTTTCCAGTCTTCAACTGTCCAATTTTGGTGAGCTTGTGCAAATTGTAGCCTCTTTTTCCTATTTGTAGTGGAGATGAGTGGTACCCGGTGGGGTCTTCTGCTGTTGTAACCCATCCGCCTCAAGGTTGTGCGTGTTGTGGCTTCACAAATGCTTTGCTGCATACCTCGGTTGTAACGAGTGGTTATTTCAGTCAAAGTTGCTCTTCTATCAGCTTGAATCAGTCGGCCCATTCTCCTCTGACCTCTAGCATCAACAAGGCATTTTCGCCCACAGGACTGCTGCATACTGGATGTTTTTTCCTTTTCACACCATTCTTTGTAAACCCTAGACCGGCCCGTCTGGCACCAACAACCATGCCACACTAAAAATTGCTTAAATCACCTTTCTTTCCCATTCTGACATTCAGTTTGGAGTTCAGGATTTAGTCTTGACCAGGACCACACCCCTAAATGCATTGAAGCAACTGTCATGTGATTGGTTGATTAGATAATTCATTAATGAGAAATTGAACAGGTGTTCCTAATAATCCTTTAGGTGAGTGTATAACTGCTGCAATATTCTCAGGGAAAAAGCACTCATGGTATGGCACAGTATGTACAGCTGTAGGCGCCTCTAGCATAGCAAAATGTTACCAGGAACATTCTAGCAACATGTTCACAATCAGCCAGAACACTCTAGTAACATGCTAACATCTGCCCAGAGCACATTAGCAAGACACCAGCAACCACTCAGAACACAGTATCAACGTTAACATCCACCCAGAATGCACTAGCAAGACACCAACAACCACTCAGAAGGAGTAGCAATATGTTAACATCCACCCAGAACACACTAGCAAGACACCAACAACCACTCAGAACACTGTATCAACAAGCTAACATCCACCCAGAACACACTAGCAAGACAGCAACAACCACTCAGAACACAGTGTGTTGGTAGAGTGTTCTGTGTGGACTAACAATCACTACCAACATTGTAGTGACCACATAGCAACATGCTAACATCCATTCAGAGCACAATGCTGGGCGACTCTGGCCCTCAGGATCCACTTTCTTTCAGAGTTTAGCTCCAACTCCGATCAAACCCACCTGCCTGTAGCTTTCTAGTACTTCTGAAGATATAATGATCTACAGCTAAATAGAGAGAGCTTTGACGATAACTAAGCAAATATTTAATTACTACAATACAAATTTCTTAGTAGAAATAACATCAAAAGTGATATTGATCAAAATGTACATTTACACACAAACTGACAAGCAGATGCAACTTTCAGACGCCATCTTTGTTTTTTAGCTTAACTGTCACAGAATGGAACGCACAGGATTGTGGGATATCAAAGGCAGCCTTCAAAAATCGGTCGGATGAAGGCATCTCAGGAGACAGCAAGTAAACCTAACATTGGATTCAGACGTGTCTTGATGCGTTCCTACCTTGGAATGCAGCCTCTGATGGCAGTGTTTTTAAGCTTTCAGACGCAACCCTTTGATTAGTTTGTTCAGGTGTGTTTGTTGGTTGGAGCTAAACTCTGTCAGAAAGTAAAAACTGTAGGAGTTGCCCAGCCCTGCCTTAGCATCTGTATAACAATGTATAATAACCATACAGCCTTGCATTGTGGCCGTCAGTTTTGCACAGGCTAACACCATTCTTGTTTTCTTCAGAAAATGTAAAAGTCTAGTGGTTATTTTAACTGTGATTTCGGCTGTACAATACACAAAAATCTCGAAATATCATCTTTTACAATCTCTTGCTGTTATTTCTTAATATATTGGCAATTTGTTTGGTTGCCAGTTGCATTGAATTTACAGCTCTCACATTGTTTCCAATACATTCAAAGGGTCATGTATTATTTATAAGTTTTTAGTTTTGTGTGCACTTTACTCCATAATGACAATCCCTCTGTTAATCTGGTGTGTGTACTGTTCCTCTCCAAAAATCTAATTTAATATTCATTTGCAGAATGAGGGATTTGGAAGATAAGCTTCAGAATGTCCAAACCTCATCCTCAAGACCCTCTCCAGCCCTGAAATTCAAAGTATGTTAATATAAATAACCTTCTCTTCTCATTCCCACCATCTGTTTGTGTAATAAATGTAATAAACCATGTGATTTGGGGTTGTAGGTGGAGAACTTCTTCTGCATGGGATCTCCTCTGGCTGTGTTCTTGGCTTTGAGAGGTGTCCGTCCTGGAGCCGACGGAACGCAGGACCACATCCTACCCAAATATATCTGCCAGCGGCTTTTCAACATTTTCCATCCCACTGATCCTGTAGTGAGTGATTTGTTTTTGGAGTTTAAATGTAGCGTAGGATCAGATTTCTCATTACAGGTCCATATACATTATGAGCCAATTTAAAAAAACTTAGTCTTAGAATTAAAATGATTGGTAACACTTACACTACAATATGTTTTCATTTCTTACCATTAGTTAATATGAACTAACAATGAACAATCTTTCTACAGCATTTATTAATCTTGGTTAATGTTAAAGGGTTAGTTCACCCAAAAATGAAATTTTGTCATCATTTACTCCCCCTCATGTCATTCCAAACCTGTAAGACTTGCATTCATCTTCGGAACAAAGAAAGAAAGATATTTTTAATCAAATCTGAGACAGTTCTGTACCGACAGAATTTACATTTTTGGGTGAACTAACATTTTAATTTCTACATTTTGTAATGCATTTAGTAATACCCCTATTATGCTATTTTAAAGGTTCCTAATTTTGTTTTTGGAAGTCTTTTAATTATTTACATGTTAAAGAAAACAAAAAAGAAGTATATCATAATATACATTGCACATCAGCTAATTTCTCAAAGAGTCTGAAAAGGGTTCATTGGAAGATTCTGTCTCTCTAAACCCATCCTTTCCAAGAGCCTGCTCTGCTCTGATTGGTCTGTTGTGATTGGCCTACTCTAGAGCTGTCAAATAAAAATAACATTTCGAATATTCATCAAATTCAAAATAAAAATCCTCATTCAAACGTAAAAACAGTGCATTAGAATTTATCAGTGGTGCTCAAGATGCGTTGATAAGAGTCGTTGCAATTTAATGTTTTTGTTAGCCTATCCAGTTGAACCCACTGCATGCGGCGCTACTGCATTATTCATTCAAAACATTGCAGAAACAGAGACGATCAAAGTTTCTGAGATCTCTTTACATCAAAACCATAACCAAGTCATTCACATTTTTCTATTGTGCACTCTCTATTCTAGAGAGCCACATGTTTAGAAAGCCATGTACAGTTAAAAGAAGTTCAACTTTTAAAAACATGTCTCGAGATTTGAGACTTTCTTGGGTTCTTTGTATTAAACTGTGCTGTACATGATACTGTTTTACAGACCCAATTCCCAAAAAGTTGGGACACTGTACAAATTGTGAATAAAAACAGAATGCAATGATGTGGAAGTTTCAAATTTCAATATTTTATTCAAAATATAACATAGATGACATATCAAATGTTTAAACTGAGAAAATGTATCATTTTAAGGGAAAAAATAAGTTGATTTTAAATTTCATGGCATCAACACATCTCCAAAAAGTTGGGACAAGGCCATGTTTACCGCTGTGTGGCATCCCCTCTTCTTTTTATAACAGTCTGCAAACGTCTGGGGACTGAGGAGACAAGTTGCTCAAGTTTAGGATTAGGAATATTGTCCCATTCTTGTCTAATACAGGCTTCTAGTTGCTCAACTGTCTTAGGTCTTCTTTGTCGCATCTTCCTCTTTATGATGCGCCAAATGTTTTCTATGGGTGAAAGATCTGGACTGCAGGCTGGCCATTTCAGTACCCGGATCCTCCTTCTACGCAGCCATGATGTTGTAATTGATGCAGTATTGTGGTCTGGCATTGTCATGTTGGAAAATGCAAGGTCTTCCCTGAAAGAGATGACGTCTGGATGGGAGCATATGTTGTTCTAGAACTTGGATATGCCTTTCAGCATTGATGGTGCCTTTCCAGATGTGCAACCCCATACCATCAGAGATGCAGGCTTCTGAACTGAGCGCTGAGAACAACTTGGGTTGTCCTTGTCCTCTTTAGTCCGGATGACATGGTGTCCCAGTTTTCCAAAAAGAACTTAAAATTTTGATTGGTCTGACCACAGAACAGTTTTCCACTTTGCCACAGTCCATTTTAAATGAGCCTTGGCCCAGAGAAAACGCCTGCGCTTCTGGATCATGTTTAGATATGGCTTCTTTTTTGACCTATAGAGTTTTAGCCGGCAACGGCGAATGGCACGGTGGATTGTGTTCACCGACAATGTTTTCTGGAAGTATTCCTGAGCCCATGTTGTGATTTCCATTACAGTAGCATTCCTGTATGTGATGCAGTGCCGTCTAAGGGCCCGAAGATCACGGGCATCCAGTATGGTTTTCCGGCCTTGACCCTTACGCACAGAGATTGTTCCAGAGTCTCTGAATCTTTGGATGATATTATGCACTGTAGATGATGATAACTTCAAACTCTTTGCAATTTTTCTCTGAGAAAGTCCTTTCTGATATTGCTCCACTATTTTTGGCCGCAGCATTGGGGGAATTGGTGATCCTGTTGCCAATTGACCTCATAAGTTGCAAATTGGTCCTCCAGCTGTTCTTTATGTGTACATTTAACTTTTCCGGCCTCTTATTGCTACCTGTCCCAACTTTTTTGGAATGTGTAGCTCTCATGAAATCCAAAATGAGCCAATATTTGGCATGACATTTCAAAATGTCTCACTTTCAACATTTGATATGTTATCTATATTCTATTGTGAGTAAAATATAAGTTTATGAGATTTGTAAATTATTGCATTCCTTTTTTATTCACAATTTATACAGTGTCCCAACTTTTTTGGAATTTGGTTTGTATTCATAATTGTTTACTTGAGGCACTTTTTACATTTTTTTTTTACATTTATTTATTTAATTGTTTTGAATAAACAGTTTAATGTGGTGAATTAATATTTTTTGTAATTAAAGGTGTATAATATCTGAATATTAGTCAGAAAATATGAATAACAGTGTAAATAAAAACAAATGGTTTCTTGTAGGCATATAGGTTGGAGCCTCTCATCCTGAAGCATTACAGTAATATATCACCTGTCCAGATTCACTGGTGAGTAAAACGATGTTTTCGCTAAATTTACTTTTTAAAGGTTTTTCATTCAAAATTTCATAAAATAGCAAAACATTTCTGCTTTACTATAACTTACAGTGCATTGTGACTGTGAATGCAACTTTGTTTCATACTTTAAACTGTTTCACACGATTACCCGATTAGGTGAAAACTGGCTTAATTATCAAAAAGGATAAAGTAATAAATGTTTTTTTATGAATAAAAAAATGCATGTGAACATTGATTTATTTTTTTTAGGTACAACACCACCAGCCCCACACCGTATGACCAGATCCGTCCCACTCTACTGAATCCATCAAAGGAAAATGCTGCTGTGTCTGATACGGAGAGCCTCCCGAGCCCATGCACATCCCCTCCACAGCCCCGCAGACACTACGGCGAGTCTATCACCAACTCGGGCAAGGCCAGCATCATGGGTGAGCTGGAGAGAGAGATCATTAAAGATGACTGGGATTGCAGGATGTATAGTGTGTGATGTAGGAGTAGAATTACGGTTCCCAAATATTGAGATAATGGCGGTCTGCCTTCAATTACTGAGCATCTGCAGTTTAAAGCTTTTGATTTGAGTGTGGAAAGCGATAAACAGAAACAACTCAGCAAAGCATTGGATCAATAGAAAGCAATTAGGAAATGTCACAGACACAACTGGATATTTGGAAACACCCTTACCAATAATAAATCTTCAAGGTATATATCTCTGTGCCGTTATCGTTAAGGTTGTGGTGTGGGCTCTGCTATTCTTTCATATTTAGAATGATTTTTAGAACTATATCTTTATCATTATCGTAAAAAGCTATCCTTGCTGGTGCTTTGTATGGTGTTTTTGTATGTGCTGTTACTCGTCCGGATGACATTCTGCTGGGCGAAAAACATCTACAGCTGAGAGGATCTACTGAAAATTAGTCTGTGGTACGAACAGACTTTTTTATCACAGTTTATTAGTTTCTGTGATATCCTGATGGATATAGCCAGGACAAGCCACCGCTTCCTAGTATTTTTCTTTCCAACGCTAGATCCCCCACTAACAAAATGAATGAACTGAAGCTACAGGCAACAACGAACATGACCGCTGCATTTTGCTAATCACAGAGTCCTGGCTTCATTCGTTTATTCCGGACATGGCTATCGAGCTAGCAGGCCGTACATTACATTGCTATGACAGGACCACAGAATCCGGTAAGGGCAAAGGAGGGGGGCTGTGCCATGCGTGTATGTTAACAACAACTGGTGTACTAACACTAAGACTGTAGACAGTCACTGCTCCCCTGACCTGGAGTATGTGAATTTTAAATGCAGGCCCATATATCATCCATATTTAGAGAGTTTACTGTGGTCATGTTATCTGCGGTGTATATTTATATGATGCTAATGCTAACTCATGCATTAGCAGCCAACAGAGCAGGTATCCTGAGGCTGAACACATTATAGCAGGGAACTTTAATCATGCTGAATTAAAAGAAGTACTCCCTAAATTCCATCAGCACGTTAGGTACAAAATATACTGGACAGGGTTTACTCCAACATCAAACAAGGCTACAGGGCTAAACCACTATCACACCTGGGCCAGTCTGATCACTTGTCTCTGCTCCTAATTCTGGCATATACCCCCTTTGGGAAAAGTGCAAACAGAACCCCTGGATGACAAGAGATGTCCAGTGCCTGATCAGGGACAGGGACACTGCTTTCAGGTCTGATGATGAGATGCTGATACAGTGCTGCCAGAGCCAACTTTAAAAGAGGCATTAGAGAGGTCAAGGCTGCTTTCACAGTAAAAACATGAGGCAGGTATGGGAGAGGGTTCAGTACATTACCAACACATTACCAACCACAGACAACCTCTCAACTGCTGACAGTGGTGCATCAATTGCTGGAGGAGTTGAACCATTTCTTTGCCCGGTTTGATGTGGTGTCTTCTGAGGCAGCCGCATTACACCCAACAGTAGCCACATCTTCATTGTGAAGGAGCAAGAAGTGAGGCGCACATTGATGGCGGTGAATCCGATGAAGGCTGTAGGACCCGATGGTGTCACAAGGACTGTGTAGACCAGCTACCAGAGGTCTTTACTAAGATCTTCAATCAGTCTCTATTCCAGTCGACCATTCCACCTTACAGAGGACGCCATAGCCACAGCTCTTCACACTGCTCTGATCCACTTGGAGCAGCAGGGGAGATGTGTTAGGCTGCTCTTTCTGGATTTTAGCTCCGCATTTAGGGGTGTGTTCACACTTGGCATGTTTGGTTTGATTAAAACGAAGTGCGATTTGCTCCGTTAGTGCGGTTCATTTAAAAAAGTGTGAACGCTGCCATCCGATCCCTGGTGTGCACAAAACAAGTGGGCCGAGACAGCTGAAACGATAGGTCTCGGTCCACTTTCAAACAAACTCTGGTGTGGTTCGAATTAAATATGAACGCAACATGGACCAAAGATATGTAAACAAACCAAAAACGGGACATGATGTCACAAGATGCGACCCTAAAAAGTACAAAACGCTCAAGCGTACCTGTTTTTTTTTTCTCATCGTAGTTGCAAGATTGCCCAGTTCGGTACAGGCATCAGAACTTGCCTCGCAGAAGATCTTCGTTTATTTGTGTAAAATAAAACAGGGATTCCTGCTGCTGTTTTGACACATTTTATAAGCTCGTCACGAGTTCTCAACTGGTCAAAATACCATCATATGTAGGCTATGCATATAAAGCGAGTGCATTTAGCCCAGCACACAGCATTGTTTTGGATTTTCCGGAAGTTCCAAAATATACGTAATAAAAGCCAACCAATCAGGGATACAGTTGTGAATGTACTGGGTCTCTGTGCCTTCAGGTTCGGTGTTAAAATGTTAAAATGTTTATCTATTGTTCTGTTTATTGCATTTGAGTGGCAATGCTCTAGTAGGGTAGCATTATTAATTTTGTTGTGTATAAGTGTACAATGGCATTAAAGGTATTCAGTTATAGTTATCGCTCTTGGTGTGAACAGGCCTTTAAAATGTAACAGTATACGTCTGTATTTTTCCACAGGAGCGGCAAGTATAGGTAAAGGCATCGGCGGTATCCTGTTCTCCAGATTTTCCCGCTCTAGTGGACAGGTGGGAGGTGTGGAGGAGGAGCCGTCAGACTCTGAAGGTGGGGCATGTGAGAAAGGGGAAGAGGGCAGATCTGTGGAGTTAGACGATAAACCGGAGGAGAAGACCGAGGAGAAAATCGAGGAGAAGGCAGGAGATACCAGCATGTCACAATCAGCCTCTGCCATAATGGATAACTCCTCCTGTAAGCATCTGCACAAAGAAGTCATCGTGCACTTTCTTAATATTCATTATTTCATGACATTTTGTTTTAGGAGACCTGTTTGGAAACAAATTATATTTTTGCAATTTTATTTGGTGCAGTTAGTGTACTGTTTGCAGTTGTGCACTGCAGATTTAAAAGCTTTTCTAAAACAATAGATTTAATTGATAACTTTTTTTTGTCATAATGGAAGCCTGTTTCTGCCTCTGAGTAAAAAATAAAAAAGACTAATTGTGAGATATAAAGTTGCAATCACAAAACACAGTCGCATTGCGGGATACAAAATCTAATTTCGAGATACTAAGTCTAAATTGAGATTAAGGACCCTATCATACACATGACACAATGCGACGCCAGGTTTTGCGACGCTTTTGTTAGTTTCAGCCCAACGCAGTTATCATTTTCACGTCCAGCGGCATGTTGTTTAAATAGAAAATGCACTTGCACCCATCTGTTCGCCCATGGGCGTGCTGGTCTGAAAACGAGGTGTGTTCAGGCGCATTGTTGGCGCGTTGCTATTTTGAGGCAACTGAAAACGACTGCACCATTGACCAACAAAAACCTGGTCTGAAATCAATGGCGCAGTATTTTTTGTGTTATTTAAAGGGCGTGTTAGTAATTTGCGCCTATAAGCGGGTGCACAATGCGCGTACACTCTGCTTATTGAACACACACAGCAGGAGCACACAAACTTTTTTAAATATTACAATAAAATTCCTCTCTGGAGAAGCGTTCAGTCTTTCCATTCGCAAATTCTGCCATGTAAATAGAGAATCCACCATGGTGCAAGCACGACTTTTAAAGGGAATGGGAGATGAGACTTTGATTGGTTTATTGCACGTTACGCCTAAAACACACTCGTTGCCCATTAAAAGATTAGGTACAAGCCTTTTGGACTATGCGCCTGGCACGCCGACTGTTTTTTCCATCGTTAAACTAGTAAAAGTGGATTCGGACACGCCGTAAGTGCATCTGCGACATACGCTTCAGACCATGCGCTCAGATCGTTAAAATAGGGCCCATAAAGTCACAATTTGAAGATAAATAAATTCAACAACAATTTCATCAGCAGCATCTCAAATGTTGGTTTGGTCATTCTGAAATGCCTGAGCCACATGATCTCACATGATTGCGTTCCCAAACATCAGGCATCCGAACGCAAAATAACATCACGTTCTGAGACGAAAGTCATTTTTTATTACAGACATTGTGCGCCAGTTTCCTAGGAAGTGACATTTTTGTTCTCTTTAACACGTCACAGTAACACTTATCACAGTCACACAGGAGATACTTTTTTAACTCTGAGGAAGAAACGGCTTCCATAAAGATCTTCGATGATCTGTTCATCAGATCTCTAACACCCGTGATAATGACGTCCTTTTTTTTACTGTTTTGCAGTGGAGCTTGAGCGACGCATCGACTTTGAGCTGAGGGAGGGCCTGGTGGAGAGCCGCTATTGGTCAGCGGTGACGTCACACACGGCATATTGGTGCTCACACGACGTGGCTCTGTTTCTGCTAACGTTTATGTACAGGCCAAATGAAGCGAATGACATGGCAGAGGACAACCCTGAATCATAACACACACACACACACACACACACACACACACACACACACATGAACTCTCACACCCTTGATCGATCCCTTAATTTAGTTTAGCAGACCTTGTTCACTGTGCGTCAGGGATCCTGTCCTTGCCTTGTTTTTCCTTAATTTAGAAGCACACCCATGGAAGAGACTTACTCTCTCCCCTACATCCCCCAACTAGGATTGTTCTTAACCTCGATGAAATGATGACAATGATCCTACTTGTTTCAGCTAGGACCATTCACACCTTGATGATTCCCAAAGCAGCGAACTCTTCATATTGACTGATGTGTATTAACTTAATTTGTGCTTGTATAGAATGACTGACAAGAAACTGCTGGATTGGAGGTTCACAATCAGAAGGTTTTTTTTTTTGTTTTTTTTTGAGGAATATATCTGATGTGATGTATTTCTTGGCCTATAAATGATAGTTTTGAATTCTTTTATAAATTACTCTTATGCGTTTACATTATTTAGATGATAAAAAAAACAATGCATCACTCATAAAGGTGGCCAAATATTGAGTTGATAGTCAACAGGAACAGTGCACATAACCGTCACTAAACACTTGGTTCGCCGTAAAAAAACGGACAGTTCTGTCATTATTTATTCACTCTCATGTTGTTCCAAATCCATGACTAAAAAAGAAGATATTTTGAAGAATTGTATAGTCGCTTTTTTCCCATGCAATTGCAATGAATGGAGACCAGTGTTATTTTAGTATAATTAATATACTGTAATATTGTTATATGTTCTGGTTTCATTTTGTTGTTTGTTATTTTTTATTAGGGTTTCTTTTTTTTTTTTTCTTTTTTGTCTATATAGGTTTTGTGAATTTTCAGTTTTTGTTTTTGTTAAACTAAGTGAAAATGAGGAATGTTGCCTTTTATTTTATTTCAGTTATCTCTTAAGTAACAAAAGATTTTTTAATGGTTTTAGTTTTAGCTAGCGATAATAACTTTGAAAACTGAAGCTTTTAAGTTTCAAAAAGAACGCAAAGCACCATAAAAGCAAAGCACAAGTTTCATAAAAGGGAATATATTCCAAGTCCTTTGTATTTAATGTGAACAGACCGAAATTTAAGTCGTTATTCCCCAAAAATGTTGACATCCGCCTGAGCTCTCCTTTCCACAGTCATGATAGTTTGCAAGAGAACCGTCTGATTCATGAAAGAATCTTTATTTGAGTCAGATCTTGAATCTGAATGATTCGTTCTAATCCGGTTCCCGAACTCCGTTCACTGAATCATTCGTCTGGTCACAGCGTTTTAGGAGAAGGTTATCAGTGAATAACCACTTAAATTTCAGCCTGGTCCTCGCACAAAAATATTTTATAGATTCAGAAGACTTGGAACGTAGTGCACAAGTTGTATGGACCACTTTTATGATCCTTTGTTCGCACCTCAAAAGCCTCGGTTCCCATTCATTGTAATTTCATTGAAAGATCAACCAGTACATTCTGGAATTAAGAAACTGAAGAAAGAAAGTCTGGGTTTGGAACTTTATTGGGGAGAATATTTGTATTTTTGGGTGAACTATTCCTTTAAAGACATTTTCGGTCCTATTCCCTCTACTTTTTTCTAATACGCTAGAGGCTTTAGTTTCTCCTCTACACTTGCATGATAGACACTGCAATCTATTGCATATTTGAATTGCACCCTTTGCTATGATCACCACTTAGAGTTTATGCTTTAACATGCATGAAAGAGAAAGTCCGGATTAGAAAAATCTCCTCCTACTTCTGTCCAAGTTGAAACACTTAACATTTTTCATATGTGGCATTTTCTTTTATGCCCACGGTGTGCAAACGGCATATCAAACACATTACTGTTTCTAATGTATTACTGCACTAAAGAACCACATAGTCGCAAAGACTTTGCCATTTTGAAACGACTATCGTTTGTTTGTGTTAAGTTTGTGTTTTATGTATTCATTTTGTATGATTTGTTTAATCCTGAAAATCAACACCCCCATGCCTTTACAATGACAAGAAAAAAGCACTTAACATTTCTCCTTACCTCACCCTTGAATGTGCCAATAAACTGAACAGTGAGATCTTCATTAGGTCTGTGGTCAGAGGGTACGGTCTGCATTATGTGCATATATATTAGAACTGGACTCCAGCGTGTCTGTTCATGTTTAGCTTCAGTGAACGCCGAGCTGTTCCTCTTTTATGAACCTCGTGATTTTCATTAAAATTGATATCGACCGCCTGCTCTGTCTCATTCTTTTGAATTGCTTTTAAATGCTGACTGTATAGTTAATATAAGGATCAACTGGTGTTGCTGTGGACCTTGAAGTGAACAATGCAACTTTATTCATCTCTGAGGGGTCATTTAGTTTTTTCCATAAACAATGTAGACACTAGGGCTGTTGTTCTCAAATGGTGGGTTGTGTCGCAGGTCGCCAGTGGCCTACTATACACTTTTTAAAGGGAAGGTTAAATGCTTCCCATATATTTTGTTGTTAATGTCAAAGGCTGTGCATGATATAAAACTCAACTGCATTTTGACGTAAATCCCGTCTTTTTGTATTATAGCTAATACTAATACAATATTTTGGGCCAGTGTTATGTGTTAAGATGGTGAATTTGCTCTTAAGCGCTTGCTTATACATTTAAAAAATTTAAATTTTTCTATTCCACCAATGGCATGTTAATAGTTTGACATATTGTTATGCCTTTACAGCTTTACAGCCTTAAATGGTTGGGATTTGGAATACATACCTATGGTTGGTCTCTTTTAAAGAAGACACTCAGCAGATTATTGCTGAAGAGTAAAAAAAAAAAAATTGCTGTAAAGATATACGTATATTTTACAAAATTATTTTTATCTACAATTGGTATAAAATCCTAGCCATATGTCTAAGTTGATATCATAAAAATTCAAGTTCCCATGAGATTTTGTTAAGGCGTTGTACCAAAAATAGCCACCGGGTGACACCCACATTCCATTGAATGTTTTTTTGAACGTTCAACACATTTTTTTGTTACAACACATGTGTTGTCCTGTCACAATTTAATAAAATGCAGTCACAATATCACTTCTATCACTTAAACATGGAACCTTGAGTCTCAGACCTTTCCAACAATATGTGTTTTGTCAAGATTAGAAAACGTTTTGACACTAAAATAGTGCAGTAAATTTTGTAATTTGAAACCTCACACTGCCCACTGGGGGTTGGGGGTGGGGCAGCTTGTCAAAATGGGTTTCAAAGGATCAATACTGATCATGTGCCCTATCATACACCCAGTGCAATGCGACGCAAGTGTTTTTTGCTAGTTTCAGCCTGACGCAGTTATCATTTTCACATCCAGTGCCATGTTGTTTAAATAGCAAATGCCCTCACACCCATCTCACACCCTTGGGCGTGCTGGTCTGAAAACGAGGTGTGTTCAGGCGCATTGTTGGCACGTTGCTATTTTGAGGCAACTGAAAATGACTGCGCCATTGACCAGTAATTTCTATTTATTTTTTGTTATTTAAAGGGTTATTTTTTGTTAGTAATATGCGGCTATAGGCGGGTGCACAACGACACTCTGTTACACACAGGGACGCGCAGCAGCACACACACATGCCAGATATTAAAAATAAAGGGATTCCTCTCTGGAGAAGCGTTCAGGCTTTCAAATTCCGCCATGTAAATAGCGAATCTGCCATTGTGCAAGCGCAACTGGCTTTTAAAGGGAATGGGAGATGAGCCTTTGATTGGTTGATTGCACATTATGCCCAAAACACACCCAGGACTCATTAAGAGACTAGCTACAGCCCTTTTGGACAATAGCGTGGCAACCGTTTTTTTTTTCTGTCATTAAACTAGCAAAAGTGGTTTCGGACACCCTTCTAAGGGCACCTGCCCCATGCGCTTCAGACCATGCACTAAAATAGGACCCATAAGCTTTCGAATGATACCTAATTTATGATGATTAATCAAATATGTGATAGGAAAAAAGGTAATAAAAAAGAGCGTCAAGTGTCATACATGTCACACGTTAGCGTAAAGTTAACATGTATGACATAAATGATGAACTTTCTATTGACAAAGTGCATCACAGTTTTCACAAAAATTTTTAAACACCACACCTGTTTTCAACATTCATAATGTTTCTTGAGCAGCAAATAAGCATATTAGAATGAAACTGAAGACTGCAGTAATGCTGAAAATTCAGCTTTGCGTCACAGGAGTAAATTACATTTTATATAAAATATTAACAAAATAAAACAGGCTATTTTAAATTGTAATAATATTCAGCAATATTAATGTTTTACTGTATTTTTAATCAAGCAAATGGTGAGCATTAGGGACTTTCAAAAACATAAAAAATAAAAAAATCGTTGAGCCCAAACTATTGAAAGGTGTAGCCTAATATTTTATTATATTAAGCTATATTAGGAAACTCGTCCTTCTGCGATCAAACAAGAATTCAAGAATATAGAATCAATTCAAATTCCAGTTTATCAGGTCATTTAAATGCATGTATTTATGTAACTTAGGTGTTCCGTTTAGATTCCAACTTTTAAAAATAAAATTATAATAATTTACAGTTGTTTATAACGTCAATAGATATCTATATTGACTTTATAAACAACTATAAATTAGTTTTTCCATTAAAAATATTTATGTATATATTAATGTCCAATCAATCCTTAGCACGTGATTATCAGCGACGACTTTCCAGCGTGTGTTTGAGTGTCTGTGGCTCTGTCTCAAATCCAAGCCGCTAATCTAGACAGCATGTTTGAGCTCAGCTGACTCAGGCTCGTCTATGATCCCTGAAGCGCTCTCTCAGTAGGCAGCTCACTGGCATAGAGGACACAGCCTGTGTCTGTGGGTTTTTCTCCGGGACTTGCCACACACCCAGCAGTCTCTCATAAGACCACATGCAGGATAAAGATGGCTTGAGGCGCAGACACAGACTGGGCTGCCGAAAACTTCTCACCGCTCTTCAAGGCTCGAGGGAGGAAGAAAGCACCAGGAAGATCAAGCAGAAGGTGTGTTGTTTTATCTGTTTAATCAAAGATTTGTGTGGTTTTACGAATGCATAAAGTTGTTCTGTTTTCGGAGACCTTTTAAAGCAACAGGTGAGCTAACGAGAAGTCTGTCATTTGGTAACTTTTTAACAAAAGCATTTAACACGTTAATTGTTTTCAAAATGTAGATTAAAATGTATTATACTGTATACAAAAATGTAAAATAAAATACCTTTTTGACTATTTAGTGAATATGTAATGAATATTCTAAATCTGCATAGGCAACCTTAATATTTAGTTATTATAAATACTGTGCTGGTAGATTACATACAAATTGTAGTCAGTTCATATTTGTAGTTAGTAATGTAATCTAGATTACTCATTTTAGGCAATGTAATCTGATTACTTTTGACTTGACATTTATCACGTTAATTTTAAATATTGGTATAAAAATATGAAGAGAAAGAAAATATATTGGCAAAATCAGGGCCAAATCATGCACAATACAGAAATATGCTCAAAAATGGGTGCTCGACAAAAGAGATTACCAAAAAACAGAACGTTAGCACACCACAGCTCCAAAAATGTGCAATACATTTAATAGTAGACACACACGGGATAAGTTTCAAGCACGCAGACTCTTCGTCAGACAATAGAAAATATATTCCATTCTTTATCAACAACATGAAGTGCTTTAAATGTTACATCACGTCAGCGTTTCCCACACTAAAAAAATGCTGGGTTGTTTCAACCCAAATTTGAGTCAAATACAAACCCAACCGTTGGGTTTGTTCACATTCCCAGACGGGGTTTGTGAGTTTAATAAAAGATGTTAAGTAATTAAGTCATAAAATTGTACAATGAAAATAAATAATAAAAAATATAAACAATCAAAATATAACATTTACATTTAAAAAAAAAAAAAAAAAAAAAAAAAAAAAACTTAATGTTTACCTGCATGTCATGTGAACGAACATTAACTGACATTAGAGAACTGTGAACCATAATTATTTTATTATTTATAATTTTTATTGACCTAACTTATTATCTTTTAATCTCAGAACTTACTTCAAGTAAATAAATGTACATGCCTCTTTGCCCTAATATAAAATGTGAATGTGTACATTAGTTTGAAAGGCAAAAGCCTTCCAAAAGCAGTAATCCATGGTTAAATGACTCACTGAGTATTAATTCAAATAATAATGTGTTCATTCGGTGCTGAGATTAGATATGCAATGTTGAGAAAGCACTTCTTGAAAGTGAAATGATTTCTGTAAATTCAGTGATCAAATGCTGGGCTCAGTTTTCAATGTCTATAAGTTTACAATGATGAATAGTTCACTGCCATTGTGAGAATAACATGTAATCATGTAATCAATAGAAAGATAACTGTAGTCTGATTATGGGTATTTTAAAATGTAATGTAATCTAATTACAAGTACTTAATTTCTGAAATCTGATTATGTAATCCAGATTACATGTAATCAATTAATACCCAGCACTGTATATATTGTCAGTTGGCTCAAATTCTATATTCCAACGTTTTCTGGCTGCAAAAAATGCATTCATAAGTTCATATATTGTGGAAATATTTTCAAGGCATTTTGAAGATGAACATTCAGTCAGCAATCAGCCGTGAGATCTTTGTCCCGAGAGATGAAAAGTTACTGGTAGCCATTGAGGTGAGGAGAAGGGCGAAGAGGAAGGGGCTGTCGTTTCGTAAGAAGGACTACTTAACTTTTCTCTGCTTGTCAGGTAATGTGTCTTTATATACTTTAAGTACCTAAACAAGTGAGTTTGAGAAATAAGTTTGATGTAGACATCATTGACTCCCGTTTCCATGTAGTTACTACTAACAGTAGGCCAGCTCAAGTCTTCATCACTAAAGTTAAGAGGTATCAGGGCACACGACAGTTTGCTAAAAGGTCTCAATGGTCTGTGGAGCAGCTTCGCCAGGTCAATGGCATCAACCCTGACAAGGTGACCATCCTTCTAAATTCATTTTTCCCACCCAGTACGTTCCATTATTCTGACTCCTCTGAATATTTGTTAGGACACTCCTGAGTTCGACCTAGTGTTCGATCGCACCTCTGATCAATGGGTGGCCAGCTCAGCTGCAGAGAAATGCATGTTTGTGCAAGTTCTGCACCATGCTTGTCAGAACTACTGGGAGGCTAAGCTTGGCAACCCATCATCCCTTGGAGAACAGAAGATACCAGGAGCCCCGGAGAGCAAGAAGAGCCCTGGTGCTCCATGCCAAACTAACTTCGTAAACTGTCAGAAAAAGCTAATGGGAGGTGAGTGGGTTCAAAAAGTCAGGTCGCTGTTTTGACATCTTGTCAGAATTGATATGTATTGAGAGTCTTGAGATCTGTAACAAAACAAAATGTATGTTTCCATATTTTAGATGCTTGTTCTGTTAACATGGTCATCTACCGCTGCAAGATTTTTTTGAATAGAATGAAGAACAGTATGACTGCAAACGAGGGTCGGCTTCAGCGTGAAGGTTAGTAGGATTTGTGTGTTTCCAAAATCATTGAGATTATGTTGGTCTTATTGTGTTAAAGAAAAAACAAAACAAAACAAAAAAAGTTCAAACTGAATGATGGTGGTGTAGCCATCAAGTAAAAAGATTATTTTAATTGCTTGAAATCATGTACAATATGGGTACACATTAATACATATTATTTTTTATTATTATTATTATTATTATTATTATTATTATGTATAATAATACATTTATTTTCAAGATTTTTCAAGAATACTTGTTTTGTTAACGTATGCTTGTTTTTCATTAATGATGATGATGATGATGATAATAATAATAATAATAATTAATATTATTTATTTTAAAGAGTGCTTGTTTTTCATAATAAAAATAATAATTTATTTTTAATATAATATGTTCAAGAATGCTTATTTTTCTTTATTACTTATTATTATTTACATGGTTTTTGTTCTTATTTCAAGATTTTTTTCTAGAATGCTTATTTTGTATAATAATTTATTTTCAATAATGCTTATTTTTTTATAATAGTTATATAATAATAATTATTCTTACTATTGTCGTCATCAGTGAATGGCTTCTTTTCAGTAATTTCATCCTTTTTAATGAGGCTTTTTTTTTTTTTTTTTTTGACTTTATGCTCCAAAAACCAACATGCTCCTCATTGAAGAGGTGTATTCAAGTCTTTTTGTGTATATATGAATTGTATTTTTATTTACTAGAAAATAGTGAACCTCATTGACCCCTAGACAATGTATTACAAATGCATCTTTTAGGCAATTGCGTTCATTTCCATCCTTTCCTGTCTGTTGAGTTGTGTGGGTCAGATCAGTCAGGGTCCAGGCAGGAAGAGAGGGCGCTTTGTCGGCCCCGTCGTCGGGTGGTTGTTTGTAGTGTTCTGATAGATCTCTCGGCAGTGGCAGAGAATGGCTCCATTGCAAAGAGGGCCCGATTAGTTCAGAGGCCACTTTGTTCAGATGAAGGCATGCGCAGGGATACAAAGACAGGCGTTGAGGAGGGGGAGAGGAGCGGAGATGAGTGAAGTGGCACCAGCCTTCACAGCGGATCATGGATGAATGGTGTGTAATGAATGGGAGAGGTGCCAGGCTGCCCTGGTGGCACAAAATGCAATGTCCCAGTTCACACACCTCATAGTCATATACTGCCATGTTTGTTTTTTTGCAATTGAGATTAGTTAATGGCATTACAGAATTGCATTTTAAGTGTAGATTAGTCAGATCCATAAAACAAATAAGTGTACTATGTACATAATGTAGTATATACAACTTCACACACCATCCATGAGGAGGGCGAGGAACTGGAGAGGGGCAAACCAGAACATGACGTGACGGCAATATTGTAATGCATTACTTTAAAAGTAACTTTCCTCAACGCTAATTACAGTTATTGACTCTGATCCAGCTATATATTATGTCTATGATTAATGGTCCTATTTGTGTCATACTGATAATTATTAAACATACTCTGTGTGTGTGTGTGTGTGTACACTATATTGCCAAAAGTATTGGGACACCCCTCCAAATCACTGCATTCAGGTGTTCCAATCACTTCCACCTAGGCATGCAGACTGCTCTCAGGAGCTCAGTGAATTCAAGCATGGAACTGTGATAGGTTGCCACCTGTGCATTCATGAAATTTCCTCACTACTAAATATTCCATAGTCAACTGTTAGTGGTATTATAACAAGGTGGAAACAATTGGGAACAACAGCAACTCAGCCATGAAGTGGTAGGCCACATAAAATCACAGAGCGGGGTCAACGCATGCTTAGGCGCACAGTGCGCAGAAGTCACCAACTTTCTGCAGAGTCAATAGCTACAGCACGGCGCCACTGGACTCTAGAGCAGTGGAGACATGTTCTCTGAAGTGACAAATCACGCTTCTCTGTCTGGCAATCTGATGGACGAGTCTGGGTTTGACGGTTGCCAAGAGAATGGTATTTGCCTGACTGCATTGTGCCAAGTGTAAAGTTGGGTGGAGGGGGGATTATGGTGTGGGGTTGTTCTTCAGGGGTTGGGCTTGGCCCCTTAGTTCCAGTGAAAGGAACTCTTAATGCCTCAGCATAGCAAGACATTTTGGACAATTTCTTGCTCCCAACTTTGTGGGAACAGTTTGGGGGTGGCCCCTTCCTGTTCCAACATGACTGCACACCAGTGCCCAAAGCAAGGTCCTTAAAGACCTTAATGGATAGTCCATAAATGGATGAGTGAGTTTGGCGTGGAGGAACTTGACTGGCCTGCACAGAGTCCTGACCTCAACCCGATAGAATACCTTTGGGATGACTTAGAGCGGAGACTGAGAGCCAGGCCTTCTCGTCCAACATCAGTGCCTGACCTCACAAATGCGCTTCTAGAAGAATGGTCAAATTCCCATAAACACACTCCTAAACCTTGTCAAAGGCCTTTCCAGAAGAGCTGAAGCTGTTATAGCTGCAAAAAAAGGGTGGGCCAACTCCATATTAAACCCTATGGATTAAGAATGGGATGTCATTAAAGTTCATTAACTTTTTCGTCCCAAAACTTTTGCTGTCTGTCTGTCTGTCTGTGGCCATAGAAAAACAAACAAATTAGCATGGATAATGAATGCAGAAAAATCCCACATTTGACCTGAAATCATAAACAATCCTATGTGGTTCTTACTGCTAACTTGAAACTTTTTTTTTTTTTTTTTTTTTTTTTTTTTTTAATGCTCACCAAGACCGCATTTATTTGACCAAAAATATAGTAAAATATAATTACAATAAAAAAATAAAATAAAAAAAAAATAATAATTTTATATATATATATATATATATATATATATAATTAAATAAATATAAAAAATTTAAATCCAATTTTCTTTGGATACATTTTTAAATGTAATTTTATTGCTGTGAAGGTAAAGCTGAATTTTAATTACTCCAGTGTCACATAATCCTTCAGAAACCATTCTAATATCCTGATTTGCTGCTAAAGAAACATTTTTTTAAATTTATTATTGTTATTATTATTAATTATGTTGTGCTACTTAATATTTTTCTAGTAGCCGTGATACTAAAATATATTTTTTCAGGATCTTTTGTAATATTATAAATATCTTAAATTATATTTTACTTAATGTCATCGTTGAATAAAAGTATTAATTTATTCCCCCCAAAAAAGAGATCTGCAGCTTTATTCCAGAGCAGAATTCCACAAATACTTAGACTTACATTTAATATGGAAGACTTATTTAGTATCTAATGCAGTAAACGTGTAAAATAAGAGCTTATGGAACTTAACTTAATGCTCATGTGTTTCTGCTTATTTCCACAGCAGCAGCCGTTAAACCATCTAGGAGGAGTAGCCCATCCCCTCCGGCCGTGAGGAAGATGGGGAATGTAATGCGGAGGGCCAGTCAGGTTCTGAGTGAGCGTGGGGAGCGTCTGGGGAGGGCTGATGAGAAGACCAGCCACTTTTTCCACGGGGCCAAGCAGTTTGCAGAAGCTGCTCAGAAGGTGAGCTGATCACAAGACCCGTTAACTCAAAATGAACTGCTTATGGTTCATGAAACTGCAGTCATATGAACAACCACTTAGTGATATGGTGATCCACAGTTGTAGTATTTTAATTTAAAATATGAAATGTTTAAACAATTAAAATGTAGCAGAACTAATAATATAATATGAGATGTGTAATTCCGTGACGCAATGTGTGGTTTTTTTTTTTCTTTTTTTGGCGCAGTGATGGGACTCTTAAAGGGATAGTTCACTCAAAATAAAAGAATGCTAGTAACCAAACAGTTGCAAGTCTGCATTGACTTCCATAGTATAGAACAAAAATAAAAATAAAAAGTCAATGAGGACCAGAAACCGTTTGGTTATGAACATTCTTCAAAATCTCTTCGAATGTGTTCAGCAGAAGAAAGAAACTCATACATGTTTAGAACAACCTGAGGGTGAGTTAATGATGACATCATTTTCATTTCTGGGTGAACTATCCCTTTAAGCATTCCTTTTAATTTAATTAAGAAATAAATGTATAGTATAATATAATATATACTTTTTTTGGAAAGAAGTTTCTTATGCTATAACCAAGACTGATCAAAAATAAAACCCGTAATTAATTATTGCAATTTAAAATGGTTGTCTGTTCTAATATATATTAAAATGTCATTTTAAAGCTGAATTTTCAGCATCATTACTCCAGTCTTCAGTGTCACATGATCCTTCAGAAATCATACTAACATGCTGATTTCATGCTCAAGAAACATTCATTATTATCAATGATTACAAATCTTCAGGATTCAATTTTTTTTTTTTTTTTTTTTTTCTTTAATTTTAAACTTTTTACCAATTGAATGCTTCCTTGCTGAATTATTCTCTTCCTTCAAAAGTAAATAAATAATTCTTAATGAGCCTAAACTTTTGAACAGTAGTGTACATAATATAATATTTGAAATGTGTAGTGAGAACCAGTTATGGGTGGGTTGAACCATTTGAATATAACAGCAGTCTGTATGACTAGTAGCCGTTCAATATGAATAAAATTAAGCATTGCATGTTCCTTTATTCCCTCAGCTGACTCTGCAGCAGATTTAGAGGTGTTCTGGATGGACTGCCAATACATTTTTTTAAAAACATAGCTTTTAATCATCTGGTCGCTGGTCATTTTGAAATGCAGCTTCTCATAACTCAGATTTTGATTTAAGTGTAAGGCTAATTTTGTTGCATTATTTTGTGATTTTTATTTTATTACTGTATTTTTTGCAAGCCACTGAGCAATTCAAGCAATTGTGACGTGGTCTATAATGCTGTTCTGTCTCGCCTGCAGATCTGTTTTATTTATTTACTTTTTCTACAGTAGCAGGTGGCGGATCCTCTTCCTCGATTTATTTTATTTTTTGGTGATGGGAGTCTTAAAGGGATAATTCACCCAAAAATTGTCATTTACTCACCATCAAGTTCTAGAATGTTGGTAACCAAACAGTTGCTAGTCTCCAATGACTTCACAAAAATATTACGGAAGTCAATGGGGACCAGAAACTTGAGTGTGTACAACCTGAGAGTGAGTAAATGACACAGTTTTCATTTTTTGGGTGAACTATGCCTTTAAGCTTTCCTTTTAATTTGCGTACTTTAACAAACGGCCTCCTTTTGCACTGAAATGAAAGGCGATTTATTAGCTTTTAAATCTCTTTGTAGTTTTGACTAAATTCATTTTTATTCTACAAGCTATATCCTAATATTGCTGTTTCATATTGTAATACCGCTACTTTTGTATCTACACAGTTTGAATCGTGTTTTTTTTTTTTTTTTTCTTATAGATTGCCACTTATGAGGTTGAGTTTCACTTTTGGTAATGTGTTGTCATTTAATGCATGTTTAGCACTTTATTTCTTTTGAGCCTTTATCAGCTTTATTTCATTTATTCTTTTTCAATACTGAAAGAATAATGGTATGTCTTGGTTAATATTTGACACATTTAATGGGGTTTCAGACAGATTCTTACAGATGCTATGGTTACTTTAACAGAGGTATGTTACTTCAGTATTTGTGCAACATTAGTTATGCATATAACGCATTCAGATGATATACTCATGAATGACGGTACCGTCGCTCTGATGTTCAGCTCCGTTCTGATCGCATGAGGAGGCTGCTTTTATCTGCTTTTTAGATTTAAGTTCATTAGAGATGCTGCAAGCTGTTTTATAATTCCAGCTATTCACTATGAACACAATGTTGATCTATTTGAATGTGAATGTGTGCGGATAACACATTTTTGTTCTTCTGTCTTTGTCTCCTAATTCTGTGTAATGTGATAACAGACAGTCCGCCTTGTTTGTTTGTGCTTGTGATCATCAGTAGCAGGAACAACATGTCATGAGAAGCCAGGGGGTGTTTTCCGCATGGAGTCGGATACCCTGCATGTATGTGTGATGCATCCTGCTTTCTGCTGTTCTCCTTATGCTGTCTTCGATTTTTATATTATGTTATTGATTTCCATAATATATGTGTGTAACAGAGAATTCTATCTGTCCTTGTCTTTGACTGTGCTCATGTCTGCATTTAAACACATGTTAATAATGTAAACCCCCATCATCTGCGCAATAAATGAAATGGGACCAACTTGTGAAAAATGTCTATTATTGGTGGTTGTATGTGCGCCTTCACACCACTAGAGAGCGCTCGCGTACAACCAGTTCAACATGCTGCAGACGAGCATCTTCCAATGGAATTATTTTTTTATATATTCTATGTTTCAATATGTATTGACAGTGGGTCTTAATGTACGAGACCACACTGAGAATCTGTTAATTTTTTTTTTTTTTTTTTTTTAAATGCTAAGTTTTACAAATGTAAAACTTTCAAAGCAAGATGATAACTGAGAAGGGGGTAAATAAATAAATATATATATATATATATACACACACACTAATAATATACGCACACAAATATATTATTTAATGTAAAGTTAATGTGTGTGAACACACACACACACACACATTAAATATATATTACTATATTAATTATAAATAATATATAATTAACTTTAATGTGTGTATGTAAATATAAATAACTTATTTTTTTTTTTATTTTTTCAATTGCTAATACAATTTTGCAAACTAGGCTGGTTTTATCAAAATCAACACATTTCACAAAACCACACACCCAAACTGCAAAATACCTTGTATATTTTGCAAAATGAAGCACTGCAACCAAAACTACATTATAGCATTATCAAAATCAAACTTGATCAAAATCAAGTGGAACGCACTTCATTCATATTTCCAGATTTTTGTCTAACCAACTACACACTGTTGGGCATAATGCAAAGCACTCTCATCTTTAGTATGCTTTGCTATAATACTAAAATATGTAACAATGTTCTTCAGATTGTTCACATGCACAGAAATATTTGCAGATACACAAACATGCTGTTGAAACTTATATATATATATATATATATATATATATATATATATATATATATATATATATATATATATATAGTGATGTATGTGCATGTGTACACATTAATTATTTTGATTTATGTGTATTTAAAAATATGAAATAGGCTATATATTTGTATGTAAATGCAAAATCATATTTTGGACATTTTCCTATTTCTAGTTAATACCATATGTACACACAAACATATTGATGTTTACTGATGCTTTTGTGTTACCATTTACATTTTGCCAAAGTGTTGGCGCGTGAAGAGCGTGATGAACAGGCACAGTGTGCAGCCCGTGACCTGCACGGTTGATGCGCTGCATTGCTGGATCAGCATCTACTGCAGGATTATGTGCTTGTGCTGTGACCAAATGAAGGTCAAGACTCACCGATTGACTCCAGGATTGATGACTTGTAGGACTGTGCATGACACTGCACGGATTAATTCTCTTTTATTTCATAATCTGATGTGCTATAGATTATACCATAATCTGCCACCATGAAAAGCATTATGGTGATCAATCGATATGATTTAGCATTCTCGATATGCCTTGGGGGTGTGATATTGACCAGGAAGATATATTTCCAGAAGCGCGAAGAGCTGTAAAAGCCAGAGGTGCAGGTCGTGACTTTCTGACGGTGAGATGGGAATTGAACATCAATCGTGTATCGACTGGCACAGGATCTTCCCTCTTGAGTTTTAAAGTTGTTGGGCCGGATCTTCAAATGACAACCGAGTGGCCTTTAAAGAATTTTGAATGGTCATCGACCTTATAACTACCTTGAAAGGTTCATACTGTTTTGTAATTGGGTACTTCAGAGAGCACGTAATACAGTGGACTTCTTAACCGACTGTTGATTTTTCTTAAAGGAATAGTTCACCAACAAAAAAACCAAAAACAACTTAAAACATCTTCCTGTGCCCCTGCACACAACACCACTGTGTGCACTTACGATTTCTCTCATACATATAAATGGGAAAATTAAGTAATTTGCATTGCTCTTATGAAAAAGTAACTACGATATTCTAGTGTAAATTTAAAAGTAATGCGTTGCTTGAAAAAGTAATCTAATTACATACCTTAAGTTACTTGTAATGCATTACCCCCAACACTGTTAATAACTGATGTACAGGTAGAAGTACATTAGTTAGTTAAATGTAGTTAACTAGCTATGTGCAATGAAACCTTGTGTTACCAAAAATAGCACTTTCCACTTTCATCTTAACTACAATTCAAAACAATCGTTTAAATATATTTTAAACATAAACAGCCCGTGTACCCATAATTCCACCTCCTGATGAAAATTGTATTTGTCACTGGTGAAAATGAAGACCTAGAAAAAGCGATTAGTGGATAGAGAGATCATACACCCAGCACACAAACATCATCATTCTTACCCAGAGTTCTCTCTGTTCCAGACAAATGTTGTGTTAGGGAGGGGGGGAATAATAAAATTCAATTTGTTGCTCATAAGAAATCAGAGAGTAGAAGAGCAGGAGAGAGAGAGATATTGAGAGAGATTTAGGCCAGATGTTAGTTAACAGAAGAAGTGGGACAGGAGTGTGTTTGTTTGTTTTTCTCTCTCTCTCTCTCTCTCTCTCTCTCTCTCTCTCTCTCTCTCTCTCTCTCTCTCTCTCTCTCTCTCTCTCTCTCTCTCTCTCTCTCTCTCTCTATCTGTGTCAGAAGCCCATCAGGTCCCACACCAACGGATTGGATGAATTCTCAACTTCTCTGAGGGGATGTTCGACCCACCAACAGTGTCATTCAGGACAGACGTGCAGTGAGAAAAGATGGTATTTTATCAGACTTCTGCAGTAGTCAGGTCATTCTTGTAATCTCCAGTCTGTACCCAAGTTTAGCCCTCATGAATCTAACAGGTTGGAATAGGAAGCACACATGATCTAATGAATGTACTAGGCCTATTTATATATATATATATATATATATATATATATATATATATATATATATATATATATATATATATATATATATATACACTCACCTAAAGGATTATTAGGAACACCTGTTCAATTTCTCATTAATGTAATTATCTAATCAACCAATCACATGGCAGTTGCTTCAATGCATTTAGGGGTGTGGTCCTGGTCAAGACAATCTCCTGAACTCCAAACTGAATGTCAGAATGGGAAAGAAAGGTGATTTAAGCAATTTTGAGCGTGGCATGGTTGTTGGTGCCAGACGTGCCAGTCTGAGTATTTCACAATCTGCTCAGTTACTGGGATTTTCATGCACAACCATTTCTAGGGTTTACAAAGAATGGTGTGAAAAGGGAAAAACATCCAGTATGCGGCAGTCCTGTGGGCGAAAATGCCTTGTTGATGCTAGAGGTCAGAGGAGAATGGGCCGACTGATTCAAGCTGATAGAAGAGCAGCTTTGACTGAAATAACCACTCGTTACAACCGAGGTATGCAGCAAAGCATTTGTGAAGCCACAACATGCACAACCTTGAGGCGGATGGGCTACAACAGCAGAAGACCCCACCGGGTACCACTCATCTCCACTACAAATAGAAAAAAGAACGGGAGCTTCGTGACCTGAATCGGCCCATTCTCCTCTGACCTCGGCCCTGAATCGGCCCATTCTCCTCTGACCTCTAGCATCAACAAGGTATTTTTGCCCACAGGACTGCCGCATACTGGATGTTTTTCCCTTTTCACACCATTCTTTGTAAACCCTAGAAATGGTTGTGCGTGAAAATCCCAGTAACTGAGCAGATTGTGAAATACTCAGACCGGCCTGCCTGGCACCAACAACCATGCCACGCTCAAAATTGCTTAAATCACCTTTCTTTCCCATTCTGACATTCAGTTTGGAGTTCAGGAGATTGTCTTGACCAGGACCACACCCCTAAATGCATTGAAGCAACTGCCATGTGATTGGTTGATTAGATAATTGTATTCATGAGAAATTGAACAGGTGTTCCTAATAATCCTTTAGGTGAGTGTATGTATATGTGTGTGTGTGTGTGTGTATATATATATATAAATTACAAATGAATTAAAGGGGTCGTGAATTTTTGAGAACTTTTGATATATAAAAGGTCATGGTAATATAAGAATATCCTGTAAGTTTCAGAGCTGAAAACGTCCTTGTTAGTCAAAGAAAAGCTTTTATTGACACCAGACCCAGAAAACGATAGATCTCAGGATATGCCAGGCTGTGACGTCATCATGTGGTGAAACACCGCCTCAACAGAAGAAGAACAACACCTGATTCTGTAGCTCTGCCCACCAACTCATGCCTGACATGACACAGGCCTACATAGAGCTAAACCAGATCAAACTTCTAAGCAGTAAACATACCGCATAAGCTTCATTCGGATTCCAGTATTATAAATGCATGGATGAACTTTATTTTTAATGAAGATCCAGCTCACGCGGGGAAGACGGGTTTGTTCCTTTATTTCACCACGGATTCATTTGTAAACAAGAGACTGGATTGAGACAGGATGAGATTACATGAAGGAATGAAGCAGCACACTAATGCGAGTAAAAATGTTTTTTATAATGTGATAGTATTGCATTGTTACATATCGTTTGACATCTATCGTGTCTTAACAGAAGATAGCCTACCTTAGCACACTGTCAAAGGCTGAAGAATCCTTTATTTGTGTTGTCTGTTCATTGCGATTCGGGATCAGAATCGGATGGGCCAGGGCTTGCAAAGCCCAATGTCTCAGGGCTGTGTGTGTGTGTGTGTACAGTTCACGGTTTGTTTGATAAAGACACTTTGCGAGCCCTGTGGGCGAATCATTCCGGTTACCATTTCCCCACATGCTTTCAAAACAATTCCTTGTGTACTCACTGGGGAGACAGCGCTCATTATAATATGCAAAGCTTATCCAATCATAGCAGTGGGTGTTCACTTCCAAGTCTTCAGTGTGACACGGCCATAAAAACAAAGTGTTCCATGAGAGAGGCTCAAAACCAGGGTAGAAAATAGCCTATCACTTATTCATTATAATGTTTTTGAATGTAAAAACCACGCAAACCATCATAAGTTGACCTCAGACAACAGTATAAAAAATGACCCCTTTAAACTCCACCTTTTTCTTACAATCAACTACAAGCTTGTATTCAGATCTGCATCCATCCAATGAACAGCCAAATGATTGAACCAAGTTCAACTTTAATATATTTTTGAATACATTATGTAGTGTTAGTGTCATTAATCAGATAGTGAAGTGCTATTTAGGACCCTTTTAGAGTCATGGAAAGAGTGCGGAATAGCTGACAGAGCAGGTAGGGTTATGTGCTATCAGTTGATTTCTCACAAGCCTTTTTCCAGTGACTCTGTGATATCTCTCACAGCAGGGCCATATGGTTCTCTCCACCTTCCATCCCAGCCAAACCTCTGGTAACCTTCAGAATTCAAGTGCTGCCAAGCCACTGTCCTCTGAGAGATCATTGTCTGGTTTACCGTCTCTCTTACCTGTCACTGTCTCTCTCTCTTTGGACTGAAGAATACCCCGGTGGAGTTGTGTACCTGTTCTGACGTTAACGTTGGTGTATTTATCATTACTCTCTTTTTCTCCTGTCAGTCATATCAAAAAACTTTTTGTTTATCCTTTGTGACAGCTTGGTATGGTTTGGAAATCAGTTTCCTATGTGGGTTAAAACAATGAGCGCATGGCTGTTGGGACTGGAGCCAGGCAGAGGACAGTTTAGGTAAATAACAGGCAGTTCTAAGCTTCTTTGAAGATCACATCCTTAATCCCTTGGCTGGTGATTTATGAAGGGAGAGGTAAGTGTGTGCGCGCGCATATGGGTTCATGGTCAGGACGCTGCACGGATATTGAGAGGTAGACACTTCACCGTAAGGTCAGCAGTGCTGATTTCATCAAAAGCATGGCTGAAACTCAAGGATTTTTTGCAGTTAATAGGATGGTTGAATTATTTTCAACCAAATATGCTTCACATATGTATATCAAACAATTTACAAAAGAGGCATATTTTTGGATTTTAGCTCTAATTTACTAATAAATAAAGTTGTTAGATAGTTATTGTTAAAGGAACACGCCGACTTTTTTGGGACTTTAGCTTATTCACCGTATCCTCCAGAGTTAGATGAGTCCATACATACCATTTTCATCTCCGTGTGTGCCATCTAGCTCAACAAGTGACAAAAAGTGTGTTTTCAGCGTGTTCCTTTAAATATAAATTGTTAAATATAAATATAGTTAATAGTTAAAAACACAGCAGTTACACATTTCGGAGCAGCTCAGTGTATTTGGTTAATAAATTAATCTGCATTTTTTAATTGGTTGAGCAAATGATTCAATGACACTTGTTTTGTTCCTGAATGAATCAGTTGTATTGAATGAATGGGTTCAATTGATGAGTCAACTCATTAATATATATATATTGATTGTGATTTAACACATTATGAAGTAAAATATCTAGCTCCCGGCAGACCGCCTTCCATATTCAACTTACGGAAAAAGCGTAACTGGGGCGACGATGACATCGGACATAGCGCAAGCGTTTTGGACTGTGTGAGGCATTACACTTTCTTCTTAAGTTGAATATGGAAGGCGGTCCACCGGAAGCTAGATATTTTACCTTATAAAGTTTTAAATATAGATATTTTTCTTACACAAACCCATCGATTCACTTCAGTAGGCCTTTATGAACCACCTGGAACCGTATGGATTACTTTTACAAACCCGATTCCAAATAAGTTGGGACACTGTACAAATTGTGAATAATAAAGGAATGCAATAATTTACAAATCTCATAAACATATTTTATTCACAATAGAATATAGATAACATATCAAATGTTGAAAGTGAAACATTTTGAAATGTCATGCCAAATATTGGCTCATTTTGGATTTCATGAGAGGTACACATTCCAAAAAAGGTGGGACAGGTAGCAATAAGAGGCCGGAAAAGTTAAATGTACATATAAGGAACAGCTGGAGGACCAATTTACAACTTATTAGGTCTATTGGCAACATGATTGGGTATAAAAAGAGACTCTCAGAGTGGCAGTGTCTCTCAGAAGTCAAGATGGGCAGAGGATCACCAATTCCCCCAATGCTGCGGCCAAAAATAGTGGAGCAATATCAGAAAGGTGTTTGAAGTTATCATCATCTACAGTGCATAATATCATCCAAAGATTCAGAGAATCTGGAACAATCTCTGTGCGTAAGGGTCAAGGCCGGAAAACCATACTGGATGCCCGTGATCTTCGGGCCCTTAGACGGCACTGCATCACATACAGGAATGCTACTGTAATGGAAATCACAACATGGGCTCAGGAATACTTCCAGAAAACATTGTCGGTGAACACAATCCACCGTGCCATTCGCCGTTGCCGGATAAAACTCTATAGGTCAAAAAAGAAGCCATATCTAAACATGATCCAGAAGTGCAGGCGTTTTCTCTGGGCCAAGGCTCATTTAAAATGGACTGTGGCAAAGTGGAAAACTGTTCTGTGGTCAGACCAATCAAAATTTGAAGTTCTTTTTGGAAAACTGGGACGCCATGTCATCTGGACTAAAGAGAACAAGGACAACCCAAGTTGTTCTCAGCGCTCAGTTCAGAAGCCTGCATCTCTGATGGTATGGGGTTACATGAGTGTGTGTGGCATGGGCAGCTTACACATCTGGAAAGGCACCATCAATGCTGAAAGGTATATCCAAGTTCTAGAACAACATATGCTCCCATCCAGACGTCGTCTTTTTCAGGGAAGACCTTGCATTTTCCAACATGATAATGCCAGACCACATACTGCATCAATTACAACATCATGGCTGCGTAGAAGAAGGATCCGGGTACTGAAATGGCCAGCCTGCAGTCCAGATCTTTCACCCATAGAAAACATTTGGTGCATCATAAAGAGGAAGATACGACAAAAAAGACCTAAGACAGTTGAGCAACTGCATTAGACAAGAATGGGACAACATTCCTATTCCTAAACTTGAGCAACTTGTCTCCTCAGTCCCCAGACGTTTACAGACTGTTATAAAAAGAAGAGGGGATGCCACACAGTGGGAAACATGGCCTTGCCTATTTTAATATAACTCTGACTGTATTTGTCTGAAAGAAGAATGTCATATACACTTAGAATGGCTTGAGGGTGAGTAAATTATGGGATCATTTTCATTTTTGGGCAAACTATCCCTTTAAGACAGTGACTTGCCGCCACCTACTGTTAGTTTCAAATGTAAAATTTTCATATTTTTATATTCAAAATGTGCAATTGCAGTGTAAATGGAATTATGCTGCCTCTGAGTTGTGTAGATACATCAAAATGCCACTTCAGATGCAGCTGCTGTGTAAAGATGGATTTTTTTAATACTGATTTCATAGTGTCTTATTATTCTAAACTGAATTGATTAACCAATGGAACTCTGGAACCAATTTAATTGAAATGGAAAAGTTAATTATTGCATTGTTCCGAACATAAGATGATGTTTGGATTGGATCTGAAAAAACAGCTTTGTCTTATTTATTCAGGGTCTGACTTTTACATGGCAATAATCCACCCATAACAATATGTGGCGCCAAATACACGTAAAACAAGTGTGCCAAGAAATACAGTGTGTCAGAGTGAAATGTTAGAAGATCGTAAGCACAAAAAGTTGCGATTTTGCGAGTAGCAAGTAAACACAACTGTGTTCCTTCTGACAGAAACAGATGTGGCAGTGACTTTGCATCACAGCTCCCCCTACTTCAAAACAGGTGGACTTAGAGGTTTTTGCAAAAAATAAAATAAAATTAACATGCATGGACTTAAATTTGTTAAAATTTTGACAAAAGTGACATTTCTGAAAATAAGGCATTTCATTAACTGACAAATAACCTTTTCATTGCCATTAAAGTGAAATTACTGAACCTAAACATAAGAGCCTGATAAAAAAATGCTAATTTAAAAGAAACATGTCAGATGGACTTAGAAGTTTTTGCATCTGAACTCTTCGATTGTTGTTTGCCATCCTTAGCAAGGCGAATTAGCTAAATCACTTAGTGTTTTAAACAAGACAAAACATGAAAAGATTGTTTTGCTATTTGATTGTGATGTGTACATTTCATTAAAAATGTATTGTATACTCAAATCAGCCGCTTTGCTTTTGAAGTCACTGTTACCATAAACATGTAAGAATGCTGTATTTTTATATACTTCAATATTAACCCTTAAATGCCTACCTCGGGTCTTTAGTGACGCGGGACGTCATTCGCTACCCTCCTCATTCATTTTTAAAAAATAGACATCAACCTTCTTAGTATTCCTCAATCAATTCATTATAAACAATATAACAGGACATTTTTTTTTTAATAAAAGAATGCCTTTTTCACAAAATTCTGTAGGGTCGCTAACGACCCGAGGTGTGTAATAGTGTAAGTCTATTTTTTTCTGCACAACAATAATTGAATCTCTGATGACTGAATACGTGCAGTTCACCTTTATTCCACAAGGAAGCAATGTCTGATTCACAATGATGAAGTGACGTTTCATTCATAGTTACCGCAGAAAACAAAAGAATATGAAGTATCATCAGCAAAACTTGAAATGGCTCAGCGATTTACTGAAAGCAATCAGATATTAGTGTCATAGTCACTTGATGGTGGATCTGGTGAAGAAACTGTCAGCGATCAAAATATTGATTTTGAAAATGTTGAAAATTATAGTTTTGAGAACAGATGCTGAATGTACTTGGAAATGAGCTCTGATGAGGACAGTGATGATGGTATAAAACATCTGCTCAAACTGAACCATTCTTCTTAAAAAAAATGGGCAATCACTGTTGCGCCTTATTTGGGGTCAGACCTCTTTGTGTTGCTAGTGCTACTAGTTGAGCTACAGAAACAAAACAAAACAAACAAACAAAAAAAAAAGACACTGGAGCGGCTGACATCTATCTGAGCATTACAAAACCGTTTTTCCCAGTGGTTGCACTTCCTTTACTTCCCGAAAGTGCTGCTCGGTCAGATTGTATCATTAGGTTGAGTGTTACTATCTGGAAGAAGTCTTGGGGGCGATGTCGCCCCCCTAATCACTGATTGAAGTGTGTGTGCAGTGGATTCTCCTCTGTTGTCATAGGTGAATGATTGCTTAGGTTTTGTTTGTATGTGATTACCAGAGCTACATCATATTCTCACTATTCACTATTTTACTATTGTGAAAATGTGTTTGCTGTTTCTTACAGTTATGAATGATTCAAAATGACATAAGAGCCTAACCATCGACAAACTATTAGACTGTCAAATTGGACGTTGAAACAAAATATTTTAACTCATATCAATTGGGATGTGTGAAATACAATAGGTTTACTGTACGTGCATCCAAGGTAAAAAAAAAAAAAACATAATGCAGCATCCCCTCTTTACTCTGAAACAGTTTGATAAAGGATTCAGTCTTTCTAAATCACTCTTATCTCAGGTCAGATGCTCTGATTGGTCAGATGGCTCAGTCTGTTGTGATTGGTCTGCTCTGATTGGTCAGATTGCTCAGTCTGTTGTGATTGGTCTAATCTGCTCTGATTGGTCAGATGGCCCAGTCTGCTGTGATTGGTCTGCTCTGCTCAGATTGTTCAGATGGCTCAGTCTGTTGTGATTGGTTTACTCTGCTCTGATAGATGATCCAGTGTGCTGTGATTGGTCTGCTCTGCTCCGATTGTTCAGATGGCTCAGTATGTTGTGATTGGTCTGCCCTGCTCCGATTAGTCAGATAGCCCAGTCTGTTGTGGTTGGTCAGATGGTCCAGTCTGCTGTGATTGGTCTGCTCTGCTCTGATTGGTCAGATGGTCCAGTCTGCTGTGATTGGTCTGCTCTGCTCTGATTGGTCAGATGGCTCAGTCTGTTGTGATTGGTCTGCTCTGCTCCGATTCGTCAGATGGCCCAGTCTGTTGTGGTTGGTCAGATGGTCCAGTCTGCTCTGATTGGTCTGCTCTGCTCTGATTGGTCAGATGGCCGTCTGTTGTGATTGGTCAGATGGTCCAGTCTGCTGTGATTGGTCTGCTCTGCTTTGATTGGTCAGATGGCCCAGTCTGCTGTGATTGGTCTGCTCTGATTGGTCAGATGGCCCAGTCTGTTTTGATTGGTCCGCTCTGCTCCAATTGTACAGATGGCTCAGTCTGTTGTGATTGGTCTACTCTGCTCTGATTGGTCAGATGGCCCAGTCTGTTGTAACTGGTCTGCTCTGTTCCAATTGTTCAGATGACCCAGTCTGCTACAATTGGTCTACCGATTAAGGCGTGTGTCGGAAACTAAGCGCCCTTTACTTTATCTGAATTTCAGATCTGGAAGCTTCCTCAGCACTTGATACACATTGATACGAACAGTAACGATGGCGTCGGATTTACCTTATCAATTTGAACCTGAGTCGTGATTGGCACAAATATCGATTTCGATCTTGATTCAGAATCAATTCATATGTATTCATACAGTTTGCCTTTTTAAGCACTATTTTAAACTTTTGTTGGGTTAAATTATATTTGCTCTCATTCATTAATATTCACTTATGCGTGCTTATATAAGTATCATTATAAATATTAGGATGTAAGTTATTGACCCTTTAAAATTTCACATTTAAAAAAATCTAGTGTTTGATCACGTTTAAATATGTATTCAAATGCAAAACCTAAAAATAAGCAAGCAATACTGCAATACTTTTTGAGCAACTAGACTAGATACATGTACCTAGTGGGTAATGACATTACAAATGCAAATTATTATTTTTCCAGCTACAAAATGACTCTGATTTGCCTCTTTGCATTGTTCTCTATTTTATCCTTAATTACTACACTAATTGTAATATAAATAATAAAATATTAGAAGAAAAATAATTTAAGTGGTCATTAATGGACCATAATTATTGCACAAATAGTATTTAGTACCAAAAGATCTCCTCAAAATATTCACTAAAATAAATAAAATATAGAACATTTATTTAATTGAAAAATAGTTAAGGTGTATGGTCACATTTGACCACCAATGAGTATGAGTGTGACCAATTAGTAAGGAACACCTGAGGGCTAAATACAAGAAAAAACATTATCTCTATCACTCTCCATAATAAAATGATATTGTAAATGTGGTTGGCGTAATAATCAATGCATGCTGTACAGCTATGCTGTAGTTTACCAAAAATCGTTGTTTCTTTTGGGAGAGATGATAACTGCATTTATCCTGCACTTTGATCTTTGAAACTTTGCAGATCTTTTATATTCACAAACAGTTTTACGTTACATAAAGTGTAATATCCGAAAGAGCATAATAGGTGCACTTTAAATAGTTTTTAACCTGATCTGAACTTAAATGTTTGTAATTCATCTTTTGGAATACATAACTTTGGTCTCTTTTTAAAGACACTCAGCAGATTATTGCAGAAAACACTTCAAAATGAAATGAAAGTGTAAAAAGTTATATAAGTTTAAGTTTATTATTCATTTTTATATTCATTTTAATTTGGACTTCAAAATTGCTAGAAAATCAAAGACTAACCAAGTTATGTTCTAAATTTGAAGATGTTATTACAAAAATGTAATATCAAAACTTGTTTCCATGGTAATTCCACGCCCAATTTCAAAACGGTTTTCACAGGATGAATTTTGAGTTTTTGAATCATGATTACTAAAATATGTAATAGGGAAAAAGGCAACAAAAAAGCTTCAGAGACACGGACAGTTAACAAGCTATAGAAAAATCAACTGAATAAATATCTAATAATGCAAAAGTTATAGTTCTCAAAAGCAGATAATAAGAATACTACTAGAGTAGATGAAGTATGACAGAAATATGTTGTTGAATTGAAGTTTTTACACAAGCTTTGCTTTGATGGCTATGAGCTATAGTTTTTGAAAAGAGAGGGGTTTTACTATGCTAAAATACAGCACACTAAAACCATCTCTAAATTCGTTCCCTTTAAAGCACTGCCATTACAAACTTATTAAAGCTAAAAAACATTGCTTAGCTTAATCACATATACATATTTTGTGAATCTATTTAAATGTTTTATTTGCATAAAATCCAATAGTCTGTTTAGTGGTGCTACTCTATCAGCTCAGAATAGGCATCGTTCTGTCATTCCAAAAAGAGTCTATGGCAAGTCAGTTCAATGCAGACTGTCATTTATTAATCATGAAAGCCTAGTTGTGCCCACAGCCATCAACTGAGCTAAAACACCAAGATATGATCTGCAGTAAAATCAGTGCCGAGGGTTCCTGGTGTCCTGTGTTTGTCTGGGCATGAATCCATCGTTGGAGCGGCTGGAGCTCTGGGCAGATGGTTGGCATCAATATACAGCCACTGTTTCAGCATAACTTTCCCCCACGTGTCCTCATGCCATCAGATCAGGCTATGATGCTCTCAGAGAGGACAGAGGAAGAGTGAGAGACAAGATTAAGGAATGTAATTGTAATTGGTAATTGATCTTGGTAGAATTTTGCACTCACTGTGATGTAGGGTTACACTAGCCTGACATGCCAGACCCACATCTAGAAGTTGGGTCTGGGAACACCATTGGCAGGGCTCAATCCGAGGGGTGGGATAAACGGTTGTCTTTCAAAGTCCCTCTGCACGCAGTAGGATGGCACTACAACCAACCAGAGCAACGAAGAAGATGAAGCCGAGCTAGTTGATAGATTAAACTTTTGTCATATCCGGTCGGCAAAACTCAGAACACATCTTCCTTTCTTAAGAATGACTTCAGTGTCGTTCTTTGTTCTTTTCTCAAAGAAAAACTCCAAGTCTTCCAGAGTCTCGGCCGATTCGAAAGACCGCTTTTTAGTTTTCAAGTAGCACGTGGAACCGTCACAACTCTGCCGTCATTATGTTAAGCCCGCTTACCGACTCTATACACGATGTGATTGGCCTGACTAGAGTTCGGTTTTTCAAGCTCGCAACGGAGAGTTGCTAGACGCCCTGGCTGCAGTGTTACCAGATATTAAAGGCAGGTGTAGGTGATTTTTTCTGGGATTTTTGTTTTGTTTGTTATGTTGGTTGAAAGTCTCTTCACATCCTGATAGCAATCATTAAGTGGTCTAAATACATGTATATAAACATATGAAGAGTTCAATTAGCATTTTTTATCAGGCTTCTATGTTTAGGTTCAGTAATTTCACTTTAATGGCAATGAAAAGGTTATTAGTCAGTTAATGAAATGCCTTATTTTCAGAAATGTCACTTTAGACAATTCATTGGTATTTAACAAATTGAACTGTCTTTAGCTGCAAAACCAGCTAAGTCCATGCATGCATCAAAATGTAACAATGAAGAAACTGATCCACACAGTAGGGGGAGCTGTGATGCAAAGTGACTGCCACATCCGTTTCTGAGTTTTACAGAAGAACAAGGAACACTGTTGGGTTTACTTGCTACCCGCAAAATCCTGTCATTACCACTGTAACGATGGAAGCTTGGCAAATGAAAGACGGCTCTTTTGCACAGTGCCATTCATCTTGAAATCATATGATTCGATCCATGGTTTCTGTGGACTTTCAGAGGATTTTGCTGACAAAGGGAAGTGGCGTTTAGAGGTTTCTGCCTACAAACTGGTATTTCTGAATGGGCTGATGCTGGGATTTAGCGGATTTGAAATTAAAGTATTTGATAAACGTATACTATGTGCGGAGAGCATTTGCTCAATATCATTATCTATTTTTTTATGGAGGTGGCGTTTAGCGGCTTTTGCATCTGAACTCTTCATATATCTTTGTAAAGTTGTAGACAGATGTCAGTCACCGAGCACCTCAAACAAATATCAGCCACCTTTTACAGTTCCTCCTGAGCCAAAACAACAAGCTCCATTCATGCTATAACTATCGCAATGACTCGAATGTATGCATTTTAATGGTAACACTATCAACACCGAAATTAATCTGAAGCAGTCAGGTGGTAAAGTTCAAAACTCGTTCTACGTTCATTATTATTGTAATATTATGTGCTTTGAGACATGAGGTCATTTAACGCAGTCTCTCATGATGCTTTGCAGACTCTGCTCTGAACAGCCAGTGCGTGTTCATGTGTTTTGGAGGTGGCATGGCTTTACAGATGCTCTGAAGCGAGGGTGGGATCTTCAGCTTTCAAAACTAGTTCGCTATTCCTAGCCTCTCTTTGAATTGCCTACCCTACCTTCAAGCAGACTGTATACATGTAGTTGCAAAGTTATTTATAGTAGAATGTCTAAAGTCTCGTGTAGTCAGATTTTTGACTTTCTGCATTAAGTCTGGTCCAGTTTGCGGCTTATCTGGCCAAGAACTGGCCACTAATGGTTTGTTAACAAACAGTGAATTTCTTCTGTTGTGAACTGTTTTTCTTGGTAAGGAACAAACCTTAAAATGGTGATAGTCTTTTCTTCCCTATTGTGAAGTATATATGAGTGAAAGGGCTTCTCAAACAAGAACAAATGTTGAGCATGTCAAAACTTCTAAAGGGCTCCAAAACTGTGCAGATCTGGAGGGAAGACATGCTTTTTTTTGGAAGGTAAATAATGTCACAAAAAGACAGGGCAAACCTGACTAGGGCAAACCTTAGTAAATCACCTTGCGTGACTCATTTCAATATTCTCCTCCCATTAATTATGCATCTGAAAGGGAAATTCCTACAAATGCATATGCAATAAGGTCAGCCACAAAAACTAATTTTTCACTGCGTGTTTTTTGTAAATCCTGACAGTAGTTTTTTATCGCCAAACGAGGGTTAGTTAGTAAATCTGGCCCTCAGTATTTATTAAAAAAAACAAAAACAGTTTGAATAGTTTGTAAGAATGTGATTATAAGTACAATGAGGATGCGAAAGCTGATTAGTGAGTAAATGAGTTTACCTGTTTAGCTGATGAAGTTTATTGTCTCCGACAGCCTCTTGTTATTCAGGATGATGGAACCAGATTTGTAGCACATTCTACTGTTTGTTGCAGTCAGATCCATGATATTTCTGAACACTGAACTTTTTTTGGATGGTGACTGTGAGAGGGATTTGCGCATGGTTTGTGGAAATATATCATGCATGCAGGCGACACAATGGCAGCACAACATACACCGAAATGGAGCTCAAGGACTTAAAAGAAAAGAAGACTCTGCTGTCGCTGAAAACCATTTATTTTAAAGCCTTCATTCAATATATCTTTAGATGATCAATATATGTTCCTCTTTATTATCTAAGTCATCTACTGAAGGCTTCAGCCAGAGAAGAACGGCGGATAGTTTATGAAGACTGATGGTATCCAACACAAGCAATGGCGTATTGGATTACGAAGCTCAGCTGCATTAACGTCAGCACCCACCCCCCACTGACCCCAGAACTGTGCTGACGTCTCATAGTGTGACCGTCTATACAAGGTTGACATAAAGGGGCACTGACGTCAGATCAGTTACACGCTGCTGCTCAACCTTATCGTTAATTGTGACTTCCAGTCTGAGGTGAGAAGGTGTACAGTGTTTGCTCTATTGGTCAGCAGAGGTTACCCGTTTCTGTGTAGTTTGTCAAAGTATACAGGGGATTGTGGATTAAATAATTTGTGTATATTTCCCATCTGCTATCAAGGGTTTTGTATTCTTTATGTCATCTCCTTCATCCTTTGCTTTATAAACGACTGGTTTAACATTATGGCACCTATTGATTTTTGTTGTGAGATAGATTTGTCAAATTTTATTTAACCTGATAATAGTGTTTGTGGCAAGGTTGTCAAAGTTTCTTAGGCTTCAAATGATAAAACAAAAATACATTGAAGACAAAAACATTAAAAATAACATTAACCCTTAAATGCAAAAATGTTTCTCCAAGCATTATTACATATTACGACCGGATCTATATTTAACATGGATGGATCTCTAACTGCCACAACAGCATAAAACTTTACTAATATTTTAATAACAATTTAAAAAGAATAAAATAAAGTCTATTTTGTTACTTTTTGGAACTTGGAAAGTTTTAATTTGAGCAGATTTTTTTACCATCATCAATGTGATTGTCAGATCTCATTTACACATCTGGCTCATATTTATGATCTCAGGCACATTCATAAAACTATCATTGTCATTATGAATGTCTTCAAAATCAATATTTTGATCGCGGACAGCTTCTTCACCAGATCCACCATCAAGTGACACTAATATCTGATTGCGTTCAGTATTTGCTCTGCAGTAAATCGCTGAGCCATTTCAAGTTATGCTGATGATACTTCATATTCTTTTGTTTTCTGCCTGTGGTAACTATGAGTGAAACGTCACTTCATCATTGTGAATCAGATTGAGTTGTCAGAGATTCAATTGTTGTTGTGCAGAATTATTATTTTTTTTTTACACTATTACATACCTCGGGTCTCTAGCGACCTTATACAATTTTTACAAAAAATAATTCGAAAACAGACTTTAGTTTATATTTTTTTTCTTGTTATATTGCTTATAATGAATAGATTGTGGAATACTAAAAAGGTTGAATTAAAAAAATGTTAAAGGGTTAGTTGACCCAATAAAGTCATTCTAGCTGTATATGACATTCTTTCAGACGAATACAGTTGGAGTTATATTAAAAAAGTCCTGGCTCTTCCAAGCTTTATAATGGCAGTGAAATGTTGTTTCTTTTATGAAGTCCATAAAAGTGCATCTATCCATCATATAACTGCTCCACACGGCTCTGGGGGGTTAATAAAGGCCTTCTGAAGTGAAGTATCGTATTCAGTAATAATATTTCACAATATTTCTGTTTATGCTGAGCTGTGGTGCTCATGTGAGCAATTTAAGTTTGAATCTGGCTCGCAACATTTTTCTCTGCAATGTTTCCTGTCATCTTATACTACAGACCATGAAATCCACAAATAAAATGTTAACGTTAAAAAATATAAGCATTCAACCATGTGACTATAGCCTCCTCATGGAGGTTTGCTACTAAAATTAGAATTAATACATGATACTGTTGCAGTCAATCAGGATTACTCATCCCTCTGAAAGCATGTTCTCCATTTCTCGATGTGCTCCTCTGTGTATTTAACTGGTCAGTATTTATTAATGGGAAGGGAGGCTGATGCTTGGATTATAGCATGTGTGACTAAATGTAATGGTTCTGTAATAAAGGGACCGTCAATCTTGCTGTCATTACTGTCATTAAAGCTACTCTTGGATATCTGCCTTGTGCAGAACGCAAACATCTGGCTAACAAAGAACCAGTGCAGCGCATAAAACACATATGCACTCACAATGAACTCCATCATATGTCAGAGTGTATTGTACTTCCTTCCAGTCTATTTTTAGAAGCCAGTAATCCAGTACATATTAGTCTAAATCTCATGCCATGCTCTGTGCTGCACAAGGACGCACTACAGTCTGATTCCTGTTTTCATTGACCCTTTGTATTAGATTTTATACATTAAACCTGCTTTAACCATGGCCTGAGCTGTACATCTGTTCAATCCTGAGTGCAGGTTTAAATTCCAGTAAAATTCCAGTAAAGGATGGGGATATGTGGATACTACCCTAATCTCTGTTAAAATGTTCTAGTGGCTTAAAAAAACATTCCTGGAGTGCATTAGTGCATGAATGATTGCATTTATGGCTGATGTTGTGCCCTGTGGACTTTTTGAAAATAAAACACTTTTCACACTCTCACTAGTTTACGATATTTCATTTGTCAGCTAACAATGTACAGAAGTGGAAATGCGTCTCAGAGAAAAATTATGATAATAATAATTTCCTCCCTTTAGAAGTTTTGACATGCTCAACATTTGTTCTTGTTTAGAAGCCCTTTCACTCATATATACTTCAAAATAGGGAAGAAAAGACTATCACCATTTTAAGGTTTGTTCCATTAAAAAAAAACAAAAAAACAACAGTAACAGTAACAAAACAGGAGATGCAGCAGAATGGATTTTACCAAGAAAAACAGTAAAAAGAAATTCACTGTTTGTTAACAGACCATTAGTGGCCAGTTCTTGGCCAGAATAAGCCGCAAACTGGACCAGACTTAATGCAGAAAGTCAAAAATCTGACTACGCGAGACTTTAGACATTCTACTATAAGTAACTTTGCAACTACATGTATACTGTCCGCTTGAAGGTAGGGTAGGCAATTCCAGAGAGGCTATTTCCAATAAACTCATGTTTAAATATATTTAGATAGAAAACTGTTATTTTAAAATTCAGTAATATTTTTGATCAAATAAATGCAGCCTTGGTGAGCCTAAGAACATATCTTACCGACCCCAAACTTTTAAACGAAAGCGCATATATAAGAGACCAGAGGTGGACAAAGTACACAACTCCATTACTTGAGTAAAAGTAAAAGTACTACTGGTCAAATATTACTCCGTTACAAGTGAAAGCTCTAAAAACAGGTTTTTACTTGAGTAAAAGTACAGAAGTACTTGTTTTTAAAAGTACCTAAGTATCAAAAGTAAATTTTCTTTTTTATGTCAGTGCATTATTTTATTATTGTTGCATTGTTGTATAAATGCACATCATGGTGGTTTAAGCCAGTCAGGGATGCTCCATCCGACATGCTAGCATACGACTACCTTAAACTAATTTCAATACTTGTATAAAAGTTACAAAGCTCTTTACAAAGCTGCTGTCGCTTTAAGGCTGAATGCACAGACCCTATACTCTGATACACATCTGATGTTCTCCCAACTGTTTACTCTTCTCTTTCTCCCAGACGTTTACATTTTTTAACATTTTATGAGACATACATCAAGTGTACAAGCCAAATTAACTAATCTTTAATCTTTTCATTAATCTAAAACTTATAGATCCTGTGCCGAGGAACCATCTTCTTCCATTTTGCTATAAACTGATCAGTGTTCAAAAATTGTTGGGAAATGTCACATGACCCTATAAGAGTGATTACTGATAGGCTGTCTGCAAAAAAAAAAAAAAAAAAAAAAAATGTAAAGAAAAAAATTCATCCACTGACTTTCAAAGCTGCTACAGAAACGACTTTTGACTTTGTGGACCTTGATAGAAATTTAGTGGAGTAAAAAGTACAATACTTGTCTTTCAAATGTAGTGATGTTAAAGTAATATGTTTCAAGAAAAAATAATACTCAAGTAAAGTACAGATACTCAAAAAGTGTACTTAAGTACAGTACTCAAGTAAAGTTACTTAGTTACTGTCCACTTCTGTAAGAGACCTTATAAAAGTTGTTGTAAAAAAGTTAGTTGGTCAGTTTGAATAAAGACTAATAGTGCCTATAGTTGAAGAAACACCCATATAATGTGCATGTGTGTGTATTGTATGTCAGAGATCATGCAGAGTCTTACAGTGAAGAAGAGTCCGTGCACAGTTCAGACACCTTTGCATTGTTGATCACCTGACTGGACAGGGGTATCGGCTAGCAGCAAGTCAGCAGGATGGAGGACTTTGTGTGTGTGTATGTGTGTGTGTGTGTGTATGTTTAGGCCAGAACTAGGAGTCATTGTGCTTACCGGATGCCTCTGAAATCCTGCCTGTATGACTTATAGTTCACCTTCAGAACTGTTACTATTATTCAGCTTCTTGTGTCCTGTCTCACTCATTATTAGAATTATGCCTGATAGAAATTTTTAAAAACTCTTAGAAAAATAAAAAAACTGTGAATAATTGTAATTGCAAAGAGGTTAGCCCATCACATAAAGAGGTTAATCATGATGGTCCTTTAAGTCTCAAAGGGGTCCTATTATGCTTTTTTACATTTTCAACTTTGTTTATTGTGTAAAGTTGCTGTTTGAGCATAAAAAATGTCTGTACAAGTCACTCCAAAGGAAGTTGCAAAAAATTGTTGTAGTAAATAGTAGTGTGTTGAAACTCGTGGTTATGGTAAAGCGCATGACACTTCCAAAACACGCTTGAAACAGTTAACCAATCACAACACACTGGTCTTGCCGACCAATCAGAGCACATTGCGCTTTTTAGAAGCAGGGGCTTCATAGAGACAGGAACTAAACAGAGTGTTACTAACAGACTGGGAAGAGAGGTGCTGCAACGATGTAAAATATGTAAGGAATAACTGACGATGGGCCGTTGAATTATTAGAAAAAAAATGCACACCCGAGGTGGTAATGCGGTCACGACGCAAAGCTGAGGGTATGAAGTACGGATGATGTAATGAATTAGTTTTTGTATTACCTGTACATTTTATAACACTCTTTTAAGTAATCGTAATGAATTAGTTGCAAGGAACGTGAAATGTAATGCTATATTAGCCTGTTACTGATATGTGACTATTTGTCAAATGATTTGGTGGGTTAATGCTGCACAGTTTTATGTGTTTAAAACAATCGTATTTAGTACATTTGAACGAATCCACATATTTGCAAGTACTTGCTAAATATTTTTGTGCAACACATCAAGTATTTAATTTCACTATTTATACCGTTTCCGAATACCGTTTCCATGAAAGGGTGTACATGGTCTGCAACAATGCTTAGGTAGGTGGTACGTGTCAAAGCAACATCCACATGGATAGCAGGACCCAAGGTTTCCCAGCAGAACATTGCCCAAAGCATCACACTGCCTCCGCCGGCTTGCCTTCTTCCCATAGTGCATCCTGGTGCCATGTGTTTTCCAGGTAAGTGACGCACACACACCCGGCCATCCACGTGATGTAAAAGAAAACGTGATTCATCAGACCAGACCACCTTCTTCCATTGCTCTGTGGTCCAGTTCAGATGCTCACATGCCCACTGTTGGCTCTTTCGACTGTGGACAGGGGTCAGCATGGGCACCCTGACTGGTCTGCGGCTATGCAGCCCCATACACAACAAACTGCGATGCACTGTGTATCAGAACCAGCATTAACTTCTTGAGCAATTTGAGCTACAGTAGCTCATCTGTTTGATCGGACCACACGGGCCAGCCTTCACTCCCCACGTGCATCAATGAGCTTGGCCGCCCATGACCCTGTTGCCGGTTCACCACAGTTCCTTCCTTGGACCACTTTTGATAGATACTGTCCCCTGCAGACCAGGAACACCCCACAAGAGCTGCAGTTTTGGAGATGCTCTGACCCAGTCGTCTAGCCATCACAATTTGGCCCTTGTCAAATTCGCTCTAAATCACTCAAATCCTTACGCTTGCCCATTTTTCCTGCTTCTAACACATAAAATTTGAGGACAAACTGTTCACTTGCTGCCTAATATATCCCACCCACTAACAGGTGCCATGATGAAGAGATAATGAGTGTTATTCACTTCACCTGTCAGTGGTCATAATGTTACGCCTGATCGCTGTTTGTGTAATTATATCAGCATAACCCACACAGAATTATGTATGATAGTTTTTTATGTGAATCTGCCTATGCATTATCAGCTGTCACATCATATCTGTATCTTCATCTGTCACTTTAATCATATCTATTAAAATCATCTGTACATGACTATTACTTGTACAATTAATAATATATATTTGCTTACCTGTCTATTAAAACACATGCAAGAGCAGAGTCTCTGTCAAGTCCAAGGTTGTCGCCGAAGCGCTCTCCATCTCAAAAACGCCACAGCGATATTGATCCTTGTTTTATTTCTCTGTTTTGTCCCAAAGCCTGCTTACCTCAGTTGATATACGTTTATGTTTTTTGGGATTTTCTGTACTCGCCAATGAACAATTGTGATCCATAATGATGCTAGATGCTGTATAACCATCACCTGTCCACATTTGTCCACGTGTTGCCATGGTTTCTACAAGTGGAAACCAAGGATTGCACAGAAATTACATTTATAGGCGATTATAACAAGGGAAGAGCCACACTGTTTTTTTTTTTTTTTGTTTGTTTTTTTGTGGATATTTTATTCCAAAAATCTTACATATTGTGCCTTTAATGGGCATAATAGGGTCAGTGAGAAGGTGGAAAACTATCCTGTGGAACAAAAACTCCCTTAAGTGCACCTTAAACACAGACAATAAAAAGCTCATGTTCACATGTATGTGGAGGAAAGCAGAGCTGCTTTTCAAACTCAGCTCTATTCAACAGAGATATCCATGGCAACCAGCTGCAATCTGCTGCCTTGATCTACATGATGAGAAAGAATTCCTGCCCAGAGCAGATGACTTGGTTCTGGTGTGAGACAAGCAATTCCACCCTGTATGCCATCATACAGCGCCATACTCAAAAACTTATTTGAATCCGGAGTGTATTTGGCACAGAAATACTCCATCATACGTCCAACTCGTTTAATTTTTTTGTTGTTAAAATTTTGGCCATGTTTAGCATGAAAATCCAACTCTTTAACAGTGCAAATATGCGATGCATTCATGCAAAATGCATGAAATAGCATTAGACCCCTCCTTAAACCAGTCCAGTACGGGTCATTTTGACCCCCTTTATGCATTAGTGTAGGTTTTTTGGTTAGTGCATTCTAGGGTTAAATACACAAGTAGCCATGTATTTAATGTATTTAATATTATTACTGAAAGTACAGTCTTTTAAATAAATATACTTTTCAAGTTTGAACACTTTTTTTTTTTTTTTGCAAGGGTATACTGTTATTATTACTAATATAATACTGAAATTTATATTGTTACATTGTGCATTTTTTTTTAAATAGTATAACGTATGCATTTTATACTTCACAGTATTCAGTTAACAGTAAGCTATTTTTTCATTCCAAACATAGCCACAGATTGATTTCCCCTGCTACATGTTCCCTCTGTTTTTCTGGCAGAGCATTCTGGGTAGTTGAGTTCATGTGAGGCTACATGGCGGTTGTTGGCCTACTTCACCTGACAACAATGGGGAGAGGGAAGAGGCCACAAATCTCATAATCCATCATGACTCTGAACCTGGGATGATTAAAAAACCAAGCCTGAATAATGCACTCTGCTTTAAATGTACAATCACAACCCAAATACTCCTAATGGGCTCACTAGAGAGGCAGAGAGGGAAAAAAAACAGAAGAAATGAAATTGGAGCAAACATTTGGGCAGAGCTAAATCTGCTCAGGGTGGATAGAGAAGGACAGACCCGAGCAGCTTTGTCTTTGAACATCATTTTAGTTATTCTCATATGCTGCGGCATATGAGAAACATGCTGACTGGCAAGATAGCATTATTATAATAAGATTGTAAGATTGTATTCTTTTTTGGTGGATTCTGGTATGTGTATATGTGTATATTTTTTTTCATGTCATTACATTGTTTATATCATAAGAAACAAATGAAAGAAAAACATTTTATTCATATGTTATGCTAGTGGACACCAGGATTCAGTTTAAAAAAATAAAAGACATGAAATTACATCTATAGGCAAAACACATTTTTTTTTATTTATTCACCGATCAGTTTTTAGGTTTCAGGATTTTATATTTTTAAACAAACTTTGTATAAAGATGATTCTCAACTATGTTATGAAGGCTATAATGGAATGAATTGATATACCATTTTACTTTATGCAATATCTGGGTAAAATGGCCATAAAGGGGTTTTCCCATTCAATATAATGTATCTATACACGGTTTCTAATTTGTATATTAATGTGTTCTTGGGGCAACATGTTATGAAAAAGAAGTACAATAATGGGAGTCATAATTGGCAACATTTTCATAATAATATCTAATATTTCATAAGAATATTGATGTATAATTTGTGTCCCTGTTCCCCAAAATTCCTGATAAACATGACTTAAGTTCTGGTGTCCTCTACAGTGTCCTCTATTAATGCCCTGTTTTGTAACAGAAAGTCATATTTTGATTAGAAACCCCATGACTGAGATGTTGATTTATGATAAACAATTTGAAATGATAATTACAAAATATAACATTTCCATAAGAGTGCAAAATTTGATCACTAAATTAATGTCAGTCATTTTTAAGACCAAGGAGAAGTTGTTGTCGTGGTGAAACCTTCAAACATTTGGCATCTTTGAAAAGCCCTGAATGTTCTCTTTACAGGACGTCCAGACTGTGACATGTCAGAGAAATTCACTAAAATAGAATGTTATAGTGGACACAAGTCTATTCCTGGGTCCCAGACACACACAAACACACACATACTTGCACAAACATAGTCAATGACAAATAAGGATATCCAAAATTAACAAAAGAAACATCTTTATATGACTTATTTTGATTTAATGACTAGAAAATGTCATAAAAAAGAAATAGATTTTCCACCGTATAGCAGAAAGTATGTATATACGCATATAAAAGGTTAAATAAATGTTTTTTTTTTCTTTTAATGTACACTATATTAATGCTTTATTTTAGCGAGGATTAGGGGTGTAACAATATATCGTGTAACAATATAATCGCAATACAAAAATGCAAAGACATGTATTGTTGGTAGTGACAAGATGTATTGTGTATAGTTCACCCAAAATGAAAATTACTGTGTGAGTTTTGGTGTCAGTACTACATTAAACTACTATATATAATTATGAATATGTATATTGTATAATAATGCAATGGGGGGATATTTGTGGGTCCTTATGCCAAATGTCTTTTGTTACCAATAAAAAGTGGCCTACGTTATTTTAAATATATCTAGTCAGTGAGAGAGTGCAAGCATATCCGTCTAATTCTGTATTTTCAGCTTCGGAATCATGAATATTTTTATTCTGGTGTCACTGTGCATTGTGTTATCAGCACCAAGTCCAAGCCTATTCATTTCCACTCCCAATGCAATACCAAATGTAGCATTTTAGTCAACAGTACATTTTTTGTTAACTTTTTATCATATGTCACCATATGGTGTATTGTAAAAATATCATATTGTGAGTTCAGTATCGTGATATGTATCGAATTGTGACATAGCAAGGCTGTATTAAATTGATCATAAGTGACAGTAAAGACATTTATAATATTACAAACATTTCAAATTATTTTGAACTTTCCATTCATAAATGATCAATTTCCACAAAAATATTAAGCAAACTATTTTCAACATTGATAATAGGACATGTTTCTTGAGCAGCATATTATAATGATTTCTGAATGATCATGTGACACTGACGACTGGAGTAATGATGCTGAAAAAAAATCAGGAATAAAATTACATTTTAAAACAAAGTAAAATAGAAACGGTTGTTTTAGGAACTTTAATCACAAACTCACAGGGAACACTCAAAAAACACCAGTACACGTAAACGTCAACGGACAAACACTGAGGGGGCAAACGAGGTAATTAACAGGACACAGGTGATGGAAATGAATAATCAGACAGACTGGGGAAAAACTAGGTCACAGGAACAAAACTACAAGCACTGAAAACCACAGACATGTAACATAAGCTCCCCCTCCCAGTAGGTGCGTCCTCGCACCGTAAATGGTCCATCTGAGGAGGGAGGGGGGCTTCTGGAGGCAGGCGTGGAAAGAAGAAGAAGAAAAAAAAAGTCCAAGGGGAGAGAAAAAACAAAACAAAAGAAAACGGTCCATGGAGGAGTGGATGGTGGGAGGAGCCATGGGATGGCCTTAAACAGGGACATGCGGATGGAGACCCAGGCCCCAGCCAGGAATGTGCACAGGAGGGAGGAGCCATGGTGGAGCGATGTACAACGTCACCCTGGGGACGACTGGAGGCGATGACGATGAAGGAGGTATTGCCCACCACGTAGATGGAGAGCCGATGGGATGGAGAGACACCGAAGACCTCGGCGGCCACGACAGCCACAACGACGACCCCCTGAGGTGGAAGCGGGGATCTGGAGGACAGAGGTGGAGCTGGAGTGATCGAGGGCGGAGGCGAAGCCTGAGGGAAGGCGGAGCTTGCCAGAGCTGAAGAGGTGGAGGGCTGGAGAGTAGCGAACGGCCCGCAAGTATGCAGCGGAGGCATGGCGATGTCTGACCCAGGTGGAGCTGACGTACTGAGGGAGCCCTGCGATCCTGAATGGCTGATGGTCCATGCTGGAGCTGAGGGAGGAAGGAGTGAAGGCGCAGGAGCCAGGGTGACAGGTCGCGGTGGATCGGCGCACTAGGAGGCTGAAGGGCAGAGCCACGGGCTTCAGACATCCAGATATTGATGACTCCCAGCGGGTCCGAGGGGTAGCTGCGCCACTGAGAGGATGAGGTGAAGCTGAGGGGCTGATGAGAGGTAGTGATGACTGGATTGTAGGAGTGGCTGAGGGCTGAAGAGGAGCCTGAGGAACACAGAGACTGGTGACAGGAGTTTGGTCGATGATGGCAGTTTGGCGAGGTGGTGGGAGAGGGAGGCTGGGTGGGGTTAACAAGATGATTCAGATTCTGATGAGATGAGGGGGCACAGGAAATTGGTCTCTCCACACATACTCAAACTGTCCATAATGTCCAGGCAGTACTCACTCTCAGTGGCGGGAGGGTGGGTGGAGCTCACTTCCATTCCCTCGAACTCCATGAGGACTCCCTCGGCGATGGAAGGGTCAGTCGGCTCGCACACCTGGTCAAACGGGTTCCCCTCAGACTTGGGTGAGATGTCAGAGCCCGCACCAGAAGCAGCAATGGAGCCAGACATCGCGGTCGAGGTCTTCTCTCCATCTGCGGTGGGCACATCCTGGCATTCCTCACAGAGGGTTGGTACTGGGCTGGTGGCATCAATGACGGTGAACGGAGAGTTGCAGGATGCCAGCACCCACTCCACATATGTAGAAAAGCTCCCTCGAGGAACCTCCCCGGACAACTGTGCTTGTGTGGTGGCATTGAGTCCCACATACAGGAACGATGCAGTAGTCCGGGAAGGTGGTCTGAAGGGCGAGATCCAAAAACTCTTCTAAATGTCTCTCCAGGTAGCTTTCTCCCTGCTCAAGGCACATGAGTCTCACCACTGGAAGAGCCATGGTGCAAGCAGGGGTGAAAACGAAAAAAAAAACAAAAAAACACAAACACAACACTATACGTTGTTTCCTTTTTGGTCCGTCGATCTGTAACAATACTAGTGTTACTCAAAACTCACGAAGGCGAAGGAGAACTTTGAACAGGAACTTTAATCACAAACTCACAGGGAACACTCAAAAACACCAGTACACATAAACATCGACAGACAAACACTGAGGGAAAACTGAGGACTAAATACACAGGGGCAAACGAGGTAATTAACAGGACACAGGGAAAAACTAGGTCACAGGAACAAAACTTACAAGCACTGAAAACCACAGACATGTAACAATGTTACTGTTTTCATCGTATTTTTGATCAAATAATTGCGACCTTGGGAAGCATGAGAGACGTCTTTCATAAATATTAAAAAGTGGTACCTGCCCCAAACTTGAAACCCTTTGATGTTTGACAACCTGGGATAACCTTCCAATGTCATAAAGAGGTCAAATGATCTTCTATTTGAAAGGCGGTCATCCTCTCTCTGTGTTCTCATTTTACTTTAAATCTCCCCCAAAATAAGCTGTGATAGCATTCATTATTTTGGGAGCTAGTCTGAAGCCTGAGTGTCTGTGACGCCTTATCTGTCACGTCAGGTGATATTTTTGAATTAGTAGCTCTGCACTCTTCATTCTTGAGGCTTAGAGACATGTTGGTGATAAGTCTTACTGCCCTTGAGAGTTATGCTTACAAAGAATGCCGGCATGTGCCGCTCTGTGGAACAGAAATCAGCTTAACGCTGAATAACAGACCTTTGCATTAATATGTGCCTCTCTGATCCCAGAGCGAGCGAGCGAGCAAGAGAGAGAGGGAGAGAGATCAAGTTAGGAAATCATGTGTACCATATTTGGGAAGCAATTGCACAAACTGACGACTAAACTGAAACTAAGAGATGATAGTTGGTTGACTAGATACTGTATATTAGGCTCCCCAGGCAAAATATTTTTAGTAAGCCAATCCATATTAGATATATTTGTTTAGTCCTGCATGTTATCTGTGTGGCCTTTTTTTACAGAAAACAAATTCTGGACAAAATTGCAATCCAAATAAAAACATCCATGCATTTGAGCAAACAATTGATCCATCAAAAGTCATTTTATTATACTGATTTGGTGCTCAAGAAACATTTCTTCCTACTATTAATATTGAAAATATTTGTGTTGTGCTGCTTATTATTATTTTCTTTTTTTGGAAACCGCAAAACATTTTGCTCAAGATTCTTTGATGAAAAGAAAGTAAAACAGCATTTATTTGAACTATAAATATTTTGTAACATTATAAATGTCTTTGCTGGCGATTTAATACATCCGTGCTGAATAAAAGTACACATTTCTTTTTCTTTTTCTTTTTTTTTTTTTCTTTTTTTCGGGGTTTCACAGAAGAAAGTAAGTCATATAGATTTGAAACGACACGAGGTATGGCAAGCTGTTTTGACTTTTAATCAGTCACAGGATTTGAATTCTGATATCAACTAGATAAAATGCTTGTTTTTGATATCAGGAATTACATTTCCAATAGTAAAAATGTAAATCAATTTCTTGATATCAACAATGATGTCATAACTCGCAGAAATCTAATTCTTGATATCAAGAATTACATTTCAACTAGTAAAAACTATATATATCATAATTCATAATTATATCTTATAATGATATTCTTGATAATTGTATTTTCTTGATATCAACAATTTAATTGCTTCTAGTAAAAACGTTGCCACTAGTGACAATGTTAATTTCTGATATCATGAATGTGGTTGTTACTAGAAAGAAAGCCATTTTAGATATGCTTGATATCAGAAATGATAATTGTTGATATCAAGACAAGTGAATTTGAATGGCAGCCTATGGTGACATTTCACTAGTGAAAATACAGTTATTGACATCAAGAATTCATATTTCTGTGTCATCGTCATTTTTGATATCAAGAATTAACATTGTTAAATTGTTATCATTTAACTAGTGAAAATGTAATTTTAATATCACAGATTCATATCCTGCAAATGAACAAAGCTCAAAATGGCTTGCCTATTGCTATTCCCAGGTAATAAATTCTTGATATCAAGAATTCGATTTCTGCGACTGATGACATCATTGATGATATCAAGACTTATTATTTTAACTAGGAAAATTGAATTGTTGATATCAAGAATTAACATTTTAACTAGTGAAAATTGAATTGTTGATATCAAGAATTATTTTAACTAGTGAAAATTGAATGGTTGATATCAAGAATTCATCCTATGAATGAATAAAAGTAAAACGGCTTGCCATATTGCATTAGTAGCCATGTAATTACTGATATCAAAAATAAAGGTTTTTATCAGTGAAAATTGTATTTCTGATATGTGAAATTAGAATTTCAACTAGTAAGAAATCAATTCTTGATATCAACAGCTGAATTTGAATGGCAACCTATGCTGACATTTAACTAGTGAAAATTGCAGATATCAAGAATTATAGTTTTTACCAGTTGAAATTCAACTCTCGATGGAATTCTAATTTCTGAGAATGATTTCACATATCAGAACTTGCCATTGCTACTAGTATAAATCTAATCCCTGATATCAAGAATTAGCATTTTAACTAGTGATTTTTATTTTATTTTAATTTTTTTATATCACAAATTCATATGTTGGGAATTAATAAAAGTCAAAACAGCTTGCCATACACAAGTGCGAGTAAATTATGATAATTTTCATTTTTGGTTGAACTATGCATTAATCTTATGGCATCATTTATGCAATTCTAATTGCAGTGTACATGCATTCATGCCACCCGCAATAAACAGTCTGTAATTATATCTAAATACCAACTGAGATGCAGCTTCTGAAAAAAAGGACCATTGTAGTCTAAAGGTTTATGTGTAATAAAATCTATGTTGAATCAAAAGAAATATTTCTTTCTAAAGCTATTTTTTGTCATTTATATTTTATGCTTTTCTCATTTAACACAATAATGACTTTAAATTATCAGTTGGGGTAATTATATATTATATATATATATATATATATATATATATATATATATATATATATAATATCTGTGTGACCTTTTACAGAAATAAAAATCAGGGTGAAATTGCAATGTCCCACAAAGGAATAAAAACATCCATGCCTTTGAGCAAACAATTGAGGGGATGAATGGATTCACCCCCTAGCAACCAGTGACAGGGTTATCTCCCTCCCAGTGCATGCTGGGTAACAGTTTTGGGCACATTCAGGTGTCAGCATATCTCTGTTGTTGGACGTCAGTGCCGATATTTCATGTCGTGACAGCACGTCCCTTCACACAACAACCTCCAAAGGCCGACGTCAGCTGGACATGACGAGATGTGTCACACCGCATGACCAGCGCAGTCTGGAGACGGGGACAAAGCCTGCATCATAATGTTTCAGGGCACACAGAGATGATAAACCCCGTGGTCAGGCTGGAAGTCTACAGTGTGATCGTTTGATTGATGTGTCAGTCAAAGCCGAGGTTGACAAGAGAGCATTTCAGCTCAGATATCCTGTCGTCGTCGGCAGTATAATTTCCATTGGGAATGGTTATTGGCTGCTGGTTGTTAAGGCTTTGGGCTGGTAGTTCAAATGTAGCAGCTTTAATCTGCGTTAGGCATGTTGACTGAGAGTTACTAAGAGAACGCAGTCATCGCCGTACCCTTGAGCGGGGCACTTAAAGTGAGGTTGCTCCAGGAGAACCGTTCTTGCAAAGTGTACTGTAAATGGCTTTGGATGAAAAGCCTCTGCTAAATGACAAAAAAGTTCTGCAGTTCCTGAGAGACACTGTGAAACACTGTGAAACCATCTATGTCCACCACTTTAAAATTGATTTAATGTATCGGGCAATGATAAAGAATAGGAAAATCCTTTTTAAAATTAACATGCCAATTCATAGAAATGCACTTTTTGTATTCATGTTGTTGTTGTTTTTATACATCAAATATAAATATATATATATATATATATTTTTATTTTTATTTTTATTTAATTACTTTAATGTCAAGTATTTTTGATATTTTCTTTACACATTGAACACATGAGAGTATAGAGTATAGTGTAGTGTATAATGTTGTACAAAAGATTCTATTTCAGATAAATGCTGTTCTTTTCAATGTTCTATTCATCAAAGAATCCTGAAAATAAAAATGTACATTGATAATAATAATACATTTCTTGAGCAGCAAATCAGCATATTAGAATGATTTCTGAAGACTGACACTGAAAACTGGAGTATTGACGTTAAAAATTCAGCCATCACAGGAATAAATTACCATTTTAAAATATATTCAAATTCAAATAAAATTTTAATAATATTTCACAATATTATATTACTGTTATATATATATAAAACAGAAGCTGTTTACTGGCCACAACCTGTAAGTATGATTTATTTTTCGTCGATGTGTTTTCATGTAATAGTTCGTATTGTTAATTGTACGTTGTAGCAAGGAAGTAAACAAATGACAACGCCGTTTGGCTCTGCAAACCAGTTTGTTAAATGCTCATTCATACTTAACGTTATCCGACAAACACCTAACGTTACAAATGTTTTAAAATCTCAACAGCTTGGAATTAGTGTAAAAAATCATTTTTGGGTTAATAGTTCTTGCGACAGATATTTGCCTATAATCGTTAGAATCAACACTGTTTCTAATACTACCAAAGCACAGACTACCGGTAAAGGTAAAGGGGCGGACGTTTCCGAAAAACGTGCACTAGGCGGTTAGCGAATCACAACACACTGGGCCAGCTAACCTCTGAGCCCATTGCGTATTTTTGAGGGACCGGCTTCATAGAACCCGGAAACCATTAGACCGTTTTTACAAGGAGGCACAGAGCAGTGTAGAATAAAGGTAAAATATATGAAAAATAATGCAATTTTTTTTTTTAAACGAAGCATGAACACATGTTACAGTGCACCCCACAAACACAATCAAGCCTTTGAAAGAATGTGTTTTACCACCCCTTTAAAATATATTAAAATAGAAAACAGCTCTTTTAAATTGTAATAATTTTTAACAATATTACTGCTTTTACTTTATTTTTATCCAATGAATTCAGCCTTGGTGAGCATAAAACAAATAGGATACTTGTGTTTCAGTCTGAGACCGCAATGCCTCTGTGGGTCTTTGGTAAACCCGTTCACATGCACGACTCTGGCCATTTAGGTTTGGGAACATGTAACAGCATTAGTGGTGAGTCCTTGTCACCCTGATGTCTCTGTTGGGTATCAGACAAGCGGGGGAGGGTCTGGCATGTGTGTTTAATGTATGTGGTAGCTGATGGATTGCCCTTGTGTCACTGCGTTAGTCTTATGGCGTCGCCTCTTCCAGCGGTTCTCCATAACAAACCAGCGCTGGCCTTCTCCTCTCACAGAATGAGATGATCGACATGGCCACAGATGCATACAGCACACACACACACACACACACACACACACACACACACACACACACACACACACACACACACACACACACACACACACACACACACACACACACACACACGTGATGTGCTTTTCTAACATTGATTGGCGTAAGTGTAGCCTTTGGGTGTTTGAGCACCATCAAAACCATAACAGATTCATAGTCTACATCAATTCAGATTAACTCTGCATTAGTGATCATTAATATATTTTTGGTAACATTTTCAAATAATTTGGTAACATGAGTCAGTCATTAGTAATCATTACTAATTATGAACTTTTTTCTTCAACTGATTAATATTGGTTAATGTTAATTAAATGACTATATTACTGTTCAATCTTGTTCGCAATAACTAATGTTAATATATACAACTTTATGGCCCGGTTTCACAGACAGGGCTTAGATTAAGCCAGGATTAGGCCTTAGTTTAATTAGGACATTTAAGGAGCTTTTATAAACATGCCCTGAAAAAAAAAACATTGCTGGTATGCATCTTGAAACAAACAATGGCACAGACATATTTTAAGATAAGATTTGAGAATTCTATCTCCTGAGGAACAGTAAAGAAAGATGTGTTGAAGATGTTTTGTCCTAATTAAGGAAGTGAATGGGGTCCAAAACAACACAGGACCTGACTTTCATTGCTGTCAGGGGTGTGTGTGCGAAAGGGCCATTAATAACGGACAATGATAATAGTTATGGATGCGCGGTAGTGCTTTCCTCTCATTCTCGGGGACTTTTATTTTGGTGGAACCCAGATTCCATGACAGACAGCAATAATATGATCGTGATTATGTTCCTTTGAGTGTTTAAAGTTGGTTGCGTCCAGAGACAAAACCACACAAATATATGCTGACACACCTAGTTTTGTAGTACTCGAGCCTTGGTCTCAAGACCGGTCTTAAGACCATTTTTTGAAGGTCTCAACCACATTTGTACTCGGTCTTGTCTCGGTCTCAGACGTAGAGGACTCTGGATTTTGTTTCAAGACCGGTCTAAACCACAACTGCTGGGATATCACTAAATTGCCAGTGCATTGTCTGATTTAATTATTAACATCATTAATGTGATTGGATGTAAAACTTACTGCTTCAGATGCAACCAATAACTTATTTCTAATTTGAATGCCGATTCAGAAATTAATTCAATCCAATTCATTAATCCAAAAATGTATACAAATGCGCACAAAATTCAAGACATTGTTGCAAAAAGTTCTTGTATGAGATCTGGATTTATAACGTGATATAATGAACCAATATCACAAGAGCAAGAGAGCTGTTTTCACAAATTTGAGCATGACTGCAAACATGATAATGCATTAACAAACATTCAATATATATTTTTAAACATCATCCTCAACATTATTTATGCATTTGTAATTCAGATGCATCTTCTGTACCACCTCTGTAGCGCAAAGATGAATTTTGTTGTTAATGATTTCATTTGATTGGTAACAGCTCTATATAGTGCCTTATTCTAATTATATGTATTATAAGTAGTTTATTATAAGTTATGAAATTTCTATGAATTTAAGGAGTGCTGGTCTGGTCTTGGTCTTGACTTGGTCTCACCCTGCCTTGGTCTTGGTCTTGTCTTGGTCTCAACCTCTCAAAGTCTTGGTCTCAACACACACTGATCTTGGTCTCGGATTAGGTGGTCTTGACTACAACACTAGACACACCTCTAAGAACATAAAGCACAAGGTGATACAACTCTACACCAGTATTCATGCTCATCTCCCATGTGTGAATGGTTATGTACCCAGCTACATCTCGGCTCCCCCTCTGCATATGCTTGTAACAATAAATCTGTTTAACTTGATTCCTTCTCCAGCTTCGGCATTCAGTATACACCTAGATCAACTCAATCCCCTCTGTGACAACCTGCACTTTACAGTCCTAGTGTGCATGTAGTAAATATCCACAGAGAGATGCGTGATGCAGAATGAACAATAACAATCAAGTTTTAATGAGAACAAAGAAAATTCAGGCACTACTCTTGAACGTAACATTAACAAGAGACAAAGAACAGAGGAGATTTGAGGGCTTTAAAGGTCCTCATGGAATCAAAATTGACCCTGTTTACTTTGTTAGCACACATTACAGGTCTGAACAATGAATCTGTGGTAAGTTAATACACAGAAAAAAAAATGGTTTGTCGTGGTAATCTTTTATCAAAATCTGAAAAGTTACTTCTGGTCTGGAATGGCGTTCCTTTTCCGATGACGTCAGTTTGACGGCTTGGGTTTGAATATCCTTAACCACTCCCATCCAACTGTTAGTCTGCTATGAGCGAGAGATGGAGAGGAGGTGCGCTGAAAAAAGCCCGTCCACTATTCAATATTCCATTTCACTTGGAAATACGTCTCAGCACTAGGAAAACTCAGGTGCTACTTAAGGTTCATGTGGACTTTAATACACAAAGGAAGATCATCAACAGAACAGGGAACGGGTGATAACTCATTTAAAACCATGACAACTGATGAATGACTCGAACACAGGCAAATACAGACAATGAAAACTAAGAACTAACAGAGAAAATAAACATGACCGTGAAAATTGTATGGGCAAACAAAACAAAACAATACAAGCAGGGCTTGACATTAACACCCGCCAGCCTGCCAAATGCGGGTAGATTTCAGCTGTGGCGGGTAAGGCAGCCACTCCCACTAGCCACTTTGGCGGGTTGAATATAATTTCAGCCTACAGCCAAATGAAATGCCAAGACCGCCAAGTACCACAAAATTACAATTCAATTACAATTCTTTATCGATTAACTTGCAGTTAGTGAAGGCAGGATAGACGGAATCGCACTGAATGACACACAACAGAAGCGCTCTCTCTCTCTCTGTCGTACGCCCAATCAGTTCTCCTTGCACCTGAATAGTCAAATACACGCGCTCACAGATGTCAAAATGTCCATCGTGTGGAGTATCTTGCATGAACAGAGTCGGTTATGGCTTAAAATATATTATAAGATAATATTATTACTTATATACACTCACCTAAAGGATTATTAGGAACACCTGTTCAATTTCTCATTAATGCAATTATCTAATCAACCAATCACATGGCAGTTGCTTCAATGCATTTAGGGGTGTGGTCCTGGTCAAGACAATCTCCTGAACTCCAAACTGAATGTCAGAATGGGAAAGAAAGGTGATTTAAGCAATTTTGAGCGTGGCATGGTTGTTGGTGCCAGACGGGCTGGTCTGAGTATTTCACAATCTGCTCAGTTACTGGGATTTTCATGCACAACCATTTCTAGGGTTTACAAAGAATGGTGTGAAAAGGGAAAAACATCCAGTATGCGGCAGTCCTGTGGGCGAAAATGCCTTGTTGATGCTAGAGGTCAGAGGAGAATGGGCCGACTGATTCAAGCTGATAGAAGAGCAACTTTGACTGAAATAACCACTCGTTACAACTGAGGTATGCAGCAAAGCATTTGTGAAGCCACAACACGCACAACCTTGAGGCGGATGGGCTACAATGGGCTTGAGGCGTTCAGGTCGCTCCGCGAAGACTGTGCTTTTATTTACTATTTTACTTTCTTTTACTCTCAGTTTTTACAAACTTATCATCTGCATTGATCTACTACGACAGCAAAACTCTTTTGGACATTGGTTACCTCTACACTGGACTGTTTCAGGACACTTTCGCCGATCCTCTGTGGCCATCTGAGATTCTTCGGAACGCCGAGTTGAACAATGGACAGAGCCAGCGGCGTAGAACAAAGAAACACCGTGGGAAACGTGCTGGTATCCGTAACAGACTGAGGAAAAGGGCATTCAGACCTCCTCTCCCGAGCATTCTTCTAGCAAATGTTCAATCCTTGGATAATAAGATGGACGATCTTAGAGCCAGGATAAGTTTTCAACGGGACATGAGAGACTGTAATATCTATTGTTTGTCTGAAACATGGCTCACGCCCGCGGTCCCGGACACAGCTGTGACGCCTCCGGAGAACTTCTCTGTTTTTCGGATGGACAGAACAGCCGAGGCCGGTAAATCCAAAAAGGTGGAGTGTGTTTCATGATCAACAAGAAATGGTGCGATCCCAGGAACATCACCATTCTCTCGCGGTCCTGCTCACCTCATCTGGAACATTTAACAATCATCTGCCGCCCATTCTATCTGCCTAGGGAGTTTTCTGCGGTTGTCGCGACCGCCGTTTACATCCCACCGCAGGCAGACACAGCGCTGGCTTTATCTGGCCTTCATGATGTTGCCAGCGGCGTCATAAACCAACATCCCGACGCGGCATTCATTGTCGCGGCGATTTTAACAAAGCAAACCTAAAGAAAGTCCTGCCAAACTTTCACCAGCACGCCTCCTGCCCCACACGAGGAGCAAACACACTGGATCACTGCTACTCTCCGTTTAAGAACGCCTATAAAGCGCGGTCACTTCCAGCGCTTGGCAAATCGGATCATGCCGCCATTTTCCTCACTCCCGAATACAAACAAAAGCTCCTCCAGGAACCCCCGGTGAGGCGGGAAGTTAAGCGTTGGTCGCCCCACTCAGAGACCGCGCTTCAGGCAGCTCTTGATGACGTTGACTGGGACATGTTCCGAGCGAGTTCAGCTGACGTAAGCGAGTTCACAGACGTGGCGCTTTGCTTCATCAACACGCTTACAGAGCAAGCCACGCAAACAATAACAATAACGTCCTTCTCAAATCAGAAACCGTGGGTGGACAATTCAATCCGCTGCGGCAGTGAACGCGACGCACTGCTGCTTACAACGCCGGTCTCCATTCAGGGAATATGAATGAATACAGATCGTCCTGTTATGCTCTCAGACGAGCAGTTAAAGCCGCAAAACTCCGTTATAAAGACCGAGTGGAGTCTCATTTCCAACTCAACGACTCGCGGCGCATGTGGCAAGGTCTGAGGTCCATCTGCTCCTTTGGATCTAAATCTCTGCAGAGGCAAGCGTTGATCCGTTGCTCGTGAACGAGTTAAACTCTTTCTATGCTCGCTTTGACTGTAACCGCTGCAACGCGACTCCGCCAAGTGGCGCGTTAGAGGAAATTACTCAGAGCAGCAACAATCACGTGATCTCTGTCTCGGAGGATGAAGTTCGGAGAGCACTCAAGCGTGTGGACGCCAGGAAAGCTGCTGGGCCGGATGGTATTTCAGGTCGTGTTCTGCGGTCCTGTGCTGATCAGCTCACGGGTTGTTTACATCTATCTTTAATGAGTCCTCGCTACATCTGTGGTCCCCACCTCCTTCAAAAATCCACCATCATCCCTGTCCCTAAGAACAGTAAACCCTCTTGCCTAAATGACTATCGTCCAGTGGCTCTCACGTCTATAGTCATGAAGGTCTTTGAGAGACTCATTAAAAACACCATTTGCGCCTTCATTCCTGACACTTTGGACCCTCTTCAGTTTGCCTATCGTCCCAATAGATCGACTGAAGATGCCATCTCTCATGTCCTCCACTCCTCCTCACTCACATCGACAGCAAAAGTGGGAACTACGTAAGACTGCTATTTATTGACTATAGCTCAGCCTTTAACACCATAGTTCCCACCAAGCTAACCTCCAAACTCCTGGATCTCGGCCTGAATCCTTCTCTCTGCCACTGGATTGAGGACTTCCTCACTGGCAGGCCTCAGGTGGTGAGAATAGGCCAGTCCACCTCCACCTCCATCACCCTGAGTGTGGGAGCTCCACAGGGCTGTGTCCTGAGCCCCCTGCTCTACTCTCTCTACACGCATGACTGTTTGTCCACACACAGCTCCACCTCTATCATCAAATTTGCTGATGATACTGTTGTCCTGGGCCTCATTTCCAACAACAATGAGACGGCATACTTGGACGAGGTGGAGCATCTAACAGCATGGTGCCAGGACAACTGTCTCTCTCTGAATGTTGGCAAGACCAAAGAAATGATTGTGGACTTCAGGAAGAGACAGCAACGGATATACTCCCCCTCATGATCAGCGGGTCACCAGTAGAGAGAGAGTGAGCAGCTTCAAGTACCTGGGAGTAAACATCTCCGAGGACCTGACCTGGACTGCTCACATTCAGACACAGGTGAAAAAGCCAGGCAAAGACTGTACCACCTGCGCCAGCTGAGGAAATTCAGGGTTTCACCAGCTATCCTGAAAACTTTCTATTTAGGGGCGATAGAAAGTGTTTTAACTCAGTGCATCACAGCGTGGTATGGGAACAGCACCAGTCATGACCGCAAAGCCCTGCAAAGAGTCGTGGCGCTTATCCGAGCGTATCTCAGGGTCAGCTCTCCGTCTCTGCAGGACGTCTACACCAAACGCTGCAAAGGTAGAGCTACCAAGATCATCAAGGACTCTAATCACCCTGCAAACCCTCATTTCACGCTGCTACCATCTGGTAAGCGCCCAAGCCTGATGGCCAAAACTGAGAGACTCAGGAGGAGCTTCTTCCCCAGGCCATCAGACTCCTGAACTCAGTCACTTAACATCACGTGACTTCACGCCAGGATAAACATCGATACACTGACATTGCACTGCACTTTCTGTTCTCGTTGTTACTGTGTAACAACCTGTCATAAACCTGTTTGCACATTATACTCTTTTATACATTTGTTAACCACATATTTATAAGTCTACAGTTTACTCACTGCAAAGTCTACTTCAATTATTTTATTCCACTTTATCCTTATTTGTTACCTTTTTTTTTCTCTTGACTTGATTATTTATAATTCTACAGATATAGACATATATATATATATATATATATATATATATATATATATATATATATATATATATATATATATATATATAGTACTTTTTTTATATCCTATTTCTATTATAATTTCTTCCTTGTGTTTTTAACTGTGAATTTGCACTGTCCATGGAGCGGACCTGTTTACATTTCACTGCCGGTTGTATATTCTGTATATAACTGTGTATGTGACAAATAAAACTCTTGAATCTTACAACAGCAGAAGACCCCACCGGGTACCACTCATCTCCACTACAAATAGGAAAAAGAGGCTACAGTTTGCACGAGCTCACCAAAATTGGACAGTTGAAGACTGGAAAAATGTTGCCTGGTCTGATGAGTCTCGATTTCTGTTGAGACATTCAGATGGTAGAGTCAGAATTTGGCGTAAACAGAATGAGAACATGGATCCATCATGCCTTGTTACCACTGTGCAGGCTGCTGGTGCTACTGACTTTCATTGTATGGGCAAACAAAACAAACCAAAACAGGACCTTACTATCAGTGTATGGGCAAACAAAACCAAACAAAACAAAACAGGACCTTACTTTCATTGTATGGGCAAGAAATACCAAACAAAACAACACAGGGCATTACTGACTTTCACTGAATGGGAAAATGAAACAAAACCTTACTGACTTTCGTTGGGCAAATAAAACAAATAAAACAATACAAAACAACACAGGACCTTACTGACTTTCATTGTATAGGCAAACAACTCGACACATGACCTTAGTGAATTTTATTGCATGGGCAAACAAAGCAAAACAAAACAACACAGGGCATTACTGACTTTCACTGAATGGGAAAACAAACCAAAACAAAACAAAACCTTACTGACTTTCGTTGGGCAAACAAAACACATAAAACAATACAAAACAACACAGGACCTTACTGACTTTCATTGTATAGGTAAACAACTCGACACATGACCTTAGTGAATTTTATTGCATGGGCAAACAAAGCAAAACAAAACAACACAGGGCATTACTGACTTTCATTGTATAGGCAAACAACTTGACACATGACCTTAGTGAATTTTATTGCATGGGCAAACAAAGCAAAACAAAACAACACAGGGCATTACTGACTTTCATTGTATAGGCAAACAACACAACACAACACAACGCAAGACATTACTTACTTTTATTATATGGGTAAACAAAACAGAACAAAACAGGACCTTAATTTCATTGTATGGGCAAACAAAACAAAACAAAACAAAACAGGACCTTACTATCATTGTATGGGCAAACAAAACAGGACCTTACTTTCATTGTATGGGCTAACAAAGCAAAACAAAACAAAACAAAACAAAACAGGACCTTACTTTCATTGTATGAGCTAACAAAGCAAAACAAAACAAAACAACACAGGGCATTAATGACTTTCACTGAATGGGAAAACAAAACAAAACCTTACTGACTTTCGTTGGGCAAACAAAACACATAAAACAATACAAAACAAAACAGGACCTTACTGACTTTCATTGTATAGGCAAACAACTCGACACATGACCTTAGTGAATTTTATTGCATGGGCAAACAAAGCAAAACAAAACAACACAGGGCATTACTGACTTTCATTGTATAGGCAAACAACACAACACAACACAACGCAAGACATTACTTACTTTTATTATATGGGTAAACAAAACAGAACAAAACAGGACCTTAATTTCATTGTATGGGCAAACAAAACAAAACAAAACAAAACAAAACAAAACAAAACAGGACCTTACTTTCATTGTATGAGCTAACAAAGCAAAACAAAACAACACAGGGCATTACTGACTTTCACTGAATGGGAAAACAAAACAAAACAAAACAAAACAAAACAAAACAAAACAAAACCTTACTGACTTTCGTTGGGCAAACAAACACATAAAACAATACAAAACAACACAGGACCTTACTGACTTTCATTGTATAGGCAAACAACTCGACACATGACCTTAGTGAATTTTATTGCATGGGCAAACAAAGCAAAACAAAACAACACAGGGCATTACTGACTTTCATTGTATAGGCAAACAACACAACACAAGACATTACTTACTTTCATTATATGGGTAAACAAAACAGAACAAAACAGGACCTTACTGACTTTCATTGTATGGGCAAACAAAAACAAAAACAAACAAAACAGGACCTTACTATCATTGTATGGGCAAACAAAACAGGACCTTACTTTCATTGTATGGGCAAACAAAACAGGACCTTACTTTCATTGTATGGGAAAACAAAACAAAACAACATAGGACCTTACTTTTATTGTATAGGCAAACCAAACAAAACAACACAACATAATGCAAGATCTTACTGACTTTTATTGTATGGGCAAACTAGACACTACAACAACACAACACAACACAACACAACACAGGACCTTACTGACAAAACAAAGAAAAAAAAAAAGATTTTAAGTATAATTTGACTGAATGAATTTGTACTGTATATTGACTTTTATAATGTACCTCGATATTAAACAAAATCATGCCTCTGGGAACTGTATTACTTCATCTTAATAAAAATAATTCTCACCATTAGTTTGCTCTGTTGTTATTCTATATCTCACTTCTCAGCACAATAAAATGAATTTGATGTTGAGATACATGCTGATAATATGGAGTCTCAAACACTCGTGTTTGGAGTGAGCTGTCACACAGACTCAACAGGAGTTACTGTGCCTTCATAAATCCAGTCTTGTGTGCTGGTCGGGGGCTATTATCTTATTGATTGCTTATTTTCATTAGGGCTTGGTCAGGGAGGGGATCAAGAAATCACCCATAAATCCTTGCATAAGATGTTGTAATTCAAAGACTTCGCAGCCCCTCCACTCTCTGAAAGGCCAGATGTTACATGAGGTCTGCTCGAGAGAGCAACAGGGATATTTGGTCAGTTCACTTGTTGGGTTTAAGCTGCCATCGCAAGGCGTTTTTTGTTTAAGCTGGAAAAAAAGAGAGAAAAAAAGCTCAAAAATCTATCACCTCATTGAATGTCACCTTGGGTTGGAAATGTAACCCAATAAAACGTGATCTACAGTGGCTGCTTTAACCCCAGCTATCCATCCTCAGAGAAGGAGAGGCTCTGACAACTACCTCAATGATATGTTCAACAGTTTCACTTGCTCCATTTTGGATAGGTCAACAAAGCAGCAAATCCTTCTCTGTCGGTTTTGTTTTGGTTCTTGTTCTAAACTTTGCATGCAATGGCGGATCCTCTACTTTCTTCTTCTATCCTTCAGAGCAAAATGTAAATGTAAATGAAATGTAAATGAAAACAACTCAGTACTGCCCTCTGAGCTCTGGTAGAGTATAAAAAAGCAGTTGCATCCGTGCTCATGAGTATAGTCAAGTCAAGTCACCTTCATTTATATAGTGCGTTTACGATATAGATTGTTTCATAGCAGCTTTACAGTGATAGTGGGCAATTAATGGAAGAGAGATCTAGAAAAAAAAAGTTATTGTCCAGCTAAAGTAAGTTTTTGATTGATTCATTTCCGTTGTAGGAGATCATTAGCTATTTACTTTGGGGCCACTTACACAACACCATTTTCATCCAAAAAAGAAATGCGTTTCGGTCGCTCATCCGCGCTTTGAAAAGCTGTGCGAACAGGACTGTTCACGAGACAGAGCGGAACACAGAAAATTAAGGGGAACACTCGGGCCTTAAAGGATGTTCACTTCAAAATGAAAATGTCCTGATATTTTACTCACCCCCATCTCATCCAAGGTCTTTCTTTCTTCAGTCGAAAAGAAATTAAGTTTTTTGAGGAAAACATTCCAGGATTTTTCTCCTCATTATAGACTTCCATAGCAACCAAAACATCGAAGGTTCAAATCAATATAGTTTCAAAGGGCTTCGAAGAGCTTCAGAGGCTCTGCACGATCCCAGACAAGGAATAGGGTCTTATCTAGGATCCAGTCATTTTAAAAAAAATGAAATAAAAATGAATATACTTTTTTAACCTAAATTGCTCATCTTGTGCTGCTCTGTGATGTGCCAAGGATTGCACAGTCATGTCGGAAAGGTCATGTAGACGTAGGTGGAAGTACCGCCCCAAGCGAACGTGCGAGGACTAATACAAACGCCCTTTACCAAAAAAACACTCCATTTTCAACTTCAAAATCGCCCGACATCGTTGTTTTATCTTTTTTGTTTTTTTGCTAAAGGACGTTTGTATTAGTCTTCGCATGTGCGCTTTGTAAACACGGGGCGGTACTTCCGCCTATGTCTAGCATGACCTTTTTGACGTGATTACGTAATCACTGGCACACTGCAGAGCAGTGCAAGATGAGGAATTTAGGTTAAAAAGTATATTAATTATTATTTTTATTTTTTTAAATGACAGATCGTTCCGCTAGATAAGACCCTATTCCTTGTCTGGGATCGTGCAGAGCCTCTGAAGCCCTTCAAAGCCCTTTTGAAACTGCATTGATTTGGACTTTCAACATTTTGGTTGCCATGGAAGATGAGGGTATGTAAAAGGGACCATTCACACAGAATGCATTTTTCGCAGTTAAAGGGTTAGTTCACCCAAAAATGAAAATTCTGTCATTAATTACTTGCCATTGGCCGGCGCTGTTCATGTGAGCACCACGACACATGCACATGAGTCGCTCTGCCGTAGAACTAGGAAACAATGCACTGTTTACACTGCATCAACAGTGACTACAGGCTAGAAGAAATTCTTGAATCAAGTCATTATTATTGTTTGTTTTTGCGCACAAAAAGTATTCTCGTCAGTTCATAAAATGAAGGTTGAACCACTGGAGTCACATGGACTATTTTAACGATGTCTTTACTACCTTTCTGGGCCTTGAAAGTGTTCATTAAATTGCTGTCTATAGAGGGGTCAGAAAGCTCTCGGATTTCATCAAAAATATCGTAATTTGTCTTCCGAAGATCTTACGGGTTTGGAACCACATGAGGGTGAGTAATTAATGACAGAATTTTCATTTTTGGGTGAACTAACCCTTTAAAAACTTGAGATGCAGGTCAGTAGAACTAATAAAAAAGCAAAGTACTGAACTTGAGCGCCATGTTTTTACAATGCAATGGCAATGCATTTTACAATGGCACAAGCGCAACTGTCAAAATAACTGTCTAGCATATGTTTACATAGAAAAAAATACTACTGAAAAGCAAAGCAGTGGAATGCAAAAACATGTTCTGTGTGAATGGCCCCTAAGTGTGTTTACATTCTGTCCAATCTAATCAAATTTACATGACAGTTAATCTGGGTAATCTTGGCGGGTCTGTAGTCTTAGAAAGAGCAAGAGGAAGAAAGAAAGAGCAAACCATGCAAGAGAGAACGAGTGAATGGTTGTGAATCGTGACGTATCAAGTTGTGACGTCTTAATTAATAATCCACTTAGAAGCAGGGCTCAGTCGGGATTAACCTGTGCTGAGTCTTTTCTTGGCACCACAGATATTGACTACCTGTCCTCACATGCCCAGGCGGTGCAGTGATAGTAAAGCGTGCTTGGGCACGAGACAAGGGCTAATACGATTGGGTAACATAACAGCAACAACACTGAGTAAGTCATTAAGGTCTGTCTCTTTGTTGACTGCTTAAAAGGCTTTCTTTACAGCTTTTCTGCCAGGATTGTTTCTGAACCACGAAACCTTTGCTCCAATCTTTACGTACAGAGGTCAGAAAGGTCATAGTGGATAACAATGGAAGCGCACAGGAACATGGTAATCTGACACCAGTGCGGAAACCAAAGGAGACATTTATCTGGGAGCTCCTGCCATATATCTCTATCTATAGTCAGGGACAAAGCCTGGCTGCACAAAATCCCTTAAATTAAGAAAACCATTTGTTTATAATTATAATGAAGGGTTTTCTTAGCTTAAAGAGTTTGGTGCAAGCAAATCCAAGTCTATAAACCACTCTTAACACAAGACAACACAAGGTCTCAATTTTAACTCAAAGGTGGAACTCAAGAGCACAAATCTTAACCCTTTCACATGTAAGTTTAAAATATTTTGGCTGACTCCCTAGTGTGAGTTTTTCAAGGCGACCGTTATTTAGAACATATCACTTTATTGTTTCCATGGTGACGTGTCATTGCTTGTCACATGACGCACCACAGTCACATAGTGCTGTATGACTGATGATCTGCTTTTATTTCATTTTTCCTTTTTATTAAAAATATTCACAAATGTGTTACCTATAGCATGAAATATATGATGTTCCAACTGTGAAATATGGGCAAGTGGATGTGTTTTGAAACGCCTTTATAGCGATCGTGTTAGTTGTTAGTATGTGCCACAGTTAAGAGAACTGGATCTATTGGATTTACAACATGAGAATTCATCCACTTCTCCCGAGATACATGAAAGTAAGTGGCTGATGAACTGGGAGAAGAATAGCAAAAAAAAATTATTTACTTACACAATGTGTATCTGATATGAATAAAACTTGTCTAATTATAATGGAAATGATTATTATTGTCACTTCCATAGACATCAGTGTGTATTTTACAAACTCTAAATGCATGGTATTGCTGGTACTTATGTATATTTAAATGTCTGAAACCTAAAATAATCATTACGTGGTTGAAAACACTGAATAGTTGTTGTATACGAGAAGTGCTAAGCGCCAGCCAACGCACAAAAGCACACTTGAATTTAGCAGTTGATCACGTGATGCACTGACTGTTCTAATCACACCGGTGTGATCGTACACTCCAGAGACCAGCCAAGACTGATCATACCGGTGTGATCATACATGCGAATGGGTTAAATGGATAGTTAACCCAAAAAAATAATTTACTTACTGCCATTCTCTTCCAAACACAAAAGAAGATTCTGTTTTTGTCCATAGACCCTAGACCCTAGATGACTGAATGAACAAAACTTTCTTATTTTATGTTTTACAGAATAAAGATTAGGTTTTGGAACAATGTGAGGGTGAGCAAATGAAGACAGAATTTCCATTTTAGAGTGAACTATCCCTTTAAATAAAGACATGCAGAAGAACTGATCAATATGAATATTTCAGGTCATGGTTACAGATATTTTGATTAAAGCAATTACAAATGAATGAGCACCACGAAACCTCTGATAGTATTAGGAGTGTGATAAGCAGAGTTTAATGAGCGTATGATGTTCTAATGCAGATGAGTCCATTTAAATTCCCTTTTATTGTAGATAAAGCAGGCCAAGTGAGAGTGAGAGAGAATCATGTGACCAGCTGTATTATGACGGCATGTGCAGAGGATTAGAGCAGGAAGACGGGCTTGAACAGCTGCAGCGGGACTGAATGACGACCGCTTCTCTAGGTCTCCCTTTAGAGATGCTGGGAGATACAGAGCAAAAGGAAGCTCTCGCCGAGCTGCACTTCCATTTGTGCAGTTGTTCATTTGTTCAGACACTCAGTCACTATGATATTCCAGCTATCCACTGCAATGTAATTACAACAAAAACAGGAAGTGTCCAAGGAGAATTGCTAACACAAGGGACTTGCAGAAACTTGAGGGGATTTAATGTGTCAGGCTTTATGGAAATTACCCTGGCTTTCACAATGGCTTCTCGAGAGCGGTAATTCTGTTGTACATTCATATGATGTGTATGTTGGGTGGAAAAGCAATATTCAGAGTAAAAATTACACAGGAAAATTAGCAAAAAAAGACAGCAGCTTCCAATTTGTCACAATCAAGCACAAATTTAATATATATAGTAAGTAAGTGCAGTTTAGTCATCTAATGTCTACATAGAATCAAACATCGATCTATTTACTTTTTAAATACAAATTATTTGAAAGACAAAAAGCTTGTTTTTATCAAAATAACTAGCTTAACTTCCTAAAAAATATCTTAGCCTTTTTAAAAGTGTTACTAATAATTAATGCATTGTTTTCCAGGGACAATTTGTAAAAAAAAAAAAAAAAAAAAAAAAAAAAAAAAAAAAAAAAATTATATATATATACACACTCACCTAAAGGATTCAAGACAATCTCCTGAACTCCAAACTGAATGTCAGAATGGGAAAGAAAGGTGATTTAAGCAATTTTGAGCCTGGCATGGTTGTTGGTGCCAGACGGGCCGGTCTGAATATTTCACAATCTGCTCAGTTACTGGGATTTCCATGCACAACCATTTCTAGGGTTTACAAAGAATGGTGTGAAAAGGGAAAAACATCCAGTATGCGGCAGTCCTGTGGGCGAAAATGCCTTGTTGATGCTAGAGGTCAGAGGAGAATGGGCCGACTGATTCAAGCTGATAGAAGAGCAACTTTGACTGAAATAACCACTCGTTACAACCGAGGTATGCAGCAAAGCATTTGTGAAGCCACAACACACACAACCTTGAGGTGGATGGGCTACAACAGCAGAAGACCCCAACCGGGTACCACTCATCTCCACTCCAAAATTGGAGACATTTAGATGGTAGAGTCAGAATTTGGCGTAAACAGAATGAGAACATGGATCCATCATGCCTTGTTACCACTGTGCAGGCTGCTGGTGGTGGTGTAATGGTGTGGGGGATGTTTTCTTGGCACACTTTAGGCCCCTTAGTGTCAATTGGGCATCGTTTAAATACCACGGCCTACCTGAGCATTGTTTCTGACCATGTCCATCCCTTTATGACCACCATGTACCCATTCAGTTCTGAAGGCGAAAGGGGGTCAAACACAGTATTAGTATGGTGTTCCTAACAATCCTTTAGGTGAGTGTATATAGGATTGAATATATGTTTAAAACTAAAGTGTGACCAAAACATCTTAAAGGTGTCATGAACTAGCTTTTTTTTTTAAATGTATACTGTTGTCTGAGGTCAACTTATGACGTTCACATGATTTGTACATTCAAAAACATCATAATGAATAAGTGATAGGTTATTTTCTACCATGGTTTTGAGGCTCTCTCCTGAACGCTCGGATTTTATGGATGTGCCGCACTGAAGACTTGGAAGTAAACGGCCACTGCTATGATTGGATAATATTTGCATATTTAATGAGCTTCGGTTCCCCAGCGAGTACACGTGAGGGATTGTTTTGAAGCGTGTGGGGAAACGGCAACCAGAATGATTCATCCCACAGGGCTCGCAAAATATCTTTATCAAACAAACACAATGATTTATCTCTCATCCACCCGTGATTGATTGGAATGTAATTTTTTTATTACTTGGCCTGCCCGATCGGTGAATATAAGCTTGAACCATGCATCACACACACACGCCAAGTACGTTGCAGACAACATGATCAAAACTTCCGCAATTGTATTTTTCCTTCAAATATCAAGTCAAGAGAGTGAACAACGCACATCAAGAACCACAAATAAAGGATTCTCCAGCCTTTGACAGTGTGCTAAGGTATGTTCTGTTAGACACGTACACATAATCAATAGATCTATATCAAATGATCTGTAACAATGCAATACTTTGTTTGTTTATTGCTTAGAAGTTTGATGATTTTAGCTCCATGTAGGCCTGTCATGTCAGGCACGAGTCAGTGGGCGGAGCTACAGAATCAGGCGTTGTTCATCTTATGTTGAGGCGGGTGTTTCACCACATGCTGTCGTCACAGCCTGGCATATTCTGAGATCCATCGTTTGCTGGGCCTGGTGTCAATAAAAGCTTTTCTTTGACTAACAAGGAAGTTTTCAGCTTTGAAACGTACAGGATATTCTTATATTACCATGACCTTTTATATATCAAAAGCTCAAGGGAAAGTTGATTTCTCAATTCATGACCCCTTTAAGGCATTCAAATTTGTCCAATGAAGCATGAATAGTACATTTAAACGATAATAAGGGAAGAGTTAGTCACATTCTGATCCAGACTCTGATCCATTCTCAAAAAGATATGTCTGGGATATATAATCATATACCTTATTAATTTTACTGAATCTAATCTAGTAATTACTAGATAATTACACAAGTAGCTCACTGGTTAGCAACCAGTTGACTGCCCAACCAGTCATAAATCCAAACAGTGTTTTTCACATGTACTAGACATTTTACTGGATGAATTAATTAATTTAATTTTTTAAAAATTGCACAGCTTCTCTTTGTTTCTGTTAATCATTAAATGTACCTGCTGGATTATCTTTACCTTAAAAGATGACATTATGCAATTTTGAGACATAGTAGGTGTATTTAACTGGTTTACACTTGTGCAGTAAATCCAGCTTTGCTAGAGATCTTCAGCACTCTTAAGAAGCTCAGGTACATGTTGTCTAATGAGCACAATCCTAAACAATATAAAGGATTTCCTTTTTGATTGGTTTGGCAAAACAACAACTGCTAACCAATCGCGTCTTACACAACCGAGGGCTTGACGGGAGCTTCAATGTCACCTCAAAGTCTCCTAAAAAAGGTAATGCCTTTGATCCCTACATCTTACACAGGAAGATTATGTTACTCTACAGTGAAAAGATTGAGTCTTTAAAGGATGTACTTTGAATGAAGGCCCTGGTGTTGGAGGATGGTGTGGGCTGGAAAAGGCCCACAGTCTTAAGCTTCTCCAAGACATTCTAATCCCCTTGGGCTTGTACCAGTGTTTTGGCAGGTGACTTAAGGCCCAGCCATTGTGCTCCAATGAGATTTGCGGTATTCTAATAAGATTTCACTAGGAAGAGTTGGCAACTGTTTGTTGGAACAAAAACCAGATGTAAAAAAAAAAGAGAAAGATCTTAAACCTAGATAAAGTACTAATTGTTGGTGATTTTAATATCCATGTAGATAATGAAAAAGACGCATTGGGATTAGCATTTAGAGACATTCTAAACTCTATTGGAGTAAGGCAACATGTGTCAGGACCCACTCATCGCCTTAATCATACGTTAGACCTAATATTGTCACATGGAATAAATGTTGATACCGTTGAAATTCTGCAGCAGAGCGACGACATCTCAGATCATTACCTAGTATCATGTATACTTAATTTAGCTAAGGCTGCAAAGCCGTCCCCTCGCTTCAAATATGGCAGCACTATCACTGCCGCCACTAAAAATTGCTTTTAAATAATCTTCCTCATCAGTTTCATCTCCTCAGCATCCCAGATAGCCTAGAGGAACTCGATTTTGCAACAGAAACTATTGACTCTCTTTTTCCAGCACTTTAGACACAGTTGCTCCCGGCGCTTAAAGAAGATTAAAGAAAATAGTCCAACGCCGTGGTACAATGAGCACACCCGGCCCTTAAAACAGTAGCCAGAAAAATGGAGCGCAGCTGGAAGAAAACAAAATTAGAGATTTTTAGTAATTCATGGAAAGAGAGCATGATCGCATACAGAAAGGCCGTAAAAACTGCTAGATCTGCTTATTTCTCGACTCTTAGAAGAAAACAAACACAACCCTAGGTATTTATTTGATACAGTGGCTAAGTTAACCAAAAATAAAGCTTATACTTCTGATGGTTGTAAACAGCACAGCAGTAATGACTTTATGAACTTCTTTACGTGTAAGATCGATAATATTAGGAAGAAAATTATAACCATGCAGCCGTCTACTATAGTGTCACATGAGACAGAGCATTGTTGTGTCACTGAGAAAAATTACATTAATTCACTGCTATAGGAGAGGAAGAATTGGCTAAACTCGTTAAATCATCTAAATCAACAACATGTATGCTCGACCCTATACCGACTAGGCTATTAAAAGAGATGCTACCAGAGGTCATAGATCCTCTTCTTAATATCATTAACTCATCTTTGTTATTAGGATATGTGCGAAAACGTTTAAGTTGGCTATTATCAAACCACTTATTAAAAACCTCAACTTGATCCTACAGAATTAGTCAATTATAGGCCGATCTCAAATCTACCCTTCCTGTCAAAAATACTGGAAAAGGCAGTGTCTTCACAATTATGTTCCTTTTTAGAAAGAAATGGTATCTGTGAGGATTTCCAGTCAGGATTTAGACCGTATCATAGTACTGAGACTGCTCTCATCAGAGTTACAAATGATTTACTCTTATCATCCGATCGTGGTTGTATTTCTCTATTAGTGTTACTCGATCTTAGCGCTGCATTCGATACTATCGACCACAACATTCTTTTGAATAGACTCGAAAATTATGTTGGCATTAGTGGAACTGCATTGGCATGGCTTAAATCATACTTATCTGACCGTTATCAGTTTGTAGCAGTAAATGAAGAGATGTCACACCGATCACAAGTTCAGTATGGAGTACCGCAGGGCTCGGTGCTAGGACCGTTGCTCTTCACCCTGTACATGCTACCACTGGGAGATATCATTAGGAAGCATGGCATTAGTTTTCACTGTTATGCTGACGATACTCAGCTCTATATTTCTTCACGCCCTGATGAAACTTACCAATTCACAAGATTAACGGAATGCATAGCTGATATAAAACATTGGATGTCTAGTAATTTCCTGCAACTTAATTCAGAAAAACTGAATTTTTAATTATTGGACAAAAACTCTGCAAGTAGTAACCTAGAATACTGTCTAACACTCGATGGCTGCTCTGTCAAGTCCTCGTCGTCAGTTAGGAACCTGGGTGTGCTCTTTGATACCAATCTTTCATTTGAAAGCCACGTTTCTAACATCTGTAAAACTGCATTCTACCATCTTAAAAATATATCTAAATTACGGCACATCCTTTCGATGCAAAATGCTGAACAGTTAATTCATGCGTTCATGACCTCAAGGCTAGATTACTGTAATGCTTTACTAGGTGGTTGCCCTGCTCACTTAATAAACAAACTCCAGCTGGTCCAAAACGCAGCAGCTCGAGCTCTTACTAGAACAAGGAAGTATGACCATATTAGCCCGGTTCTGTCAACACTTCATTGGCTCCCTATTAAACATCGAATAAATTTTAAAATCTTGCTTATTACTTACAAAGCACTAAATGGTTTAGCTCCCAGTATTTGAGCGAACTCTTAACGCATTATACTCCATCACGCGTCTATTGCGGTCTCAAAACTCTGGCCAGTTGATAATACCTAGAATATCAAAATCAACTGCAGGCGGTCGATCCTTTTCCTATTTAGCGCCTAAACTTTGGAACAGTCTTCCTAGCATTGTTCGGGAAGCAGACACACTCTGTCAGTTTAAATCTAGACTAAAAACGCATCTCTTTACTATGGCTTACACATAAAACATTATCAATTTCTATTACTCAAATCAGTAAATGATTGTCAGGCTGCATTAACTAGGTCAGCCGGAACCGGGAACACTTCCCATAACACCTGATGTACTCGTTACATCATAAGAAGAATGGCATCTACGCTAATGTTAGTCTCTCTGTTTATACCGAGGTTTACTGCAGTCAGCCAGATCCAGGCCGTATCCAGATCAGATGGTGGACCAGCGCCTGGACATGACCAACGCATCCCTGAAGTGTCTGCAGAGAACATGTCAAATAAACTCCTCCTGTAAATGCTGCATCGACACGACATCCTCATTAAACCCCTAACAAATATCTATTTGCCTAATATGAATTAAGACCTGCTATGTTGCCAGAATTATAATCATACACTGTTTGTTCGTCGGCCAGAGGAGAACTGGCACCCCGACTGAGCCTGGTTTCTCCCAAGGTTTTTTTCTCCATTCTGACCCTGAAGGAGTTTTGGTTCCTTGCCACCGTTGCCTCTGGCTTTTGGCTTGCTCAGTTGGGGACACCTAAATTTCTTCTATATTACCGATCTGCCCGCATTGATGCTATATGATACTTGAAATTAGCTGGATAACATCACCGTTTCACCAGAACGGCTGTACAAATTCTGTTGCATTATTTTACTTTTAACAATGTGAAGCTGCTTTGAAACAATTGGACTTGTTAAAAGCGCTATATAAATAAAGGTGATTTGATTTTATTTGATTTAAACAGATGAAGTGAGTATTTAATTTTTTTTTTTATTAAATGGCAAATAAAGATGTCTGATTCACTTACCTGACGCCTCACCTTCTGTCCTCTTCCTTCTGTTGAGTTTGTTGTATGGAATTTGTTTGCGATGCGACAAAAGACAATAGAACCCATTATAATCAGTGATGTTGTCTACACTGGATGTGGCGTGATGCAACGACACGACAAATCCCTGACAGTAAACTGATGCCTTGTTGTACACCAAGCACTCTCGATACTTCTCATATGAAGGACAAATGGATTTGTAACGGTTTGTCGCATCCACTCTAGCAATATATGACCTTAGCAACCAACAAGCAATGCCAGATACACCCAAACCAGTCAGAACACCTTAGCAACCACCTAGAAACACTACAGCCACCACCAGAGTACCCTAGTAACATCATATCAATCTCTCTAAAACACATTTGCAACCACCATATATATATCACCCACCAGAACACCCTAGCAACCAATAGCAATACCAAAACAACCTTTCGGAAGACCTTGGAAATCACCTAGCAACACTACAGCAGCAACAAGAATTGCCTAGCAACACCCAAGAAACCACTCAGATCTCCTTAGCCACCACTTACCAACATTATAGCACTCACCAGAACAGCCTAATAGCACCCATGAAGCCATTGAGAACACCTTAGCACAGGGGTGTCAAACTCAGCCACTGTCCTGCAGAGTTTAGCTTTAGATTTACACAAACCGGTTCTTTCGGACAGTTCATTTCAATGAACCTGTCCAAAAAAAAACGTCATCATGCAATGATGTTGCTACACATTTCTTTTCTAACAACTCAGTGTCTTGTTATATCAATGAAGCATTCAAATAAAGTCATTTGTGTCAACACATATTGAAACATTCAAATAAAAAGTTATTTGTGTGAGCGCATATTACTCATTATTGCCTTTCATTCACTTAAGTTAATGCCATTTGTGGTCAGTTTCATTCACGGATCCTTTATGTCAGATACAACTGACTAATATTGAGTAACAGAAGTTCCCTTTCAGTCAGTACGCTACGAGTTACGTCAGTACTCACAAACTGGGGGTTTCGCCATTTCGTCAGTACTGACGTAACGTCTCCGTTCCCTTCCTTCAGGGAATGAGGGTTACATACGTAACCGAGACGTTTCGCATAGTGTATGTTCTACATGTCTACAGTAGCCTATATAGAAGGAAGAATAAACCCCTTGATTTATCTTAACAACTACATTTTTTATTTAATTATTAACAATAGCAACAAAAATATTGTGCATATACAATTCTGCATACGCAATAAAATGTAGGGCTTAAGTCATAAGCATATTACCAGTACGTGCCTCAGGCTTGCATAGTATCGTCAACTCACTTGTCAGACTCCTCAGTAATCCTTCACAAACTCCAGCAGTTGGTTGAACCGGCTCGGACATGCTACTTTGGCTATGCGTCTTGCGTTACCAACCCGGCACTAAAAGTTCAATTCAAAACATTGAATACATTTTAAAATCTTGCTAAATACTTACAAAGCACTAAATGGTTTAGCTCCTCAGTACTTAACTCATTATAGTCCTTCGCGTAAATTCTGGCCAGTTGATAATACCTAGAATATCAAAATCAACTGCTGGCGGTCGATCATTTTCCTATTTAGCACCTAAACTCGGGAACAGTCTTTCTAGCATTGTTTGGGAAGCAGACACACTCTTGTCAGTTTAAATCTAGACTAAAACACATCTCTTTAACCTGGCATACACATAACATATTATCACATTTCTATAATTCACATATGTTAAATGATTGTTAAGGTGCATAAATGGAATCGGGAAAACTTCCTATAACACCTGATGTACTTGTTACATGGTGAGAAGAATGGCATCTACGCTAATATTAGTCTGTCTCATCCTTATCCCGAGGTTAACGTATATAGTCAGCAGAATCTGGTCCATATTCATATCAGATGGTGGACCTTCATCTAGACATGACCACACCGCAGACCTGGATGTCAGCAGTGAACGTGTCAACGAGACAATCCCCTGGGAAGGCCTCGTCGACATGACAGCCATCAACACAGATCCACAAGAGACCACAAGAACCAAACAGGTCCTCCGCACAGACCCTATGGCCAGCTTCGGCTCTATACCGGCGTGATGAATCGATCTTGAAGCAGAAGGAACTGGATGAAATATTTTGAATGCTACCAATCCACAATCGGATTCTGACTTGTGATGCAGCCTCAAATGAATAGTTAATTCCCTGTTTACTTTGTTATTTTGTTGCTATGAAACTGTATTGTATAAAGCACTATATAAATAAAGGTTACTTGACTTGTTTAATTGGACTTGGAGTTGAATTCAGTAGGACAGTGACCCTTGCAACACACAGCTTAGCAACACCAAATGACACACTAGCAACCACCATAACTCTCTTTACGGTGTAAAATTCTTGTTAGTATTCACAGTAAGATGACACAACAGAACAGTCTTTCTTATGCTGCGTTCCAGGCAACCCGTAACCCGTGTTTTTCCAACCTTCTACCCGTGAAAGTGCACTGGAACGGCCGTCAAACCCGTGACTTCTCACCCGTGAACTCGTACAAGATCGATGTACTCCCAGTTACGAGCTCTGACGTCACATAACCCGCGAAACAACAATGGCAGCCCCTACGGGGTTTGAGTGCAAGAATAAATTAATACCAAATACATTTCCAAATATACAAATAACGTAACATAAAAGGTTTAACAGCTTCTCTTGCCTTATTCGCCTTATTGTCTTGCCTTGTTTTTTTTTCTCCTCCGATTTACTCAAATAAGCAAGGAGTAAGCACCTTTGGCGATAGAAATTATTGTAAATCACCATAAGCCCCGTACGGTCCACCATACTTTGTTTAGGAGAAAGCGGGGCACAACCTAACACTTTTGACTTTCTCAGTTTGTGTAAATCCACTTGGGGTTTTTGAGTTTGACAACAAACACACCTCAAAACACAGTTATACAGCATAGTTCAAAAAATAATAATAATTAAGCATTTCTGAACATTGACGCACAGTCTTTATTAACATTTTTCTCATGGTTTCTCAAAATAATTCATAAAAGTATATAATCGTGCGCTTATCCGAGCATATCTCAGGGTCAGCTCTCCCGTCTCTGCTCGAGACGTCTACACCAAACGCTGCAAAGGTAGAGCTACTAAAATCATCAAGGACTCTAATCACCCTGCAAACCCTCATTTCACGCTGCTGCCATCTGGTAAGCGCTGCCGAAGCCTGATGGCCAAAACTGAGAGACTCAGGAGGAGCTTCTTCCCCCAGGCCATCAGACTTCTGAACTCAGTCACCTAACATCACGTGTTATACTTAACATCACGCCATCGATAAACTGACATTGCACTGCACTTCTTGTTCTCGTTGTTACTGTGTAATAACCTGTTATAAACCTGTTTGCACATTATACATTTCTGTTAACGGCATATTTATAAGTCTACAGTTTACTCACTGCACACTTTATCTCACTTATTTTTTTCCACTTATTTATTTTTTCTACTTGATTTATTTATAATTCTACAGATATATATATATATATATATATATATATATATATATATATATATATATATATATATATATATATAGTACTTTTTATTCTATTTCTATTATAATTTCCTCCTCGTGTTTTTTGCACTGTCCATGGAGCGGACCTGTTTACATTTCACTGCCGGTTGTATATTCTGTATATAACTGAGTATGTGACAAATAAAACTCTTGAATCTTGAATATAATAGCATATTTCTAATAGGGGCTGTGGCGAGGTTGGCGAGCGAGAGAAGTGTGAGGAGCGAGTCCTCTCATAAGGGAACCCGGAGGCATATAAGGATGAAGGGTGAGAGAGGACCAGGTCTGGACTTTATGTTGTGTTTTGTTTGTTTTATTATGTGTGTGCGTGGCAGCCGTCCGTGAGGGGCTGCCTGCGTTACTTTTGTTTTGTTTATTTATTAAAGTCTTTTAAATGTTTGCCGGCTCCCGCCTCCTTCTTCACTGAACAAAGAACTGTATTACAGGGGCTCATTGTAATGCAGTGTTACAACGCACCCCACCTGCACAACTAGGATTTAAACCAGGCTGTCTTCTGCTGGTTAAATCAGCATTAAAGAACTATCTCAACTGTTAAATAACAGATATAAGATTACAATAATAGCAGATTTGTCTTATTTTAAACAAAGATGAAAAATGAACTCAAGTAAGAAATTTACTTATGCTATGGTTATCTTCCAAAGATTTTTTAATTCAAAATAATTTTTTCTCTATATAGTCTTGATATGACAACTGGTAATTACACTAAGTTTCGTCATCCTGGCATGTGTGGAAAGTGTTAAACCATGTGTGTTACAACTAACCCCACGTTAGGTTGTGCCCCGTTCTCCCCTACATCTAGCTACCACAATTCCTTGCACTCAGGCAGTTTGCTGTGACTTTGCCTGGAACACTACAAAGGCGTGAGTCGTGGTTTGAAGTCGTAACTTACGGGCTCAAAAACCTGCCTGGAACGCAGCATTAAAAGGCTTCACCTGGGGCAATCTAGGATTAAGTGCCCTGTTCAAGGACACAATGGTGGTAGCTTATGATTTGCCCCGTCTGGCCTTAGAATCCACAACCTTTGTGTTCCAGCTCTTTAACTAAGCCACCTCCAGTGGAACTATTTTCACCACATATGAAGAATATAAAGAAAATACCTTTCTTTTTCTCTGTTTAGTATCAAGTGTGTCACAGTGTACTCTTTTGAGTACATTATTTATTGTGGGGACTTCATACATGTCTTTGATGAACAAAAGTCTCTATGTTGTTCTCGCTGTCATGTTTTGGCAGCTGTTCTTGCTGACTGTGACTTTGTGATTCCGATGACTTTGCCGGAAATCCCTGTGACTGGCGGCTGATGACAGCATCTCAGGCCAGACAGGCTTTTGGATGCCTCAGTCAATGGTTTGGGCCCATTGACACGTTTGAACTCTATTGCAGATGCCGTGAAGTGTTTTGGTTATAATACCAGGATACCATAACAGACAGTCTAATGAGACCATGATGGCCAGACACGGCGCCTGGATCATAAGTGGACCTTAAACACAGACGACTGTGGGTTTTAACAATTACAGAGCACTTTGCCCAAGTTAGTAGAGTTTTTGATATACAGTAATCATATATGTCTCAGTATCATCAGTATAATACTAATGCTCAAGTTTGCTCCGTTCAAGGTTTGCACTGGCGCTCTTTTGCCTTAATCTTTTAGTAAGCTTCATAGATTGGGGGTGGAGGGGTCTTCGGGTGTTATAAGCATCAGCATTCCCTAACCTGCTTTAGAGAATTACAGCTTGTGCCAGTATATTGAGCTTGAATTATTCAAAATGCTTTCTAAGCATCGCACAGTACTAAGTCTGACTGAGAGCTAAAAATAAACCAACACACAATCCTTTGAATTGCTTGCACCACATTTGAAATGTTAATATGCAGCTCATTTATTTGTTTTGGGACATGATGTATACATAGTCTAACACAGTAATGTATAAATAATTCTAAAATAATAATTCATAAATAATTCATAAATTCAAAAAAATATTTTAAGGCACAAACAAGTTTATGAATTTGTTTGTCTTAGATACAAATTATTAAATCAAATGTCATCTGCAAACAAATCATGCTACAGCTTTTCTAAGAACCTTTCTAAGAATTTTTCAGTGTTTTCCAACTGTTTTCTTGGGACAAAGTTTAGTGGCTGAAATCAGTTCCTCGCAAGTTCATGTCGGTGTCTTGTCAAAGTGACCACAGATCTCCACATTAACTATGAACATGTCCACAAAGATATATATTATATTATACTATACACTCACCTAAAGGATTATTAGGAACACCATACTAATACTGTGTTTGACCCAGAACTGCCTTAATTCTACGTGGCATTGATTCAACAAGGTGCTGAAAGCATTCTTTAGAAATGTTGGCCCATATTGATAGGATAGCATCTTGCAGTTGATGGAGATTAGTGGGATGCACATCCAGGGCAAGAAGCTCCCGTTCCACCACATCCCAAAGATGCACTATTGGGTTGAGATCTGGTGACTGTGGGGGCCATTTTAGTACAGTGAACTCATTGTCATGTTCAAGAAATCAATTTGAAATGATTCGAGCTTTGTGACATGGTGCATTATCCTGCTGGAAGTAGCCATCAGAGAATGGGTACATGGTGGTCATAAAGGGATGGACATGGTCAGAAACAATGCTCAGGTAGGCCGTGGTATTTAAACGGTGCCCAATTGGCACTAAGGGGTCTAAAGTGTGCCAATAAAACACCCCCCACACCATTACACCACCACCACCAGCCTGCACAGTGGTAACAAGGCATGATGGATCCATGTTCTCATTCTGTTTACGCCAAATTCTGACTCTACCATCTGAATGTCTCAACAGAAATCGAGACTCATCAGACCAGGCAACATTTTTTCAGTCTTCAACTGTCCAATTTTGGTGAGCTCGTGCAAATTGTAGCCTCTTTTTCCTATTTGTGGTGGAGATGAGTGGTACCCGGTGGGGTCTTCTGCTGTTGTAGCCCATCCGCCTCAAGGTTGTGCGTGTTGTGGCTTCACAAATGCTTTGCTGCATACCTCGGTTGTAACGAGTGGTTATTTCAGTCAAAGTTGCTCTTCTATCAGCTTGAATCAGTCGGCCCATTCTCCTCTGACCTCTAGCATCAACAAGGCATTTTCGCCCACAGGACTGCCGCATACTGGATGTTTTTCCCTTTTCACACCATTCTTTGTAAACCCTAGAAATGGTTGTGGGTGAAAATCCCAGTAACTGAGCAGATTGTGAAATACTCAGACTGGCCCATCTGGCACCAACAACCATGCCACGCTCAAAATTGCTTAAATCACTTTCTTTCCCATTCTGACATTCAGTTTGGAGTTCCGGAGACTGTCTTGACCAGGACCACACCCCTAAATGCATTGAAGCAACTGCCATGTGATTGGTTGATCAGATAATTGCATTAATGAGAAATTGAACAGGTGTTCCTAATAATCCTTTAGGTGAGTGTATTATATTATATTATATTATATTATATTACCCACAACGGTCTATACGGTTAATTTTGCCCTTCATGACAACTGTGAGGGGATGTTTTATATATATATATATATATATATATATATATATATATATATATATATATATATATATATATATATATATATATATAGCTCATCCATTTAAATTATATGAAGCCTTAAAGTTCTGCATAATTAAGGGTGTGGCCACTTGAGTGACAGGTGGATTGGCCGCTTCTGTCACTACTAGCTGTTTGTCTGCTGTCTGTTAGCCATCACGTCACCTCAGCTAATTCCAGCTGCTGAACTTGGCATCTCTGGTGTATTGTGCTTTTTTCGGGTTTATTTCATACAGTTATCAAATAATATGACTTGCTGTGTGGTCAGTTGTACTAATAGACCATAGTTTGGACTTTGAGTGAAATTCTATTATATGTGTATTCATTCATTTATTTAAAATTGTTTATTTATTGTTTATAATTTTATTTAAAACTTTACTACACTCCAAAATCCGACAGACTGTGATTAGCTATAAAGCAGTCTGAAACGTTGTCATGTTACGCCTGCATTTCATAAATAGTGTAACATTTACTGACAGAGAATATATTGGAAGTATTTGTTTTAATTGTTGACATGTCCTCAAAAATATGTGTAGGAAATAGGCCTGTAATTACTCAAGAATAGACAGTGCAACAGAACAGAATGAGGACTGTGATGTCCACCACTTTTTTAAGCTAAAATACATTTATTAGGCACCTCAGCTCCACCCACGTCCCGCCTCTTTGCCCATTTTCGGTTATCCAGGAGTGATCTGCAAAGATGATGATGCCCGGCTCCGCCCACTTTGAAAAATGCTCTTCAGAAACTTACGGGTGATGTCACGGACACTACGTCCATTGTTTTATACAGTCTATGATTTATTTACTTGATTTTATTTTATTATTTTAATTCTAATGATTTATATATTATATTAACATATTTTTATGATTAACATATATTTTTTTCCTTTAACAGCATTAAAGTGTGTTTGTACTATTGTTCTTTAAAATGAATTCCTCTTGGTTGGACATTATGTTCCCTATCATTACGGTTCACTCGTATTGCATCATATTTTAAGCTTTGGGAAAACTCCTTTTCTCCGAAATACTGAAGCCTGATGAATCACGCAGTCAAACTGCACAAACCTATGGTGCTGCAGCCCGCTGAAATGAAGAGGAGTGAGCAGTCTGTGCGAGTGAGCTCACACCGGCGCAGGTCCCGCGTGCCTCACTCTACCCATAGAGAGAGGATTCCCCCGTGCTCTTCTTGCACGCAGACCAGCGCCCCTCTTCTGGCACGATTAACCTGGTTTCATTTGGGGGATCCGAGGAGGATCTCCCTGATGACAGCATGTCACTGGCGGCTTCCGATGCAGAGGATTGGTCGGGACTGGGCTTAATGTGCAACAAACTTGGCTCTGCACCCTACAAATACAACCGTCCAGGCGATCGGCAGGGCCATGGCCAGCTAGGTGGTGTTGGAGCGCCACTTGTGGCTGAATTTAATGGAGATTAAGGACGCAGACAAAGCTGCCTCTTCTGCCCCGCAGTGGACGGATTCGCAGAGTGCTTCACCACAGCACAGAAGCTGTCACAGACAATGCACCACTTCCTGCCCAAGCGATCCATTTTTGCAGCTGCTTCATGTCGCCAGAGAAGCATGTCAACTCAGCAGCCCGCAAAGCCCAGCCCAAGCTGAGCCTCAACAGAGCCCCCGCAACGGCAAGCTCTTCAAGGGTGTGGTCTGCACGTTGGTATGGAGCAATGTGGCGCAAGTCCTCCATTCTGAAGTGATGAATTTGCTGGTGAAAGGAGCTGTAGAGACAGTTCCTTCCGTTTACAGCGAGTCAGGCTTTTACAGCTGCTACTTTCTCGTTCCATAGAAGGATGGTGGCCTCAGGCCCATCCTCGATCTCAGGCATCTGAACCGCGTTTTGATGAAACGGCCATTTAAGATGCTAACATTGAAACAAATCCTCTCACAGGTTTGCCCAGGGGATTAGTTCTTCTCAGTGGATCTGAAAGATGCCTACTTTCATATACAGATAGCCCCCCATCACAGACTATTGTTGAGATTTGCGCTCGAGGAGGTGGCTTACCAGTACACCGTCCATCTATTCGGACTGTTTCTGGCCCCGCACACTTTTTTTCGAAGTGCATGGATGCGGCCCTCTCCCCTCTGAGACAGAAGGGAGTAAGCATCCTGAATTACCTCGACGACTGACTTGTATTGGCCCAGTTGGAGGCCAAGTTGAACACACACAGGTCCTTGCTCCTCAGCCATTTGGAATGTCTGGGGTTAACCAAGCCAAGAGCTTACTGCCTTTTAGCCAGTGAATCTCCTTCTTGGGAGCAGTTCTCGATTCGTCCCAAATGTGGGCCCGGCTCACGGCAAAGCACTCGCAGCGTCTTTCAGAGTCTGGGTTTCACTCCCCCTCAGAATATTTCAGAGGATGCTGGGCCTAATGGCAGCCGCATCATTGGTAGTTCCAGCTGGCCTGCTGCTGCACAGCCCTTGCATGGCCCCTTGGAAGGACTCTCGTCTGTACCACGCCGGCACAGACCAGAAGGAGGGTGGTCTCGTCAGATACCTCCAACAAGTTAAGGAGTTCTGTCCGAGGGCAGGCCGACATCCGTCTCCTGGTCAAGCTTGGAGATACAGCAGCATATCAACTGCCTAGAAATGCTGCCGGAAAAGACACCATGTCTTAGTCCGCTTGGCCAACTGAGAACAATGCACGTGCTGGGAAAACTGAACCAAGAGGCAGACATGCCTTAGAAGTGCCTTAGGCCAGGGCCATAGAACGATTGTCGTTCTGCAACGAAATCCAGTAGCATGGCGCTATTGGATTGTGTTCCCAAATCGTCAAGACGCAATACGAGTGAACCATATCGATAGGGAATGTACTAATGTACGGTTCCCTGAGTTAAATACCCAGAGTATTGTGTAGCTGGCCGTGCTACCACACTGCACAACTCGGCGCTCGCCACTTTCAGTCGAAAGATTCTGAAGACAATGGCGAGATTTGCCTAGGAGGGTAGGAGGGGACAAAGTGAAACTGCACAAGACACACACACACACACACACACACACACATATACAGTGTGTGTCAGATGTCCTGTCAGGTTGGCCCTTCGCTGTTTGTGTTGTGTCAAAGAGGAATCTCAGGTCCCTGCTGAATTCCAAATTGATCTGTCAGGATGCTTGGGCCTAGATACACGCCCCCACAAAGCAAACCCCCACTCCCTTCCTCTCTCTCTCTCGCTGCTGAAGAGTCATCTTGGCACTTTTGTGAGTCCCGGGCCTCTTCCAGTCTGTCAGCAGAGAGAAATCCCGGTTTGAGGCCACCGGCTGCAGTGTTCAGCACTTTCTCTGTGACCTTGGCACAGGGGCCACCGTGACTTCTGCAGGGACCAGACCTCTGCTGTATAGCGATGTTGTATGCAGGGCACCAGACCGGGAGGAAGCTGCTGTCATTGTGTCAGCATGACTGAAGCTGGACAGGTAGAATTATGGCGCCCAGATCAAATTTAAGCACTGTGTTGCTGAACCAGTCAAAAGAAAAAAAGAAAAGAAAAAAAAAATACATGCAAGCATTTCAACTGACAGGAAGTTGATGACAAGGACGTCAATCCCTTAGGAAAATGACACTTTTTGCTGATGCATTAGACAAAAATTCTGAATTCCCCCAAAATCATAAAGCAATGCAAATCACACAGCTTTTTAGTCATGAATACCGTCATTTATTATTAGAATTTTTTTTTTCATCTCACATAGTTGCTAACATCATTTGTTTGAGAAATAGAAGCACCAGGGGATCTCAACCCCTTATTCACTGATTTCTGATCAACTGTGTTTTCTATGTACTTTAAATGTAATATCATACTTTTTATGAATGCAAAATATGTATGGATAGTTTCTTTTTTCCACTCTTCCATTCCCCAACATCTCACATTAAAGGGATAGGATGTCCTTTAAATCAGTCCGCACAAAGAGTTTGTGGAATTCATATCTCACTATAAGGATTACAATATACTATAATATGTATATATCTATGTACATATATGGCACTTGAATACATAAAAGCAATATATCTGTTTCACACAAATGAAAGCAATGGGCGCTTTGGTGTAATAAATAAATAAACAAATAAATAAATAAATAAATAAATACAAAAGATAGACAGTTAAGCATTATGCAGCATTGGCCAGTACACTGGCTACCGATCTGCAAGTCAGCTTAAATATAACGGAACGATAACTTACGTTAAGGTCAGTGGTGCAAGCACAGGCAACCAAATCATTAAAGATGCCAATCTATCTAAGCCAAAAGAGAGATATGATTTATATAGTACGGATAAACATATGTGAACTGCGGGCTAACTAGTTGAGGTGAGTAAACTGAAACTGAAACATCATATGTGCAATCTAAAACCAGAATGAGAATACAATATAATAAAACAAAAGACCTTCACAGCACGATTCGGGTTTGTTTTGGCTTCTTTAAATCCATATTTAGTGCAAAACATATTTCGGGTTCAGCTGATCATGTGAACGAAGAAATAAATAAATGTTGAAAACATCATCATAAGCTTTCCATTCTGACCTATAAAAAAGTTGCATCAGTGCCTTTCAGTAACTAAGGAACAAACGTTTGGTCCGTTTGTTCTGGTTGTCCATAACAGACAAATAAAATCCATCTACCCCACCATGAAACAGGTGAGATGAACAGTTCACAATAACTTCTCTTGTATATAATCTAATGCAGTGGTTCTTTAGTTTTTGCACATTTTAGATGCCATAGGGAGCCAAAAATATGTCATAATTTACTTACCCTGATGTCGTTCTGTGGAACACAAAAGATATTTGGAAAAAGAAAAAAAACTCAGTGGTCCAATGATGTTGACTCTCATTGCATGGGAAAAGCATTCTTCAAAACATCTTTTGTGTTCCACAGAAAAAAAGGAAGTCATAATGGTTTGGAACGACATGAGGGTGAGTAAATGATGACAGAATGTTCATTGTTGAGTTGGGTAGAGGCTCCAAGACTTGAAATGGGTGTTTTGGATGAGGGAAACATCCAAAACGTGCAACCTTGGGTCTTCCTGGACCTGGATTGGGCGCCACTGCTCTAATGAACTACATGAAGAGAGCATTAGACGTAGGCAGAGTCACTCGACTGGGTGCGACCGAAATTGGGCATGCTCATCCGTGGCAAGTCCTTGTTTCTGATCTCATATATGGACTTCCTCCGGGCCTGCACACCCCTCACCGCCGTTTTAATTTTCCTCCAGCCCAGGTGATTGAGTTCAGCCAGGTTGAGCACCACACAAATCCCACTGACCGCAAACATGAAGACGAGGAACACCGTTTTCTCTGTGGGTCTCGAAACGTAGCATTCGACGTCTTTGATGCAAGGGTACCGGTCGCACTCGTACACGGCGGGCACGTTGAATCCGTACAAGAAGTACTGCCCCACCAAGAAGCCGATCTCCAGCGCGTTCCTGAAAACCACCTGAATGATGTAAAACCTTGAGATGCCCTCTTGTCTTCTCATTTTAGATTTGGTAGTTCTCATGGCTGAACTGGGGATCTCTTTCACTTCCAAACAGTCGGGCTCAGATTCTTTGGTGGAGTTTTCAGTGTTCTGGAGTACTCCGTTCACGATGGTGTTTTTGATCTTTTTGCTGTCGTCTCGTCTCATTGAATCAGGATCTTTGTCGAGGGACAGGTAGACCATGGAGTATCTCCGCTCCTTCTGTTTGGCCGACTGATGCACAGAGTACGTGATGAAGCACAGACTGGGGGTGCATACCATGATGATCTGGAACACCCAGTATCTGATGTGAGATATAGGGAACGCTTTGTCATAGCATGCCTGGTTACAGCCCGGCTGTAAAGTGTTGCACACGAACATGGACTGCTCATCGTCGTACACGGTCTCTCCTACAATTGCCACGATTAGAATCCGGAAGATCACCACTACTGTCAGTAGGATCCTAAAGACAAAGATAGAAATATTTTAAGTTCATAATGTATCTGCTCCAGCATTCACAGTCAAGGCAAAAAATGAGAAAAACAATATTTCAATGAAAAAAAATCCTGTTAAATTTACGGTCCTAACTGTATTTCATGGACAGATATAATGTTACTGATATAATGATATCTGATAATAAAAAATAAAAAAATAAAAAAATTTGTACAATGCTTTGTTCTTTGCATATACTGATATCTAGTACACATTGTTAAACAGATGCGCACTTAATGAATTACATTTAATTTAATGGAAACTAACAGCCAGTTCGCATTCAGCATATAGTGTACATTTACCCACAGTAAACATCATCAAGGCACTGAAATAAGATATGTACAATAACCAAATAACATAAAACACTCTGAATGCACATGACTGATTAGAAAACATTTTGTAATGACATATAATCAAATGTGATTTCTGGGAACGTCCTTTTTCTGATTTCCACACATTTATTATTGAGTCGAAAATAACACAGATTGTCACCCATCACTTTTTAGTATTTTATAGTAAAATGACACGTAATGTCTGTTAAATCTAACATTGTTTTTATTGTATATGATATGGTAACTTACAGTTAACCAGTTAACAGGTTTTTACTGTATCATTTTACATTCATCGGCTGTGCAGATTGACGCGGGGAGCTGTCCAGTGCTGAAACTCTCTCCACGGGCAAACGCGCGCTTCCAGCCAGGGCGCGCACAGCATTTCTTTGAAAGCAAATAAGATCTGACACGGAACGGTAATCTTACCGATGGCACAAAAGCTTCGTTTTTCAAAGTGTGCAGTAACAACAGCAACACATGCTTTCTTGGGACACATTCCTATCCTTTGCAGTGTGATTCAGAAGGGTCTTTTCAATTCACCCTTCTTTCCCGATTCAGAAGGGTCACTGCGTAATGACCTTGTTTTATTTTTTATTTTAATGCACTAAGCAATAAATAAACATTTTCCACTTTTCCCTCACCTCCCGATCATAGTAGAGTGCTGTTGGACAGCCGCCTCCAGGAGACGCTCGAGAATTGTCCATTCCCCCATGGCTGTTCATTCGGAGACGATATAACACAGTGGACCTTTTAAAATCAAACGCGAGCTACTGTTCCGCGTCTATCGCTCTAAAGGCGAGTGTAGTATCGGGTGAATGCATTGATTAGTCGCTGCTGTCCACCTTGTCGTCCACGCCTCGCTCCGGAGCGCGCGCTCGTCTGAGGTCCTGATTAGTCTAAAGCCCTCCTATCTTCCCTCTCGCGAGCAGGACGATAGGTCGCTCTGAGCCTAAACGGAGGGGAGTATAATGTTTGGCTCGTGCTAATCCCGCTTTAAGTAGACTGCCCACTCCTCCTCCCCCCTGCGTCACGCGCAGACAGGTTGCTTGAGAGAAATCAGAACAGCAGGATTTCTCCGTTTCATTATTCTCCGAATATGCCAGAGAGGCACTGATTAATCCGTAATAAAATCATTGGTGATAAACTCAAATCACTGGGGATGTCTGTCTCCCGCGACACACACACACACGCACACACGCGCGCTAGCGTGACAGGATGGGAGTCCGAAGCAGATTAGAGTTTAGTGAGCGCGCGCGCGCGATAATAAACAGGGCGCGAATCGTGGCGGGTAATTATAAGGCTTGAAACCCGCAAAGAAAGCGCAGAGGTTTCCGCGCGCGCTTTACATGGCGATTTATAAAGCACGACGAGCACTGTAATTATATATCACTTTATTATAAATGTACATGTCACAAAAGAACTTTAAAAGGTGTTTTGATGACGTTTAGCTCGAGGCGCCAAATTGGTGTTGCGCGAGACCGATTGAGCCTCGAAAATTACTTTATACATTACTTATTTTAGCAAAAATGTAAAATAGTCGACCGCCCTTAAAGTGTGTTTTGCACATACACTGTAAAAAAAAATGTTGGTTTAACTTGAAACCTTGTAACCTGGTTGCCTTAAAATGTTGAGTTCATTGAAATTAAAAATTTGAGTTAATACAATGAAGAAAATGGGTTTAATAAATAGAAACTCAAAATATTATATCTGAACCACATAAATAAAAAAATGGCATGTTTCACTGCATTATAACAAATAAAACATAATTACGCAATATGCTTACAAAATCTTTTAATACTATTTGAATAAAGGGTGATGTCAATTCTCAAAAATTTTCATTGTATTAACTCAAATTTTTAATTCCAATGAACTCAAAATTAAGGCAACCAGGTTACTTTTTAAATATATATATATATTTTTTACAGTGAACTAAATTAAATAAAAAGTTTATAAATGTATAATGCTACTGAAAAACAAATTGCATGATACAAGCGTGTCTTTTTTTCTTTCTTTCTTTTGTAACAGCTGATTGAGTCGGTTAATCTGAACTCTTCACATCACAGTTCCTAACCCTCACTTGCACCCTCCTGCAGGTGATGAAGGGTGATCAAACATCTATTTGTGGCAATGCCTGTGGTGAACTTACAGTGGTGAGTAATCGCTTTAGGACTACCCACAAGGATGGAGAGATAAAAACAATTCATGACAACATGGGATATCCCTCCTAGAATTCAACTAGAGCTGAGGCTATAAAACTCAACACTGGGCAAGCAATGTTTGCATATATATATTTATAGCTATAGGTAAGATAAAAATAAATATTCTCATAAGCCTGAAGAGGGCATCTTGACAATGAGCTGCGTTCTCTGATCTCACTTTGCCTCCTAGAGAGCGGCAGCTATTTTTATACTGGGTGCTAATTGAAGTTGCAAATATGAATCCATCACAGCTAGCTTTTATGCAGTCCTGTATTTTCTGCATCAACGAACAATGCACGTCTTGCAGTAAATGAATTCAAAATGCTTTTGGAGGAAAAGATTTCTTCACAAATGTCCCGGTCTTGTTTATTTAAAAACCAATAAATATTCACATACACATTTTGTTCTGAACCAGTAAAGAACTACAAACAAATTGCACTTTGGTGTAAACATACTGTACAAGGAAAAAATAAAGGCAAAATCTGCCTGCATGCATAACAGGCGGAGGTAATGTTGAGGATTTCTGTTCTTTGCATTCATAATCAGCAGTGTAATATGGGTATCCTGACACTTAGAAGCACTTCCTGTGGACGATGGATGGGCCAGCCTCATCGTATTCCTGCTTGCTGATCCACATTTGCTGAAAGGTGGACAGGGAAGCCAGAATGGAGCCACCGATCCAGACAGAGTACTTGCGCTCAGGGGGAGCGATGATCTGTGAGAAAGAAGGCACGTGATGATCACAAATCAAACGTCGATAAAATAAGCAAAAAAGCAGAACGACTGAATAAATATTCTACCTTGATCTTCATGGTGCTGGGGGCCAGAGCAGTGATCTCCTTCTGCATACGATCAGCAATACCTGGGTACATGGTGGTGCCTCCGGACAGGACGTTGTTGGCATACAAGTCCTTACGGATGTCGATGTCGCACTTCATGATGCTGTTGTAGGTGGTCTCATGGATACCAGCAGACTCCATACCTTTGGTAGGCAAAAAAAGCAGTGAAAACTATTTTTTGAAATAAAGCTAAACATAAAACACAAATATTTGCATTTGCAGCATGCAAATCTTTAGATGTAACTACACGACAATGATGTACCAAAAGCGTAAACGTTTTTCCTTTGCGTGTTCTGTGTACAAGGTTATCAAAACGATCACTGAAAGCGACTAAAAACACTGTATTATTCTGCCAGGCCAGTAGTTGGCGATGTCACTTTGTAAAGAAACTATAGATTGAACACGTAATACTAGGGCTGGGTATTGACACACATTTCACGATTCGATTTCTGTTCACAAGCTTTCGATTCCATTCCGATATTGATTATTTTGGATATATATCAGACATAGCACAAGGCATATTTTCTTGAGGGAAAAAATATCTCTCTAATGCTTAAACTAGACATGGGTGTCAGTTGGTACTACATTATTATAATATTGAATTATTAGGTTAAAAGGTTAAAATTAATGTATTTGTATACAAACACTTAAATTACACTCAAGATATAATAATACATTTACAATTAAATAATCATATTTCAACTCCAATTAGTTTTTTGAAATATAAACATTTAAATGGTGGCTGTCATAAAAACTTTACTGATTTATTCAAACATGCATTAAATATTAAAGAACATTAAAAGTTATAATGAATATGTAATGGGTGCATATATTTATCAAAATGCTCCTCTCTCGGGGTCATTTTTCTAGCTCACTAACGAGTTTATGGTCACTAGATATGTTTTTTCTGAGGTAAATGTGACATTGTTTACACGCTGTTTTATTGACGTCATATTTGAGTCACTGATTGAACGATTACATGTGACGCGATACAGATTTTGGGAAGTTGTACTTTTTTCTTTCATCTTAAAGGTGCACTATGTAACTTTTCCATCCGCTAGAGGTCGCTTATTCAAAACAAAGGCGTAGTTTGATGACGCCAAGCTTGAGCGCAGAATCTTGGGACATGTGGTCTTCACCTCACAGCCGGTGGAAAAGAATCGGGATAGGACTCGGGCATTAACGTTACTGTAGTATGAAGCAGAACGGGGGTGAGTGCTGTGGAGCTGAACGAGGTTGCTGGAATGATTGCTAATGAGAGACGAGCGCGACACGGCTCGCGAGCAGCGAGACTTTTATTATGCCACAGTCGCCGGCGCCATTTCTGCTTTTCCAGTCATGAGTTTGAGGTAACGCAGCTCTGTTTATCATATTAGATACATTTGAGTGTGTTGAAAATGATGTTATGACGTTACTTTGTCTGTTCGCTCGGCGGCTGCTATGACACTTGTTTTACACTGCAGTAAGAGTAAAGCGTTTCTGCAAAATAAAACCGGAAACCGAGGGTAACACTGATATGATGCAATTGACAGGCGACGCCCTCACATGTCCCGGTTCCTTGGTGAAAATAGCAATTTTATAACACTGGTGGTTTTTGGATATTTTACTGAAAAAATGTTACATAGTGCACCTTTAAGGTATTTTTTAACATGTACATTCATGTTTATTTAGCGCTATAACTGCTATTAAAGTGGGTGAGATGATCAGTTCACGTGGGCTCTCCCGCTTCTCTTGAACTGAGGCACTACTGCGATCTGCCCAGGCACATTATAGAGTGTCAAAACTGTATTTATTTTGTAAATAAAATGGATGTAAATTGAAATGAGACTTTGTTTCATATCAAAAGTAACAAAGCATTATTGCATTTATTGGATGGGAGGTGCGCTACAATGTTCTGTTCATTCATGAACTGAAAACAGGATAGACTAATCGATTCTTGGGATTTAAGAATCTATATCGGTTTGTAAAAATGAGAATCGATTAAAATCTAGTAATCTATATTTTTTTACCCAGCCCTACATAATATGCATGTGCATGACCTCAACCGTTTTTTCAAATGTGTTTTTGTAGTTTACACAGAGATGATAATGATATCGTTTTCAAAAACTTGCACTTTGAGACCCATTTTGAAACCCCCAAAATGCTGTTGTTGTGTAAATAAATGGCCAACATGCATAAATGTTTTCCATTTTTAGTTGTAAATGGCCCCTTAGACACTGGCAAATTTAATATGATATCACTCACCAATGAATGAAGGCTGGAAGAGGGTCTCGGGGCAACGGAAACGTTCATTTCCGATAGTGATGACCTGGCCATCAGGCAACTCGTAGGATTTCTCCAGAGAAGAGGAGGAAGCAGCAGTGGCCATTTCATTCTCGAAGTCCAGAGCAACGTAGCACAACTTCTCCTTGATGTCACGCACAATCTCACGCTCAGCTGTGGTAATGAAATTCCAGTGTTAACAATGTATTATGATATATGATTCGATCACTCAGTTAATGTGGCGGCATAGTTTATTCATACCAGTGGTCACAAAAGAGTAGCCACGCTCAGTCAGGATCTTCATCAGGTAGTCGGTCAAGTCGCGACCGGCCAGATCCAGACGCATAATGGCGTGGGGCAGAGCATAACCCTCGTAGATGGGGACATTGTGAGTCACACCATCTCCAGAGTCCAGCACAATACCTAAAAACAACAGAAATGCTTAAGGTTCTAGAGAAACCTGAAATGAGTGAAGTAGTTCAATGCATGTATTCACAAACAACACTCACCAGTGGTACGGCCAGAGGCGTACAGTGACAGCACAGCCTGAATGGCCACATACATGGCAGGAACGTTGAAGGTCTCAAACATGATCTGCAAATGAATAGAAGCCAGACATTTGTAATATTTGCAACAACAGGGCGAGTAAATTAATTAATTTTTAGGTGAACTGTCCTTCTCCAAGTTTGTGAAGTCAGTGAATGTGCACTATTTGGGAATGTTCAAGCAAGCTTACCTGTGTCATCTTCTCTCTGTTGGCCTTGGGGTTAAGAGGAGCCTCAGTGAGCAGGGTGGGATGTTCCTCGGGCGCCACACGCAGCTCATTGTAGAAGGTGTGGTGCCAGATCTTCTCCATATCATCCCAGTTGGTGATAATACCATGCTCAATTGGGTACTTCAAGGTCAGGATACCTCTCTTGCTCTGGGCCTCATCACCCACATAGGAGTCTTTCTGTCCCATACCTACCATGACACCCTGTTAGAGAAGATATCAATAGTTCAGTACATACTGTATAATATTTACATTTATGCATTTGGCAAATTCTTTTAAATCAGTTTTTGCATTCTCTGGGAATTGAACTCATGACCTTGCCATTGCTAGTGCCATGGTCTACTTTCTGAGGTAAATATCATGATTGTACCTGATGGCGAGGACGACCAACGATGGAGGGAAAGACAGCGCGAGGCGCATCATCTCCGGCAAAGCCAGCCTTCACCAGGCCAGAGCCATTGTCGCACACAAGAGCGGTGGTCTCATCGTCGTCACACATGGTGTCAGCTGGGGATCTATATGAGGATCAGATAAATATCTGAACAAGCTGCTAACATCCAAGTAATTTTGTTTGCATTCCTGCCAGGCTCACACGTTCTCTTCAGAATAGACAACCAACCCATCTAAAATTCTTCTCCATACACTCTTATAAATAAAGGTTCTTTATTGGCATTGATGGTTCCATAAAGAACTGTTAACATCCATTGAATCTTTCCATTGCACAAAGGGTTCTTAAGAGTGGAAAAAAATGTCTTCAGACTAAAAAAACAAATGTTCACTGAAAGGTTTTTATTGAACCCCAA
>CM031962.1:14621541-14934041 GCA_018749465.1 Paracanthobrama guichenoti | reverse complement strand
CACCAGTTTGTTCTGACATTACGTCCCTCCTTCAGGGAACAAGGGTTACATACGTAAACAAGATGTTTTCCACAATATTTCTTGAAGCAATCTTGGACAATCTTAGAAAAAAATAAAAAATAATACAGACGCTCAAGAAAGGCACAATGCATTAAGGTCTGGGGTGTGTAAACCTTTTGAATTGGATAAATTGTACTCTTTTTGTTTTTTGGGAAACATGTAGTTATTAGCTTCTGAAGGGCAGTACTAAATGGAAAAAATATGATCTTTAAACGAAATAAGAAAAATGTACATATCATCCTGTTCAAAAGTTTTCACCCCGGGCTCTTAGTGTTTTATGGAAGCTTGTTTCTGCCACTAAATATATATATATATTTTAAAAAAATGAAACGGGTAATTGCGACTTTTTATCTCACAATTCTGACTTTTTTTAACATCTCAGAATTGCAATATTTTAACACAATTGCATGTTACAAAGTCAGAACTGTGAGATGAAAAGTGGCAATAACCTTTTTATTATTATTATTATAGTCGTAATTCTGAGAAAACGTCTTTGTACTTTTCCCCCTCACAATTGCAAATTTATATCTCACAATTCTCAGAAAAGAAGCAATTGTGAGAAAAGAAGTCAGAATTGTAAGATAAAACGTTGCAATTACCCAAACAAATTACTTTACATGAAACATGAAACGGTAGTGGATCATCCAGGTAACAACAGACAGTTAAGATTCAAGGATATGTACATTTTTGAATGAGGCTATTTGTATAAATTCGGTCATTTTGTCTTGTGGAGTATATGTAAACATCTATTATGTGAAATAGCTTATTCAGGACAGTACTAAATAAAAGTAACAAGCAAATTTTAAGATTCCATATCACTTTTATTTTGTAAAAAAATATTCAAATGTTGCTATTCTGCAAGGGGTATGAAACTTATGAGCCGAAATGTAGCTTATATAGAGTCTAAGAATCACCAATTGCTGTTTACATTAATTTTGATCGCTGATGACATTAAAATTCAAAGTAATCACTTTGGTAATCTAAAATACTTTCCGGATGTAACTGTAATTTGATTACCACCCATTTAAAATGTAACTGTAATGAAATACAATTACTCAAATTTTGTATTTTAAGTTACATGTATTTCATTACTCCCCAACCCTGGCAATGATTAAGATTAATTTTATTCATAGGAAGCTTCTCTGTTTCTGATAGGCAGGTTTCATAGGAGAGGTTCAAAGGGCACTTTGCAATCCTGTGGTACCACACCAGCACCTTTGAAAATCCATGTCAAAGACCCACACCCTGAGGTTAGCAGAGTTAAAATGATGAATAGAGAATTTATAAATTAGGATTGTGGAAGTCACATCAACGACAACTGCCGGTGTTCACTGTATTGAAGTATTTAACCCCAAAATTCTGATTTGCGGCGTTATCACCCCTCTGAGTTAACCTCTTCTCTAACTTTCAAAAGAAAGTTTCTTGCTGTATCTGGATTTCCATTGTTCAATGTTCATTTGCGCTACAGTGTCTATAACAGTAATGACCGTTCTCTCTCATAATGTTAAATTCATGTGACTACTGAGTGATGTAACGTGCTGCGTTTTGCATAATCCCCAACATTCTCTGTCTGAGCATCTGTCAGCCGGCAGGGGCTTAAGGTTTCCTCTATTTGAACTCGTGGTTGCGTTAAGGGTGATTTGGCTGCTACAAAAATAACCTTGATATTTGCTCGAACCACACGTGTGCAAATATTTGCAACAAGCTCCCAAAAAGTTTCATAATCATCAAGAATATTCTTCATATTTGTGTTGCTATGTAAATTCAAGTCTTCACGACTTGCTTTCCCTCTGCAATACACTCGCTTTGAACTTACAGTAAACTTTAATCCCTTTTAGAAGCAAAACAGCCTGTAAGGGGCCAGCAGTTGCGCTTAATCTACTTGCTGTTTCTCTCGCAGCTCTTCCTTCCAATAATCCACTCACACTTCAAAAGTTTGTTTAACATTCACGTTGAGGGTATCTCCTCATGGTTTTCCGAAATTACAGTAATCGTTTGTTCACAATGTTCCTTGCTAATCTTAAAAGGGTATGCAAATGGTTTCCATGACAGTGCTCTTTTGAAATGTACGTGCATCTCCTTTGCCCTTTAAGGACCTCTTGTGCTTATTAGGTACTTAAAAAGGAAAGCTGAAGGTCATAAGTCTTTAGATGAGCTGAGATTTCCGTTGAGCACAGAAACATTATTATTCTAGGGTCACATTCTCTGGATAGTAATGCCGTCTGGTCTTGTCACAGGATATGTTGCTTGTTGCCGGCTAGATCTTTCTGTGGCCCTCTGAAACTCGATGCATTTAATCTTCTGATTTGTTCAATGCATTCATCACACAGCACATTGGTGATTTCAGAAAAGGCTTAATCAGATATCCAATACTACGTACTGAGCAATGTTCTGACATTGCCGCTTACATTTTATAAATAGCTGATTACATAATTATGATGTGAGCCATGTTGTGTCCTACTAACCTCTCTCATCATTCATCATACGCTCTGAATGACCCACAGAACTGGCATTCAGTAATATGTATTTTTATGAGTTAGACATTCAAAGATACAACCCAGGAAAGGTAGGAAAACTAAATAAAATGCCAGTTATAATAATCAAAATAAGATCTTCGATTAGTATTGGTCTATCAGCGATCAATAACCAGTGACAGTACATAAAGGCCATACATGTAATTTGATGGATGGGGGATTGAGCGGTCTATGTCAAATGTAATCTTGAATAAAGGCTGGGTGAGAGCCAGGCATTTCATAGTGGAGTGTGGAATGCTGAATCCACGCCCTCTCTGTGATCTCGTTCTATGTGTGGAGAGCTGAACTCATGCCAGCTTCACAGGAATAACCTGTCACCACCCTCTCTCTCTTCTTCTTCTCTCTTGTATGGTAATGATACACTTACTGTGTTCTCCTCATGTAAGCATACATTCTGAATGTGTGTCCGAATGTGTAAACAAAACATGACATTTATCAGTTATTCAGAACCTTCAACGTTAAAGGCCTCGACATACCCACGGCAAACTTCTTTTTCGTTCTTCGCTTATGAGTAAAATAAGTTACCAGAGCAGCGGTGTACTGTTGACAAACATCACAGTGCTGCTGAGAGCAGCGTTTAGATGTATATTTAAATATGTGCTGCGATCTTTCCTCTCAATGACAAAATAAACAACACAACAAAGATGAGGTGAAAAACGAGCAGTTAAGAAAGCATGTGATCATAGCGATGTGGAAATGTTTGCACCAGCTTTATACAATAGACTGCTTTAACGCTTACACGCATACCTTGGGTCTTTAGTGACACAGGACGCCATTCACTACCCTCCTCATTCATTTTTTTTTTAAGTTAGACATCAACCTTTTTATTATTCATCAATCAATTCATTATAAACAATATAACAAGAAACACAATAATACAATTATAAAAAGCATACCGCTTTTCCATTCATTTTTTGTAAAAAAAATGTATAGGGTCGCTAATGACCCGAAGTGTGTAATAGTGTAAGTATATATTTTTTTTCTGCACAACAATAAATTAATCTTTGATGACTGAATAAGTGCAATTCAAATTTATTCCACAAGGTGGATATGTTTGATACACAATATGAAGTGACGTTTCACTCATAGTTACTGCAGGCATAAAACAAAAGAATAGGAAGTCAGCAAAACTTGAAATGGCTCAGCGATTTACTGCAGAGCAAGTACTGAACACAATCCAATATTACTGTCACTTGATGGTGGATCTGGTGAAGAAGCTGTCAGCGACCAAAATATTGATTTTGAAGATGTTGAAAATTATCGTTTTGAGAACATGTTTGAGATCGTGAATATCAGCCAGATGCTGAATGCACTGGAAAATGAGCTCTGACGAGGACAGTGATGATGGTATAAAACTCAACTCAAACTGAACCCATCCAAGCACCAAAAGGTAACGAAATATGCTTTATTTTATTCTTCTGTAATGTTAATCTACACTCACCTAAAGGATTATTAGGAACACCTGTTCAATTTCTCATTAATGCAATTATCTAATCAACCAATCACATGGCAGTTGCTTCAATGCATTTAGGGGTGTGGTCCTGGTCAAGACAATCTCCTGAACTCCAAACTGAATGTCAGAATGGGAAAGAAAGGTGATTTAAGCAATTTTGAGCGTGGCATGGTTGTTGGTGCCAGACGGGCCGGACTGAGTATTTCACAATCTGCTCAGTTACTGGGATTTTCACGCACAACCATTTCTAGGGTTTACAAAGAATGGTGTGAAAAGGGAAAAACATCCAGTATGCGGCAGTCCTGTGGGCGAAAATGCCTTGTTGATGCTAGAGGTCAGAGGAGAATGGGCTGACTGATTCAAGCTGATAGAAGAGCAACTTTGACTGAAATAACCACTCGTTACAACCGAGGTATGCAGCAAAGCATTTGTGAAGCCACAACACGCACAACCTTGAGGCGGATGGGCTACAACAGCAGAAGACCCCACCGGGTACCACTCCTCTCCACTACAAATAGGAAAAAGAGGCTACAATTTGCACGAGCTCACCAAAATTGGACAGTTAAAGACTGGAAAAATGTTACCTAGTCTGATGAGTCTCGATTTCTGTTGAGACATTCAGATGGTAGAGTCAGAATTTGGTGTAAACAGAATGAGAACATGGATCCATCATGCCTTGTTACCACTGTGCAGGCTGGTGGTGGTGGTGTAATGGTGTGGGGGATGTTTTCTTGGCACACTTTAGGCACCTTAGTGCCAATTGGACATCATTTAAATGCCACAGCCTACCTGAGCATTGTTTCTGACCATGTCCATCCCTTTATGACCACCATGTTCCCATTCTCTGATGGCTACTTCCAGCAGGATAATGCACCATGTCACAAAGCTCGAATCATTTCAAATTGGTTTCTTGAACATGACAATGAGTTCACTGTACTAAAATGGCCCCCACAGTCACCAGATCTCAACCCAATAGAGCATCTTTGGGATGTGGTGGAACGGGAGCTTCGTGCCCTGGATGTGCATCCCACAAATCTCCATCAACTGCAAGATGCTATCCTATCAATATGGGCCAACATTTCTAAAGAATGCTTTCAGCACCTTGTTGAATCAATGCCACGTAGAATTAAGGCATTTCTGAAGGCGAAAGGGGTCAAACACAGTATTAGTATGGTGTTCCTAATAATCCTTTAGGTGAGTGTATAATCTCAAGGGAGTTTTATATTATCATGACAGGCAGAGATCCATCCATGTTAGATATTGTTGCACTAAAGACACAGATATTTAATAATGATTGGTGAAAAATGAATCTGCTTTAAGGGTTAAAACAAGCAGCTTTACAGTTACATGAAAAAACAGTGTCAGTGTCTCTTTCAAGTAGAATTACAACTACATTATCTACTATAAAGCAGCTCTCCAGTGAATTTGTGAATATCCTACCTTGAGGGACTGAACAGAAATAATTAAATGGAGAAGATTTCCATGTCAAAGAAGGCGGAGCCTCAGAGGCACACCTATTTCTCAACCGTTAAATTTTTGTATGTTCAAAGTTTATCGTGACCGTTCCTTGAGAGTGAAACATTTCATCATACAGATTTTGCAAGGGGTTTAACTTGGTCATGAAAATTGCTGTTTTCACCAGCAGAAAGCTTCTTGATTTGAAAGTGACTTCTGAGTGAGCTGTGGGCCTTTTTGCCCATGACATTTTGCCAAAATGTCACTAATGTGAATGCACCTTCCAGTTTTATTTTGTGTGTGGTCCAGTGGTTGTTTTGAAACACTTGTGACTACAATCTTCGTTCTAGTGTTGATTCATCTGCTGTCATTTGTGAAGGACTTAAAAAAAAAGGATGGAACAACTGTTTCGTAGACATTGGCTCCCTGGTGCTTCCTGTTGCTTTCAGTTTGAGAAGGTTTGTATGTGTGTGCTTAGGGGGATGGTCATTGTGGAACAGCTGCTTGGGTGTTTGACAGCTCACACTCCCCTCCTTAACACACATGCACACGCACACACACGCACCTGTTTGCCCAGAGCAGAGAATACCATGCACAGTAAAACCTAAGACTTGAGAGGTGCCAAGATTACTGTTTGTTTACAGGTCAGCAAAATGGTGACAAATTTTCCCTAGGAAGTGTTTAGACCACACAGACAATGGTTGTGCCCCCTTGAAAGGAAGTTACAGAGGAAACAGTATATAGTTCACAACCATGTCAACCTTGCTTATCATAAAACCATAAACTAGATTTTTCAGTAAATTTGAATGGTGTTTGACCCATGAAAAATGATCACTGCCACATTAGGGTGTTCTTGGTAGTTGCTAGTTGCAACGACTTTGCTTCTTTATTAGCACTTTGCTCTGCAGTTCATAGGTTGCTCTGGGTGGTTGAAGTAACTTTCTATAATTTTGAGTGGTTGCTGGTTGTTCATATACACTCTTAAAAACAAAAGGTTTCAGGGGGTGTTAGGGGGGATACAGTGACACCATAGAAGAACAATTTATTTTTCAGTGAACAGTTCTTAAAAGAACAACATTTTTCTTAGTGTGAAGAACATTTTAATAATCGAAAGAACCTTTTTGTCTACTATAAAGAACCATTTGTGCAATGGAAATATTCCATAGATGTTAAAGGTTCTGTAACCAGCAATGTCAATAAAGAACCTTTATTTATTGTTAATTTACCTTTATTTATTGTCCCTTTTACATGTTCTGGGTGGTGGAAACAACTTTGTGAATGGTTGTTAGCATGTTGCTGTGATGTTGCAAGGGGTTGTGACACATTAGCTAACATGTTCTGAGTGGTTTCAATGCAGTTCCTAGGGTGTTCTTGATGGTTATAATGGTTTTGCTAATATATTGAGTGTGGTTGTTAGCATGTAGCATATAACTTATTATATAGAACTCAGCCCTTCCCCTTTCAGTGCTGCGATCAATGTATTTTATCTTCTGGTTTGTATTTCTACAGGATGAAGTTAAGATCTTACGGATTTATGAATGAACCGCTCATTTTAAAATCTTCCCGGCCCACATGACTCGTTAACTCTACAATAAATAAATCCACTTCACCAGCTAATTACAAACCCGATTCCAAAAAAGTTGGGACACTGTAAAAATTGTGAATAAAAACAGAATGCAATGATGTGGAAGTTTCAAATTTCAATATTTTATTCAGAATACAACATAGATGACATATCAAATGTTTAAACTGAGAAAATTTATCTTTTTAAGGGAAAAATAAGTTGATTTTAAATTTCATGGCATCAACACATCTCAAAAAAGTTGGGACAAGGCCATGTTTCCCACTGTGTGGCATCCTCTCTTCTTTTTATAACAGTCTGCAAACGTCTGGGGACTGAGGAGACAAGTTGCTCAAGTTTAGGATTAGGAATATTGTCCCATTCTTATCTAATGCAGGCTTCTAGTTGCTCAACTGTCTTAGGTCTTCTTTGTCGCATCTTCCTCTTTATGATGTGCCAAATGGTTTCTATGGGTGAAAGATCTGGACTGCAGGCTGGCCATTTCAATACCCGGATCCTTCTTCTATGCAGCCATGATGTTGTAATTGATGCAGTATGTGGTCTGGCATTGTCATGTTGGAAAATTCAAGGTCTTCCTTGAAAGAAACAACATCTGGATGGGAGCATATGTTGTTCTAGAACTTGGATATACCTTTCAGCAATGATGGTGCCTTTCCAGATGTGTAAGCTGCCCATGCCACACGCACTCATGCAACCCCATACCATCAGAGATGCAGGCTTCTGAACTGAGCGCTGATAACAACTTGGGTTGTCCTTGTCCTCTTTAGTCCGGATGACATGGCATCCCGGTTTTCCAAAAAGAACTTTAAATTTTGATTCGTCTGACCACAGAACAGTTTTCCACTTTGCCACAGTCCATTTTAAATGAGCCTTGGCCCAGAGAAAACACCTGCACGTCTGGATCATGTTTAGATATGGCTTCTTTTTTGACCTATAGAGTTTTAGCCGGCAATGGCAAATGGCACAGTGGATTGTGTTCACCGACAATGTTTTCTGGAAGTATTCCTGAGCCCATGTTGTGATTTCCATTACAGTAGCATTCCTGTATGTGATGCAGTGCCGTCTAAGGGCCCGAAGATCACGGGCATCCAGTATGGTTTTCTGGCCTTGACCCTTATGCACAGAGATTGTTCCAGATTCTCTGAATCTTTGGATGATATTATGCACTGTAGATGATGATAACGTCAAACTCGTTGCAATTTTTCTCTGAGAAAGTCCTTTCTGATATTGCTCCACTATTTTTGGCCACAGCATTGGGGGAATTGGTGATCCTCTGCCCATCTTGACTTCTGAGAGACACTGCCACTCTGAGAGGCTCTTTTTATACCCAATCATGTTACCAATTGATCTAATAAGTTGCAAATTGGTCCTCCAGCTGTTCCTTATATGTACATTTAACTTTTCCGGCCTCGTATTGCTACCGGTCCCAACTTTTTTGGAATGTGTAGCTCTCATGAAATCCAAAATGAGCCAAATGAGACATTTCAAAATGTCTCACTTTCAACATTTGATATGTTATCTATATTCTATTGTGGATAAAATATAAGTTTATGAGATTTGTAAATTATTGCATTCATTTTTTATTCATAATTTGTACAGTGTCCCAACTGTTTTGGAATCGGGTTTGTACTCTTCAACAGCAATGCCATAGAAATATACAGAGCTACTGCAGAAATGGAAGTTCAAAGACCAAATTCTAAAGATGGCTGCTGCACATTTGTTTCTCTGGCATATGAATATCTCTTAACATATTCTGAATGATTGTTAACACATGGCTATGCTGTTCTTAGGTTGTCCTGGGTGGTTGCAATGATTTTTTTCTATCATGTTCTGAGTGGTTGTTAGCACATTGCTTGGCTCATACGGTGCTCTGGGACTTTGAAACGACTGCTAATATGTTCTGAGAGGTTGAACATTGGTCTGTGGTCCTTAGAATGTTCTGGGTTGTTGCTAGGGCATTGCTAAGTGGCTATAGGGTATTCTGTGTGATTGTTATATGTGTTTTTAAAGTACAACGTAAAAAAGATGCCGCCCCAAAGTCTCTATGATATTGGTCCGTTGGTTCCTAGTCTATGGAAATTTTTCACTCATTTTATCATCCACAAGACAAAAATCGGTAACACTTTATTTTGATGGTCCCTTTTGAGCATTCTGTTGACTATAAGTAACTTTGCAACTACATGTCAACTAACTCTCAATAGTGTATTAGTAGACTGTCTGCTTAATATTTGCTAACTCTTTATTGTGTTGGTCCCCAAACAGACATTCTACTGACTATAAGTAACTTTGCAACTTCATGTCCTCTTATTCTAACCCTAACCTTACTACACTCTAAAAAATGCTGGGTTAAAAACAACCCAAGCTGGGTTGAAAATGGACTAACCCAGCGATTGATTTGTTTTAAGCAAACATTTAACCCAACTTCTGGGTTAAAACAACCCAATCGCTGGGTTAGCCAATTTCCAACCCAACTTGGGTTGTTTTTTTAGAGTGTAGTCTCTTAATACTCTACTAACACTCTAATGAGAGTTAGTAGACATGTAGGGGCAATGTTACTTATGACTATAACAGAATGTGTTAAAGGGGCCATCAAAATAGAATGAAAACCAAAAATCTGGTCATTTAGAAAAAAATAATAGCACACCTCCCATCAAGCCAGTGATTTGAGATGGGGCCTATTCATGTCCATAGCACAAACAGTTTGGGCCAACATGTGCTAAATAGTTAACTAGGGGAATGTGTATCAATTATTTATTCAGTATAAACAATAGTAGTAGTGATGCTTCCCTTAGCAAGCTGCAGTAAATAACAACTGCCTCAAGTGCTATTAGTGATCCATTAATAAAACAAATATCCTCATAGATTCAAACAAAAGTATGACCTCCTAGTCTTGAATACCGGACCCACTATGGTCGTCAGTGAAGTTGAGGAGCTGAGTCACATTAGGTAAATTCTTGTGGTGTAAGGTTTCTATGCTTTGAGAAGGGGACGGCCTTGAAACCAGAACCTCTGCTGCTGAAGTGAAAGACCCTGGCCCGGCCTGTCCAAAATATCCTGGCTTCCTACCCTCAGAGATGCCTCTCATTCTCACCCCAGCTCCAAAGATCGGATCCTGCATCATCACACACTTAACCTTCTATTATTACCACTAACACAAACACACAGCAGAGTGCCAGCAGACAGACCCTGGGGGCTACAGCAGAGAGAGACCCTTGTGGCTTCAGACCACTGGAATGCCTATGTGTGTAACTTCATCCCGGGTTGACTGAGGGGGGAAATCTTCAGGATAGGGACAAGGTCACAGTGGATGTGGCATGGGGTTAAGGAAAGAGCACCTTTATATGGTTCCAATCTAGAGCGGAGATAAGTCTCTTTGGCTGGCAGTACAGAGAAGGTATTATAACATGACTAATGGGATGCTTGTCACTCATTTCTTACTGGTTTCATAATAACTGGATCCGGAATTGATAAATAAAGATGTGCACCAATAGTGCTGTGGATATCATTGATACCTCAGATTGGCTGGTTTATTGCTATTACTTCTTCTCTTATGGTTTTCAAATGGCAGATAATAGAAGATCTGAGCCATTCTAGGGGTCATAGGGATCATACAAAAGGGGTGGGATTTTTTGACTTGGGCCAGTTGCTACATTCTAAAATAACATTCTAAATACATTTAGAACACATTAGCAAACGCATAGGCTATAGCAACACCCTATCCACCTTATTCCTGTGCCACATGATGCTTTACGCAAATTATGGATGTAACTTCCGTTAAGCTGTCAACAGTCAGTGAAGGCTTGCTCTATGAACGCAATACTACCTTCTTTTAGACTGGGTACAATGAGATGACATTATTCTACTCACCCTTCAACCATCGAACATTAAAATGTGTAAAAGGTACTTCCAATGGACCATGAATAACACCAAAAGCGCAATTCTTTCCACAGCTATATATATTATGTAATACACGTTGCCTTAATCAAAAATGTTCATTAACTTCAGCATTGCGTGATACTATTTCACAGTGATTTCCGTCATTTTGACAGATAATAAATTGTATTTACCTGTGAAAAACAAACCTGGAAAGGGAATCGAGGAGGGACTCGAGAGATTCTTTGTGCATTCCAGTTAATTATTAATGGGATATATCATAAAATAAATCAGGAGAACAGACCACAAATGTGCAGCATATGTTGTCCTTTTTTATACTGTTACAGTGGAATACAAAGGTGAAATTAAACTAATCACGAGGAAAAGAATGCAGCGACTGAAAAGAGCTCTTACCATATACACTCACCTAAACGATTATTGGGAACACCATATTAATACTGTGTTTGACCCCCTTTCGCCTTCAGAACTGCCTTAATTCTACATGGCATTGCCAATCAACTCAGGTGCTGAAAGCATTCTTTAGAAATGTTGACCCATATTAATAGGATAGCATCTTGCAGTTGATGGAGATTTGTGGGATGCACATCCAGGGCACGAAGCTCCCGTTCCACCACATCCCAAAGGTGCTCTATTGGGTTGAGATCTGGTGACTGTGGGGGCCATTTTAGTACAGTGAACTCATTGTCATGATCAAGAAACCAATTTGAAATGATTCGAGCTTTGTGACATGGTGCATTATCCTGCTGGAAGTAGCCATCAGAGAATGGGTACATGTTGGTCATAAAGGGATGGACATGGTCAGAAACAATGCTCAGGTAGGCCGTGGCATTTAAATGATTCCCAATTGGCACTAAGGGGCCTAAAGTTTGCCAAGAAAACATCCCCCACACCATTACACCACCACCAGCCTGCACAGTGGTAACAAGGCATGATGGATCCATGTTCTCATTCTGTTTACGCCAAATTCTGACTCTACCATCTGAATGTCTCAACAGAAATTGAGACTCATCAGACCAGGCAACATTTTTCCAGTCTTCAACTGTCCAATTTTGGTGAGCTCGTGCAAACTGTAGCCTCTTTTTCCTATTTCTAGTGGAGATGAGTGGTACCTGGTGGGGTTTTCTGCTGTTGTAGCCCATCCGCCTCAAGGTTGTGCGCGTTGTGGCTTCACAAATGCTTTGCTGCATACCTCGGTTGTAACGAGTGGTTATTTCAGTCAAAGTTGCTCTTCTATCAGCTTGAATCAGTCGGCCCATTCTCCTCTGACCTCTAGCATCAACAAGGCATTTTCGCCCACAGGACTGCTGCATACTGGATGTTTTTCCCTTTTCACACCATTCTTTGTAAACCCTAGAAATGGTTGTGCGTGAAAATCCCAGTAATTGAGCAGATTGTGAAATACTCAGACCGGCCTGTCTGGCACCAACAACCATGCCACGCTCAAAATTGCTTAAATCACCTTTCTTTCCCATTCTGACATTCAGTTTGGAGTTCAGGAGATTGTCTTGACCGGGACCACACCCCTAAATGCACTGAAGCAACTGCCATGTGATTGGTTGATTAGATAATTGCATTAATGAGAAATTGAACAGGTGTTCCTAATAATCGTTTAGGTGAGTGTATATTCTTGTAATAATATATATATATACTCATAACATACTTTCAACATATTAAAATACCAAGGGTTACGTTATTCTATTGATGTCTGAAAATAAAACATGAAGGAAAATTGACAGCTCATTCAGTCAAACTGACAGAAAAGCTTTATTTGTTGTGCAACCGTATGATTTGAAATGACTCATTTCAGTCTTGTGGAATTGAAGCTCCCCAAACCGGAAGTGTGACCTGTAAATCAAAACGCAGTAGGCTCGTCAGGAATAAGGTGGATAGCAATCACACAGAATATGCTAGTTACATTGCAACATTCTAAAAAAAATATATGCAAAACATCTTAGTAACTAAATAGAAATGTCCTGACTATACACCTACTATTATATGTACTACTGGCAGCACATTTCACAGACAAAAAAAAAAATAATATCAAAAAAAGGGCCTCTGATCTGTGAGTGTCCTTGCATGACTGGGCCTACTTAAAGAAAATTAAACCGCTGGAATCCTGTCGCCTGCAGGGAGTTTGACATCGTCACCGCTTCTTAAACCGAGTGTGGCAGAGCCCCGCTGAGAGGTGTGCTCGGCTGACATCTTTTACAGGCTCATAATAAAAACATACAGCACTCTGCCTCACTGTCTGAGGTTATTTTGGAACAGTCTTATTGACACTGAGCTGCCATTGTTGGAATGAAAAAGGGATAGAGGGATTTGAAAGGAGATCCTCATATCACGGAGAGAGCGGTTGAACTTGCACGCACAAATGGGCAAACACTACAGGAAAATGAGAACATCTGAGCTCAAGGGATTTTAGCTGAATAGAGAATTTAACAAAACTCGCAAGGGATTTTTGGGGAATTAAGAAGCTCTGAGGTTATCAACATTGAACCTTGTCTTAAAAGTTTCAACTTCCCATTATGAACAGATTCTAAATGAACAGCTTGTTCATCTTTCACTGCAGACATTGGCATCAAAGCATCATACCTCCATACACTGCCTGATAAGGTCACATTTTTTGAGGTTTTGGACAGCCAGTCCAGAGTGCTCAGAAACAGTTACATGTTCAAACCACTCCATAGAGTCTCAGTCCTGTAGCTCATCACGATTTGCTGAAGACATTAACTCTAATGACAAGAAATGTACTTGGTAATTATCAGATCTAAACAATACACAGATTAATACTTTTTTTAACCCATACTGCAGGCAGTGCTTGGTCAACTTAGCAGGGTCCCAACTGCTCTCAACACAAGAGGTTCACCATATTCAGCTGCTGACTTCAATCACAGAAGAGCACAAAAGACCCAGCTGGCTATCACTTGTTGTTTCATCTTAAATGGATCCTAACCTTTCACTCATGCACAAATGGTCATATGAGACAAGACACCAAATAGGTGTCAACGTGAATTGCAAAAATAACACGTTTGACTTCGACTGTGCCTCAGATTACTGATTGGCAAGGTCCCAGCAAACACGGAACGTTCTGAGAACTTTGACTAATGTTCTGGCAAGGTTTTCTCAAAGTTATGAACAATTGTAACTGGATGAATTCCTCGTGGCCTGCAACTGATTTAACCCTCTGCCCTCTTTCTTTTTTAAAATTATATTAATTATATATTATTGACTACCCAATGTACTGAAGTGATAGTTCCCAAATTCGCCATTCAACAATAAATCGATAGTAAATCATGCAATGGTTAGTCTGGACTGGCAATGCTATGATTCAGCTCACATGTTAACAGAGCAATCAGGGAACAAGGGACTGGATGAAGCAGAGGAAGCGGCTAGGTGGATACTGGAACACTGAGGGAAAGCTCTCAAAGAAGAAGGAACAAAACCTCTTCAGGGCTTCAAGCGCAGGTCAGTTTCACCTGTAAATAGGCTACTTTGTCTCCGTTTACTTGGCTAAGTATTAAACTGATAGTAAATGTTAGAAGTAGCACCCCATTACTATCGTCACTCAAAAAAACTGTATGCTAAAAGACATCATTATTATATTGTAAAGTTACAGTAGTAATTTAGCAGATTGATTTGTAGGTTTTGAGATGAGCTAGGGCAGACGACAACACAAAAATATGAGTAATAATGCAATAATATGTTCAGTATTAGGATTTTTCTATAAAGATATTGTCATGATGTATTTATTATTGTACTAATTTTGACATACAAGCAATTTAGAACATTTGTTTTAATATATTTGCATGAAATAGTTGTGTTAAATACTGGATATTTAAGACATTTTAAGATAAAACAACACATTGTCCTAATGTGATACATAAAATTGACCAAAAATAACAAATTATGAGTGTTTTTTTTTTTTTCTCTCAACAACGTTGAGACAGTTCGGTTCATAACAGGGCCTGCTGAAGGAGTGACAGGTATAAGAAAAGTAGCAATAAAAGTACACACACAAAGGAGAGAGTCGAGACCTTTCATTATTTTGCATGGCCTCAGCCTAATAGGATTTAAGCCTTTTTTTATGTGATGGCCATACTAAAAATATGGTTCTCCGAGGTTCCAAAATTTTTTGTGGGTGTATGGGATGGCCTGGATGGGTGTGAGATTTCCTGGCCTGAAATTTTGTCCCAGTCCGGCCCTGAAATATTAATTCAGAGTTATCTGGTCTTTAATAATGTTCTCAATTATTCTCAAAAACATAATTTATCATTTTTTTTTTCCTGAAACCTTTTAGTTGGATGTTTATCTGGCATTTTTTCAGAATGTCCAGAGAACATTCAAAAGTAACATTCTCATTATGTTTGAAAAAAAAAAAAGACAAACACAAACAGAATTATATTATAAAAAATGGCATTGCTCTTCCTAGCTTGAATATCGGTCCAACAAAATGCATCTATCCTCAAAGTAATCCATAGAACACCAGGGTGATGATAAAGGCCTTCTGAAGCAAATCGATGCATTTTTGTAAGAAAAATATACATATTTAAAACTTTATAGCCTAAAATAACTAGCTTTTCAGCAGACAGCCTATGCAAGTCGACTTATTCAAAAAGAGTAACCTCTGGCGTGATATATGACGTCGGATGTAGGAGAAGCGCAAACTTTGAAACTTTCTCTTGAGGTTCAAAAAAATAGGGCTGGGCAACAAACTCAAGCTTCTCATATCGAAATCCTCCAACATTTCTCTTTAAAAATGCTAATTTTTGAATTCTAATTTGTGACCGGTGTTTTGTTTTGCTCTATCCTCTTTGCTTCCGTGTTCGTCAATGCATCAGGTGAGGGGTTACTCTTTCGCCGTAAATTGATGTGTACGGTTGTCTGTTGGAAGCTATTTTAGTTTATAAAGTTTTAAATATGGATATTTTTCTTACATAATCGTATCGCTTCAGAAGGCCTTTATTAACCCTGCAGAGCCATATGGATTTCTATTCCTTTTATAATGGATGGATGCGCTTTTTTTGGCTTCAAAATCTCGTCCTCTATTCACTGCCATTATAAAGCTTGGAAGAGCCAGGACATTTTTTTAACACTGATTGTATTCGTCTGAAAGAAGAATGTCATATACACATAGGATGGCTTGAGGGTGAGTAAATCATGGGGTAATTGACATTTTTGGTAGAACAAACCCTTTAACTATTGTTTAACTATGAATAAAACACTTTTAAAACATAAAAAAGTGAAAAAAAAAAATGGATGTGAACATTCAGAAAGTAATGTTTTCATAACTTAACGTTAGCAAAATGTTCTATCCCTATCTGCCATTGGCCAGAAAAAGAGATTTGTCAAACTCACACAATTGGTTAAGCGATTATCGCTCTGTTGGCAGAATCAGCTATGGAAAGTGACACATTTTTGTGAATCGGTTCTTTCAAACTGTTCATTTCTTACATAAAGAAAAGTTTCAAAAACTTTCGGCATCATGTTGTCCCTGGCTGGCATTCTATTCTGTTTATTATTATTAATAAATGTGTTTATATGTGTCCTAGTTCAGTTCGCTGTAGCTCACAAAACAAAAAGCCTTTTAAAACCTACATAATTTGCATTTACATTGAAATTGTAGCAGTTAACTCCAGACCTGCATGGATTCAGGCCTGATTCATGAATGGTTTTGTGAACCGGTTCATGCTAAAGATTTATTCACGAATCAGACATTGCTACAATCAAACAGAGTAGTGGGTTACTTTTGGTTATCTTCATATATTCAAGTGGGATACAAGAAGGTACTTTAATTTACACACTTTTGCTTTAACATATAGGGCCCTATCATACACCCGGCGTGTTTTTTGCTAGTTTCAGCCCGACCAGCACCACGTTGTTTAAATAGCAAATGCACTTTTCTGTTCACCCATGGGTGTGCTAGTCTGAAAAGAGGCGTGTTCAGGTGCATTGTTGGCATGTTGCTATTTTGAGGCAACTGAAATAGACTGCGCCATTGACCAACAAAAACCTGAGCTAATGTCAATGGCACAGTATTTTTTGTGTTTTTTAAGGGCTCTTTAGTAATATGCGGCTGTAGGTGGGTGCGCAACGTGTACACTCTGCTTATTACACACACAGGGATGCGCAGCATTACACAAACATTTTTAAATAGTAAAAATAAAGGGATTCCTCTCTGGAGAAGCGTCCAGTCTTTCCGCTCGCAAATTTCACCAGGTAAATAGCGAATCGTGTAAGCGCAACTGGCTTTTAAAGGAAATGGGAGATGAGATTTATTGCACATTATACCTAAAACACAACCATGACTCATTAAGAGACTAGCTACAACCCTTTTGGACCATGCGCCTGGGGGGTATTCCAGAAAGCAAGGTTAACTTACCGTCACATATACCCTGAACTCTCGGTTGATTAACCCAAACATTGCTTACTCGAGTTATACTGGTTCCAAAAACTAGTCCGGGAGTAAGTTCAGACAACCCAGAGTATGTTCCCGGTTAATTTACAAGACATTCTCAACAGAGCGACGACTTGATGATTCACTATGGAAACAGACGCTAAGAAAGAGAGCGCCATTCTACTTCCTCTTCTTTGTTTGTTTAATGGCGAGTTACATAACCTACTTAGTGCACATCGCCACCTATTTGATGGTTATGCAATCATTTTTTCAATGTCTAGGTTTAATAAGTAATCTTTATTCACTGAAAATAAATAAATATATTTGAACTGCATTAACATTTAAACTTGTTTTTAATTTATTTTTGCTCTAATTCTTTAGAATTAATAAATAATATTGTATATTATATAACTGAAACAAATTTGGTTATATTAATAATTCTATTAATTATATAAAACACATCTGAATACCTCTTAAGCAAACTTAACCTGATCCAGAGCAGGTTATGTTCAGAGAGTGAGTTGCTATGGTTACTTACATACCCTGAAAGTTACCTCCGATTTTGGAACCGAAAGTTGAGGTTATCCACTAACTTACTCTTAAACATACCGGGGTATGTCACATAACCTGCTTTCTGACAGCCCCCGAAAGTGGATTCAGACATGCCCCAAGTGCACCTGTGCTTCAGACCATGCACTCAGATCATTAAAATGGGGCCCATAGACTTTTAAGTATATCAGACATGAACAAAACTCTTCAGTTCTTTAAGTTGAACACAAAAATTGTTACAAGAATTAGCTTTAGGTTTAACAACAAAAACACACTGGAAATATTAAATTCTGAATCAGCATAGTGTGTTAGTGAGGCCATTTGTTGTTGCAGTAATGACCTGCCAGTTGTGAGTGGCATGTTAAATGTTCATCCGCTTGGCAGGACAATATCTACTCGTTGGTCTGGGTCACGCATTAAAGAGCATGAAGCAATACATAACTATGAATTGTCACTTGAACAAGCATTTGTGGATATATTTGACGGTATAAACAAAATCCCTTTGTCTCGCCAAAAAACATCATTAGCAGACATTTAACAATGTATTTGACCTAAATGACTTGATGATCCTATCAGAGTAGTCATAGCAGATAGAGACTTTTCATTGGATTAGACTTTGTGTTAACCTCCTCAAGAGAAATATAAATGATGAGAACAAAGCTTAATCTGAGGGTGACCTAGAATGTAACTTGAATACTGATAAGTGTGAACTAGCCCACAACAGATTTATAACAACATGTGATACAGAAAGTATCGTGTGAAGGATTAGGTTGGTTGATTGTTGAATGAAGAAACCGATGTCTCATGAGGGGGAAAACAAAAACTTCAAGCTACGCAGAAACTTATTTCAGATCCTCATCTCAACCCTTACAAATAACCATAAAATGTGAACCCTGCAACAAACAAATCAGAGATTAATATAGAACTACCATTAAAACTTGGCATAACAGAGAGGTCAGTGTGTCCAGTAGGTGCATTTGTTCCCAGGTAGAGTAGACATTTATTAAACTTGAATAAAGCCGGTACACAGAGTGATTTCATGTTACCAACCATTTGATTGGACTTAAATAAGTAAAATCACACACACATAATTCCAGGAAATATTAGGTTAGATTTAAAAAATAAAATGAATCATCCACCCACCGGTGTCCTACTTGAACTCTGAACTCACATGACCTGTAGGCTACTAAAGGAAACAACGGAAAGAAGTTTACAAACAAATAAGTTGCAAGTAATGTGTAAAATGTGATTATAGGCCAATGGATATTGGATATACATTTCAGCCACACTGTGCAAATCTGATTGGTAGCTTGTTAAAAGCCACAAGGATGTAAACGTTTCCTCATTCCCTGCTATAGACACCATATGTTAACGGGCCATTTGCGGGCCACCATATGTTAACGAGTGAGAAAGCATATTACACCATCTAGTGGATTAAGATGGAACTACAGCGAATGACCACACTATGATCACCAATTACAGAATAAAATATAATGAGTGAACAAAAACAAGACTTTGAAAGTTTGTAAAATTAAAAAATAGATGGCGTGCAAATGATTAATAGTTAATTACTTTCTTATTCAATTAATTTTACACATTAACTTATATAAATTATATGGATTCATGACAAGCTGTAAAATGAAATACAAAATTTAGCAATAAAATAAAATAAAGAACACACCATTAAACATTATCAACAATATTTCTGTCTCAAAATCTTGAAACTTTCTGTATTTATAAGGACAAATCAAGACAAAAGGTACTTCACAAAACGACTCAGAACACAACTGATTCACAGTGAAATCCCTTTTGGTTGGGTCATATCTTTGGGCAACCTTTGAGGTAATCCTTCTACCTGTGAGACAGCATGTGTGTTTTCAGATGATGGGGCTGCGTGTAGGTCTTCTGACACTGTGTGCACTGGAACAGCCTCTGGCTGGTGTGTGTGACACTGTGTCTCTTCAGTTTTGATGGTGCATTAAAGACTTTAAAGCAAATGTCACACTGGTGGGATTTCTTTATTTTCTCTTCAGGGTCTCTGTTTGCACATTTATGCGCATTCAATTCGGTTAATGTGGGGAAACATTGACAACAGCCAGGACAAATGGGTAAGTCACGTGGAGGGTCGGTAAAGCGTTTACCTGGATCCTTAAAGTCCAAATGCCCCACAACAACTTCTTCTTTGACTCTGGGAAGATCTGGTTTCTGACAGTACTCATGCAAATGGGGCACGTAAGAATCAGGAACACATTTATCTTCAATATAATCCATGTGACGTGCCCATTTTTCCTCAGTTCTTGATTTGGTAGCATAACGACAGACAGATGAGTCAGTTTTGGGTGGACAGTCACTCACCCTGCCAAAAGGCACAATGTCAGATGCCTTTTCCTCAACAAGCACCGAGATGTCAGTTTTATGCGTCAGATCCCAAATGGATTTGTTGTTGCACTGGAAAACAACCTCTGACTTGATCTGAACATTCTCAAGAAGACTAGTACCGTTTGAGAAAAACAAACCTGAATCACTACAGTCACCATTCATTGTTTGAGATGGCATATCTGTGACCATATTTTGATCTTGGTGCACGGAAGCAAAGTCTTCAGCTCCATCTTGTGATGAGATTTGTACATCTTGGTCTTTAGATATTGCAGTATTACCAAAAGAAACCATATGCTCTTTTTCCAAACGATCGGCAATTATGTCCTGACCCTTTTTCTTGTGGATCTTCTGGTGGCACTGCAAATGAGACAGCTCCCTAAATGATTTCGGGCACACGTGGCACTTAAATGGTCTGAAATCTGTGTGGGTCAAAATATGTCTAGTGAGCTTAGAAGGATACGGAAAGTTCTTCTGACAGATGCAGCATTGATGCACACCTTTACGTTGGCGCTTAAGGTACATTGGGCTGGAGGATGCGGCCTCTGCCTCAGTATTTATCAATGTGTCAGAGCTCTCAATCACTACAGTACTTGACTTTATATCTGTCAAAGGGACATTTTGGTTAAGCTTACTTTTGCATTCAAGCATTTCATACTTTTTGGTGTCTACAGAGTCTAATATCTGAGGTAAAGACACATTACCGCCACCCGGTCTGCAATTATTTGTACCATTTAAAGCTCCAATTGTGGAATATTCTGTTCTGCTCTTCTGTGGGACTCCATGCAACCTAGAGAGGTTGTTTATTTTTCCTGTATGTATCTTGAGGTGTCTATGGAGATAACAGGCCATCTTGAATGACTTTTTGCAGATTGTGCAAGTGTAAGGCTTGACGTCCAAATGAATGAACAGATGTCGAGCTAGTTTAGAGGGGAAACTGAATATCTTCAAGCATATTTTACACTGATATCCACCTTTCTTTTTTAGTTGAAGTGGAAACATGAGATCTGATGACGTGGATACAGGAGGGATCCTTTTTTCGGCAGGTGTGACTACATCTGGTGATAAAGGTCTCAACCCTGGTTCAAAACACCTACCTTGAATATCACTCGAGGCATCTACTGTGGTAGTTACAACACCTCCCTCAGCATTCTGCTGGATTGTTTTCTCTCTTACCTGCATGCCACTCAAAATAGAGTTGCATTCCGGTCTAAATTCTTCCTTACACTTGTGACCTTCCAAGTGGTGTCTTTGTCGGAAATCTTTAAAGCACACCAAGCATTTGAAAGGCTTTTGCTTTGTATGAATCAGAATGTGACGCCTGAGCTTTGATGGGGCTTTAAAGCATTTTAAACATACAGGGCACCAATGTCCCTTTTTAATTTTTAAACCACTTTCTGAAATTTGTTTGCGAATCTCAACACACGTGGCACCTGAATTAGTTTCAATTAAGTCTTCTGCGGTCGATATTAATTTATCTGTTGAATTTGTATCGCTTTGTGTTAGATGTTTTGGCGAGTAAGATCTAACAATTGCACCAAGGCCATTACACACGGAGTGTTTTAACCTTGAATTAGACGCTTGATCACAGGGCACGCTGTTGTTTCTCTTGCTCTGGAGTGATGGTGTCCTCTGCTTCACAGGGTTAGTGTGAGTTCTAATGTGTGCTTTTAGATGAGAGAGATCCCTGAAGGCATGGCAGCATATGGGACACTGAAAAGGCCTCTGATCCGTGTGAATAAGGCAATGCCTTTTTAGTTTGGATGGAGCACCAAAACATTTATGGCACACGGGGCAAACTCTTTTCTTTCCATTACAATTCTCAGTGACACTTCGCAACACCTTCACATTTACATCCTTGTCCTCACTTTGTGATGGTGTCCTCCACTTCACAGGTTTAGTGTGAGTTCTGATGTGAGCTTTTAGATGAGAGAGATCCCTGAAGGCACGACAGCACATGGAACACTGAAAAGGCCTCTGATCCGTGTGAATAAGGCAATGCCTTTTTAGTTTGGACGGAGCACCAAATCGTTTATGACACACAGGGCAAACTCTTTTCTTTCCATTACAATTCTCAGTTCGCAACACCTTTGCATTTACATCCTTGTCCTCACTTTGTGTTGTGACACTGGGTTCTTGTTTCTCCTCAAATTTTTGGTTTTCCTCCATCCACTGACCCTCTGAAGTTTTGGAAGAATGTGCAAAACTCGTTCCAGTGTGAAGATCCATACCTCCTTCATTTGGAAGGGAAACTGGCACCTGAGTTGGCATCTGGCTTGAAATGTTACGCATTCTCTTCATGCACTGCAAAAACAGATCAATATTATGCACTGGTTGCACATATAATTCTTCAAATACATTTATCTTCAAAGGTACAAAGCCATTTGTATGTTTTTGTCAGTCTTGTATCTATCGATTTTGATATCCAGGGCTGGGACATCTAGGTCTCAAGGAAAGCCTTTCCATCACATGTAGGTTTTGTTTTTCTCGATTAGTGATAAGAAACACGGTGTACATTTTTTCAATGTTGCCTCATAAATTAATTTTGTGAGTGCAATCTCTTTAAAATAAATTTTACATCATTACATCATGGAAATTCAAAAAGTACATCACAAAATATATTACATCATGGAACTTAATGTGTATTGATAAGAAATAGTTTTATTCTTCAGTTTATAATTGCATGTGATTTAAGTTGTGTTTTCATGTTTTATGAGGACTTTCCATAGACATAATGATTTTTGTATATATCTGTATATTCCATCCCCTTATACTAATCCTACTCCTAAACCTACCCATCACAGAATTTTTTTTTAGCATTTTTACATTACAAAAATATCCCCGCAAGGGCAAGGATTTCGGATATTGCTATCTAAAAAATATAGGGCCACACACACACACACACAACATATAGCTAGTAATTACTAATAAGTATACATTTCCAGGGCGACATTAAAAAAGAAGTGGACACGGGTGAAAAATGTATGAGTTAAGCAACAATTTAGCAATAATTTCACCTTACCTGCAAGAATTTCGTGATGTTAAAAAGAGATAATATTGCTCATTTTGCTATCTGCCACATTCGAAACTTACGATCGCAACAGACTTCCGCCATATAAAAACAGACGTCAGGAAACAATCCATTTGCAAGGGTTCCGTCCTCGCGCTTGTTCCTATGGGCTCAGACCTCAGACACGCTGCTGTTTACAGTTTTTGTAATATTTGTGTGAACTTTTCATGTCCAACTAATACAAAGTTACCACAGTTTTATCTTAAAAGCAACTCATAACATATTACACATTGCATGCTTATTATACTGATATATAGTGTTATAATGATAATAATAATAATAACAAAATTATAATTATTATTATTATTATTATTATTATTATTATGCATACATACATAACTAAATATGAAAATTATTTTAGGACAACCAGATTCACTATTGTATCCCATATCACAATAATACACTTTCACATTTGCAGTTTTACAGCACAATTTGTCATTTCAATCTCTGCTGTCGCATGTGATTTTAAACCTATTTCATTTTAAAATAAAATGTGCTGTTTACAACCTTGATGTTATAGACTACTAATTCGTACAAACAGAGCTTCACCACTAGGTGGCAGTGTTAAGCTGTATGGTAGGATGAAGGCACAGATCATGAAAGCAATGCGGTCAGTTCAGCTACAGTACAAGGTGGGTTTGGTTAAATAAATACAGTCGTATAACGATATAAATCTCAGACGGAATACAATTTACAGCATTAAAAGCATTTACAAAAAATAATAAAAAATAAGTAAAATCCTCAAATGTAGCTAAATACTTTGCTTATCTTTAAAAAAAAAAAAAAAAAAAAAAAAGTTCAGAATGGTATAATGAAAATGTTGCTTTAAAATATATCCTGTTTTTAAACCATCCTTAAAATAACGGATAGTACATATTTCAAAGAAGTCACACGCAAGAGGAGCACAGTTTGTGCAACCACCCCATCACCGCGCGCTTGTCCATGCAATTAGCCCTTATCTGTAAGCGGTTTAATTTTCTGCGACATGGCGCGAGCGGCTCGGGCCTGATGGATGTGACATTAACGGGAGATGAAGCTGGGGAGATTGGACGCTGCAGTCACATAGTGGCATTTGTCACTGCCCCGGTCATGCAGATTGCGCCAGCACCGGCCACTGACTAAGATTAATGACGACGGCTCTCAGTCTTTGTTTCTCTCTGTGCTTGTGTCGAGCTCGAGCCTAAATACCATTCACACAAACCCGGGCTTCATGATAAGACCTATATAGCCTACAGACTGTACGAGAACCATTGAAATCCTGCGTCATTATCTCCAGGTAATTATTTTAAAATAGTGTATTTCATGTAAGCTCCAGTCATGTCATTAGTGGGTCTGGGTAAGGAAACCAACACTATTATATACTCATACTTACGGTTGAGGATTTTTCAAAATAGGTGTGCTACTTTTATAAGCGCCTGGCAGATGGATCCATGACGCATTTCCGCAGAAATTAATATCGTAATTTCTTTCTTTTTTTTTTTTTTTTTTTAATTACATGTATATTTATAAAAATGTTTTGTATTATATTAATCTGCCATTATATTACAAACACTGCTGCAATTCTACTGCAGCTTCTATTTTGCCTCTCTTTTTTTATTAATTTGGAAAGTGGTGAAAACACGCTAGGGTAGGCCTATATTTTTCTGTCGGTGTTGGAGCAAATGGTCGTATTTTTTTTTTTTTTTTTTTTTTTTTTGGCCATGTTAGCACTATATAAATCTATTCTTCACTTCCGCGTTCCAAACAAAAATGTAAAAATGGTCCATAATAAAATGATTAAATTAATCCAAGGGATCCAAGGTATAAAGGTATCATAGAAACTCAGAGACGTGAACCTAGAAACCACCAAGAACACCCTTGCAACCACACATCAACGTGCTGACACCCATTCCGTGCACCACAACATTGTGGTGGTGAGTTTTGCAGATTTTCTTCAGAAAATGTAGTTTTCAAATAGGCTATTATTACTATTAATTTGCATAGCGTTTTCATCTTGTTTTTACTCTAACCTGAACACACATACGCTCAGAGCATAGTAGCACCTGCAGAAATATATAATTTTCGAAGTGGCAAAAGCAAGCTGATAAATAGGGACCGAGGGATGTCTACCGATTAAACAAATATGCAATTCTTGGAATCGCTTACAAAAACGCTGTGTAGAATCATGAAAGGAATTCCTAAGAAGTGTATGAGACCTCCACGTATCCCCTCGGTTGTAATAAGGGAGAGAGCGGTAACCCCAAACTGGCTGCTCGGCTGCACAGAAAATGGTTTTCCTTGACAAATGAGGTGATGCGGACCAGGCTCAGATGGATGGGGGTTTGGGCTGGTTGTATCAGGGCTCTTGGGATGCTGGGTATTTACTCAGTCATTCATCATCCTCTGGCACATCCACTTATACAGGATCTGCACCGCACACCCATACTGATGTAATTCTCCACATGGAGAGCTGAATTACCATAGCCTGTCCTCAGTATGTGTGTGTACGGATGTGTTATTGTGAAGCGTGCCGTGGAACAATTTTCTGGATGTGCGCTTGTGTGCTTTTATGTATCTGTGAACATCAAACTGTAGCAACACGCGCTCTAATGGCAATTATTTAACGTTTGGGTAAAATGGGTGGGAATGAACTCATTCATACGGTTTCATATGATCTACTGATGCTTAGGTTTATGGGTGGACCTTCATGCTGTTTTTTTTTTTTTTAAGAATTGTACGGTTCTGTACGAATCACAGCAAACAAACAAAAAAAAAACTGCCACCTCATAAACCAGCTAACGGAACGTTCCCACAACTTTCACCAATGTTAAGGCTAGGTTAAGATAAAACATTCTTTAAATAACATTTATAGAACATACTTGTAACAGTTTTAAAATTTGATTTGATGTTGACAGAAACGTTCTTGGAACATCTTTATGATGTTGTTTTTACTTCATGAACGTTCTCATAACGTTCTGAGAACAACATTTTTGGAACAAGTTTATGATGTTATTTGTACTTGAATGTTAATGTTAGTCTTCTTGGAATATTACAAATAAACGTTCAAAGAATGTTATATTGTGAGTAAAAATAAGGTTAGGAGAATGTTGTAGTAACGTTATTGTAGGCTAATAACGTTCTAATCACGACAAGAAAACTGGCCTGCAAATCCCAGTTCCCACACTCTAAAAAATGCTGGGTTAAAAACAACCCAAGTTGGGTTGAAAATGGAGTAACCCAGCGATTGGGTTGTTTTAAGCAAACATTTAACCCAGGATTTTTGAAGTGCACACCATTTTTAGAGCATAAATTTGTTATAAAATGGGTTGTTCTATGTGTTTATCCAGTGTCCATAATGGTGTAGATGGACTCCCACGGCCATGATTTTATTTTTGAGTATATAGGCAACTGTCAGAAACGTAGTTCTTAATGAGCACATCCCTGGGTGCTTATTTAAACAGCTTTAAACCTGGCCTCCATTCATCTATGAACTAGCATTGTCATCCAGTCCTCAGAGCCATTCTGAAATGACAGAAGCTTGCATCGCCCAAATGTTGAGGATCGACCTGCCCACGGTGTCTTGCTGTCCGTCTGCATCGAGGGACAGCAGCTCTAACTCCCATCCCTGTTTGCTTATGCACCTCTCGCAATGCCGAACATCACTGCCCGGACACCATATCCCATCATCCTCCTGATGCTAGCTCATTCTCAGCATGGGCTCCGACCAAGGCGCTCATGCGTGAGTGACATTTGCTCTAGCAGAGCATTGGAGTTTCAATCAAACTACATGGGTCCTGGGTGTAGTTTGTTCTTCAATACAGTATGGAGTGAAAAGACAATATTTACCCCCACACGGAAGTCCCATGTGGATTCACCCTCGGCCGGTTCGTGTGTGCCAACTGTCTGCCCCGGAATCCCAGGGTGCACCGGGAACAGGCTGGTAATGTGGCAGAGGGTGATGATGCAAGCAGCTCAGAGCTCCCTGGGGGACATGAATGTTGATTAAACATGTGCTCAGCCTTGGCTATTGAGCAATGGGACGTGGAACAAATGTCAAACGTTTGTTAATTTCTCTGCAGCGGTGGACTTATCAGTGGAGGGGGTGGAACCCACACCAATGAGGCATGACCCCAATGAGAAACCGATTGGCCAGCTAGACAAGATCAATCTTCTAGAATCAATTTTAAGGGAAGAACAATGTTTCTTGTCGGCGTGTACGCATGTGCAGGAGCAGTAAGTGTTTCTTTGTAGTAGTTGTTGGGAGATGCAGTCATCCAAATTGCAGAGTAATACTTATGACCTGTCCATACATAATAAATTAAAAGAACAGGCTCTGCTATTCTCCAGAAAAGAAGACATATAGGAGACAAAGAGAAGAAGTTCTCATAGAGATGTACTTTTTGTATTTTCTGGTTTCATATGGTAACTTTTCCTAATTTTTTCCATGAGCATTTTTAATAAAAATTTAAGTGTAAAGACTTTAAAAGTCTAATGTGATGTAACTATCAAGTAGAAAGTAAAAAAAGAAAAATCCTTACTGTCAATGTACACACACTGAGCATTTTATATATATATATATATATATATATATATATATATATATATATATATATATATATATATATATATATATATATATATATATATATATATATATATATATATATATATATATATATATATATATATATATATATATATATATATATATTAAATTTAGATGTATTGACTTGTCATTTTTTCAAATATTAATAATAATATTAATCGTTTATATATATATATATTGTTTTCCAACCATTTTTGAATTTATGCCCTAAATATTACAATTAGAGGTAGGGTAGGCATTGTTAATAAACACTTTTTGTTATTCCAGTTGAAACTCTCTTCACATCCTGATAGCAATCAATAATAGAAGTGGTCTAAATATTAAAACATGAACTTATCATCTATGGAAGTCTCAGGACCTCAGAAAAAAATGTTTGTCCAGTCATTGCATTCGGTCCGAATATAGGATGTCCTACCTGACTGTCAACATATGTATTTCCATACCTCTGTGCACCTGCTCGCGCAAATATCACACGTCATCAGCGAGTTCCATAAGGCTAGAGTTGACACAGTCACCAAGCGCCACAAATAAACAGCAGCCACCTTTTACAGTTCCTACTGAACCAAAACAATGTGCTTTTGCTGCGTTCACGCCATAATTACAAGATGGAAACCCGTCACGTTCTACCTGGGGCTGTTCACTTCCTCATATGTCAACACTATCACTGCCGAAATGAATAGGCAGCAGTCTGATGGTACAACTAGCTATGTAAGTTGTTTATGTTCATTATTATCGTAATGTTATGTGCTTTGAGCAGTGTTGTGCAAGTTACTTCTAAACTGTAATACATTATAGATTACTTGTTACTGTTATTTAAAAGTAATTCTTTACAATATTACTGTCTCATAATTGTAATGCATTACATTACTCCTGTATTACTTTTGAGTTACTTTCACCAAGATAACTACAGAAGTAGAACTTAACATTCTAAAATGACAAAATGTAGGCTACTACAGAGCATTTTACATCCAGTAGTAGGCGATATGATGTAGCATAATGAATGCTATCCAGGCTCCTAACAGTATAGCACTGGCGAAGTGAAGGCTCGAGGCAGACTGAATCACAAACGATCCAAGTCTGTTAAAAGTATGGTAGAGGTAAAGTGATTATCTGGCAATAGCTTGGGTCTATTCATATTAGACACAACAGAACTGTATGTAAACTCTAATGCCATGACAAGATGCGTATTTGTTCTTTTCTCTACTGACTGCGCGCACGCCTCGTCCGTTTAGGGAGGTGTTTATACTCAACGCGCTCGCTGTTGTGCTATTCTTTGAAACGACAGGCCTTTTAGCCGCTTTTCCACTGACCAGTGCGAGCACACACAGAGGCCGAAATCATGCCTCGCGACACTCCTGTAAAACCCGCCCTAAACACGCCTTCACTGGACTATGTCACGTAATACAAAGGTACACCAGCAAGAGGGAGATGAATGAAATAAATCACTATACAAATATATCAGAAGCTGTCACACGTGGCTATTGACTGACCACGAACAGGTCATAACTTGCTTGCATTTTTCATTCGTTAATGTCTCGCGGTCTTGCTGTTTTTCTTTTTTGTTTGAACAATTAAATTTCGGGCTAAGAGTGTGTTGTAACGCAAGCGTTACCAAAAATGTACAGAGTAAAATATTACTGAAAATTGATTAGTAATGCCTTACGCTACTGCCTTACAGCAAAAAGTAATACGTTACTGTAATGCATTACTTTTGTAACGTGTTACTCCCAACACTGGCTTTGAGACATGAGGTAGTTTAACACCGTCTCTTGTGGCGCTTTGCAGACACTGCTATGGGCGTTCATGTGTTTTGGAGGAGGCGTGACTTAGGAGACACTCTGAAGGGAAGGTGGGATCACTGTAAAAAAAATCATGTACAACAGTAACTTACTGGCAACAAATAGCCCGCAAGCTTCTGTATTTTATACCACAATAAAATTACTGTAAAACTAACTACAGTAATTTTAAGCATACTGTAAAATAAAGTACAGCATTATACTGTTATTTTTATTATTTATTTATTTTATTTCACTGTTAGTCAATAACACAAGTTAATGCTTTACATCAACAGCTTCATTCAGGTTTTACATTTCCTACCTGAACTTCAATATAGGCTACAGATTTACCAGCATATTAACCATATTTCATCAACAAAATACAATTATAGCCATACCAGTAAAATCACAGTAACACATTGTGCCAGTGGAAATAAATGTTGGAAATCTAAAAATAAAGTTAAAGTATATTTAAAGTAAGTACTTTATTAGTAGCAGACAATAATAACCAGCGAATACATATCGTCTTAAAACGTGTTGTAAAGAAAAAAAGTCTTCTTTATTGTGACTATTCCTCATGTCTCATGATGGTCCAGCCGGTCTGCCAGCTCTGCTGTAGTAGGAAACTGCTAGTTAGCATGGCTTAAATCCGATGTTCTTACAGATATTAACTCAAATGTATGTATACCATGCAAATATGATTTGTATAAAACAAATAAATAAGTTGTCATGAAATTAGCACAGCTTTAACTGTGAACATTTAAATGCTAGCTCAGATATTCTTACAGAAACGTATGAACTAAAACGTAGCTTTATATCTTGCAAATAACATCAGAATAAAACATAAAGCTATTTAAAAAGTCTAATAATTAAAAGTTAACCTACCATACTCCTGTCTGGTTTCATCTTCATGATGAGTCTGAAGAAGGTGTGTGTTGTTTTTCACAGTCATTTATTACTGTATTTAGATTTACAGTAGGCTAATATTTTCCCAGAATGCACTGCAAATCTACAGTAACATACTGTACTCTACAGTAGGGTATTGTTGAGAATACAGTAATATTGCTCTGAAAACTGAAATAATTACAGGCTAGCAATAGCAAGTTAGCTTTGAAAGCATAAACTTATGCTTTCAAAGCTAACTTGATATTGCTAGCCTCGCCGAAATTGCCAACCCTACCTTTAAAATTAATGAATAAAGTAAAAATATTTTTTTATCATAAAAGTGATTAAATAATTGCATATATAAATTTAGATCCGAAAAAAAATATAATGATAACAGAAGATTAGCTGTATTAATCTGGCTTGTTGGATTTTGTGGAGGCTCAAACTAAGGGAGCTGCACATTTGGGGGATGTTGAATTACATGCAGTTTTGCAACCTCCATCTGTCATTCAAACTCACCTCGTTGCTGGGGATACAGCTTAAATTGTATCATCACTCTGTGTCGTGGCGTTTGACGTTAGGTGTGAACTCACAGCGTTTCACAAACAACTAAAGGGCTTGCTGATGGTTCGACCTACATGGAGTACCCTCAAAATATCTCCCCTGATAAAAACAGTTTGAACTCTTTTGTTCAGAGCAGGATGTTAAGAGAGAGAGGGGATGCAGATGAGTGAAAGTGAGAGGGTAAAACAAAGAAGAGTAAATGCATTTACATTTGTACATTCTCACATTTGTGGATTGCCAGCCGTCAGTGTTCAGACCAGCCCTCCATTTGTCTTACTGCACTGTGCTCTGACAATGAACCACCGGTTTCCTTTATTTCCTCCAGTCCAATCTAATGAGCATCTTCTGTGCGCAGGGATGGAGGTTCTCTCCTTTGTGAGGGCCGGACAGGTGTCTAACTGAATGATGAATGTCCTTGCATCCTTCCATAATTGGCTTCTCTCTGTTTGGCCTCAGTCTGGCTGCATGTCTGCCGGGCGGCCACCTCCATCTGTCAATCAAGTTTGCCCCGTTGCCGACTGGCTGGCCCTCTGATAGCTATGCTAATGCGGCCGCTGGCTTTTGATTGGCTGCTGCTTGGCTGGCCTAGGCTAATCCATTATGGCCCTGACAGTAGTAATCTCCCCCCCAACACCGGGTCCCGTGTGCTAAACGTTATTTGACCGTTCCTGTCACGTTCCTGCTGGCAAACGGACAGCGAAGGTGATGGATGACCCTGCACAGAGCGCGCTCGTTCATCACCCCCTCTGACTTGTTTGTGTGGCACTGAAAAAATTAGGCACTGTGATTTTTTTAAAGATTACTTTTTCATTAAGAAACGCTTTGCCCAAACAAGGTTGGAAAACGGCGAATGGGATCGGTCAGCTGATTTTCACCAGTAACTAATCTCATACATGAACCGCAACAATAATTTCGGCTGATGATTCTGACTGGTCGTTGCGCTGCGTGAACCTGTGACCGTGTTTATGCAGTGGAGTAATTGCGACAGATCGTCGTGATAGATGTAATCAGTGTCCAGTGTCTGAAGTTGACATAAGTAAATATACAGTCATGGGACTGTGGCTCTCGCCCATTAACTCCAATGGTTTGTTTTCTTACCTCACTCAGCGACTGCGGAGGGTCTTCGCACACGCTCCGTCCTGAAAAGAGATTTGCTGAGAGGACCATATTTGTTGTTGCTAACGCTAACATGGCTGCCGACAGCTCGAGATGTGAGGTCCAATGAAATCATCACCGAAGCTGGCCTCAAAACTCGTCGTCTTGACCAAGTAAACCATGGTTTTACAGAGATACCCTTGGGAAAGAAAAATTATTACTTCTCATTTCAACTGTTTTTTCACAGACTGTAATGAGATTAAATAGAAAACAAATTAGACTTTTGCGTAGGTCTTTTGCTTATTGGATTTTTCTCCAGAGATAAAGATCCCATTCATCTTGAGTTTTAGAGGAGATCTTAATAATGTCTCACACTGTGTGCAAAAGTTGAATAGTATAAAAACATACAACCAAAAACTAAACATAACCATAAATTGTAATAGGAAAAAAAGTCATAAAAGTATATGCATTTTGTATATGCCAAGTCGTATGATATCTTACTATTTCACTTTATTGAATAATTATTATGAGTTGTCATGAGTGTATGATTTTTTTGTATGATGTGTATATATATTTAAAACTGTACTTATATTATTTATAATATGAATTAAATACTTAAAAGAGATTAAACTTTCTTAACATGTAACTTTTATAAAGTGCGTATTGTAATAATGTCAAATTATAGGGTTAGTTCATCAAAAGTGAAAATTCTGTTATTATGTCATTCCAAACCCGTAAGACTTCCCTTCATCTTCGGAACACAAATGTAGATCTTTTTAGCTTTCTTTCCCTCCATTGACAATGGCATCCTACGAAACTACCACTTTCAAGCCCCAGAAATGTGGTAAAGACATAAAGTAATCCATTTGACTCCAGGTTTAACCTCACGTTTATGAAGCGACACAAGTGCTCATCACTCATCACTCTAAAACCAAATCTACAGTGTATATTATGAAGAGTTCACTCTTATTATTTCTCACTTTCAGAAGAACTTTGTCGTTTTCTTAGATTTCATTTCTCAAAACAATTCATTCAAACCGCACCACACCATGGGTTACCTGCAAAAGCCTGTAACTTGCTCAAAATTATGGAAGCTTGTTTCTGCCACAGAATAAAATATTTTAGAAGATAATTGTATATTATCGCATGTATATATTGTGAGATCTAAAGTCAGAATTGCGTGCTATAAAGTCTGAATTACGTGCTATAAAGTCAGAATTGCGAGATATAAAGTCAGAATTGTGTGCTATAAAGTCAGAATTACGAGATATAAAGTAAGAATTGCGAGCGAGATATCAAGTCAGAATTGCGAGATTGCGAGATATCAAGTCAGAATTGCGAGATATAGTCAGAATTGTACGATATAAAGTCAGAATTGCGAGATATAAAGTCAGAATTGTGAGATATCAAGCCAGTATTGCGAGATATCAAGTCAGAATTGCAAGATATCAAGTTAGAATTGTGAGATAAAAAGTCTGAATTGCGAGATATAAAGTCAGAATTGCGAGATATAAAGACAGAATTGCGAGATATAAAGTCAGAATTGCGAAATATCAAGTCAGAATTGCGAAATATCAAGTCAGAATTGCGAGATATCAAGTCAGTGCGAGCGAGCTATCAAGTCAGAATTGTGAGATATAGTCAGAATTGTGTGATATAAAGTCAGAATTGCGAGATTGCGAGATATCAAGTCAGAATTGCAAGATATCAAGTCAGAATTGCGAGGTCAGAATTGTGGGGTCAGAATTGCGATATATAAAGAGAATTGTGAGATATAAAGACAGAATTGCGAGATATCAAGTCAGAATTGCGAAATATCAAGTCAGAATTGCGAGCGAGATATCAAGTCAGAATTGCGAGCGAGATATCAAGTCAGTGCGAGCGAGATATCAAGTCATAATTGTGAGATATAGTCAGAATTGTGTGACATAAAGTCAGAATTGCGAGATATCAAGTCAGAATTGCGAGGTCAGAATTGCGAGATATAAAGTCAGAATTGCGAAATATCAAGTCAGAATTGCAAGATATCAAGTCAGAATTGCGAGCGAGATATCAAGTCAGAATTGTGAGATATAGTCAGAATTGTGTGATATAAAGTCAGAATTGCGAGATTGCGAGATATCAAGTCAGAATTGCGAGGTCAGCATTACAAGGTCAGAACTGTGGGGTCAGAATTGCGAAATATAAAGTCAGAATTGCGAGCGAGATAAGTCAGAATTGCGAGATATCAAGTCAGAATTGCGAGGTCAGAATTGTGAGATATAGTCAGAATTGTGTGATATAAAGTCAGAATTGCGAGATATCAAGTCAGAATTGCGAGGTCAGAATTGCGAGATATCAAGTCAGAATTGCGAGATATCACATCAGAATTGTGAGATATCAAGTCAGTATTGCGAGATATCAAGTCAGAATTGTGAGATTGCGAGATATCAAGTCAGAATTGCGAGATAAAAAGTCAGGATTGCAAGATATCAAGTCAGAATTGCGAGATATCAAGTCAGAATTGCAAGATAAAAAGTCAGAATTGCGAGATCAAGTCAGAATTGCGAGATATAAAGTCAGAATTGCGAGACATAAAGACAGAATTGCGAGATATAAAGACAGAATTGTGAGATATAAAGACAGAATTGCGAGGTCAAGTCAGAATTGCGAGATATAAAGTCAGAATTGCGAGATATAAAGACAGAATTGCAAGATATAAAGACAGAATTGCGAGATATTAAGACAGAATTGCGAGATATAAAGACAGAATTGTGAGATATCAAGTCAGATTTCCGAGATTGCGAGATATCAAGTCAGAATTGCAAGATATAAAGACAGAATTGGGAGATATAAAGACAGAATTGTGAAATTTAAAGTTAGAATTGCATGATATCAAGTCAGAATTGCGAGATATCAAGTCAGAATTGTGTGATATAAAGTCAGAATTGTGAGATATAAAGACAGAATTGCGAGATATCGAGTCAGAATTGCGAGATATAAAGTCAGAATTGCGAGATTGCGAGATATCAAGTCAGAATTGCGAGATATCAAGTCAGAATTGTGAGATTGCGAGATATCGAGTCAGAGTTGCGAGATATAAAGTCAGAATTGCGAGATTGCGAGATATCAAGTCAGAATTGTGAGATATAAAGACAGAATTGTGAGATATAAAGTCAGAATTGCAAGGTCAGAATTACGAGATTTCAAGTCAGAATTGCGAGATATCAAGTCAGAATTGCAAGATTGCGAGATATAAAGTCAGAATTGCGAGATTGCGAGATATAAAGACAGAATTGCGAGATATAAAGTCAGAATTGCGAGATTGCGAGATATAAAGACAGAATTGCAAGATATAAAGTCAGAATTGCGAGATTGCAAGATATAAAGACAGAATTGCGAGATATAAAGAGAGAATTGCGACATATAAAGTCAGAATTGCGAGTGATGAGTGCTCATCACTCATCACTCTAAAACCAAATCTACAGTGTATATTATGAAGAGTTCACTCTTATTATTTCTCACTTTCAGAAGAACTTTTTGTCGTTTTCTTAATTTCATTTCTCAAAACAATTCATTCAAACAGCACCACACCATGGGTTACCTGCAAAAGCCTGTAACTTGCTCAAAATTATGGAAGCTTGTTTCTGTCACAGAATAAAATATTTTAGAAGATAATTGTATATTATCGCATGTATATATTGTGAGATATAAAGTCAGAATTACGCGATATAAAGTCAGAATTGCGAGCGAGATATCAAGTCAGAATTGCGAGATATCAAGTCAGAATTGCGAGATATAAAGTCAGAAAGTGCGAGATTGCGAGATATCAAGTCAGAATTGCAAGATATCAAGTTAGAATTGTGAGATAAAAAGTCAGAATTGCGAGATATCAAGCCAGTATTGCGAGATATAAAGTCAGAATTGTGAGATATCAAGCCAGTATTGCGAGATATCAAGTCAGAATTGCAAGATATCAAGTTAGAATTGTGAGATAAAAAGTCAGAATTGCGTGATATAAAGTCAGAATTATGAGATATAAAGTCAGAATTGTGAGATATCAAGCCAGTATTGCGAGATATCAAGTCAGAATTGCAAGATATCAAGTTAGAATTGTGAGATAAAAAGTCAGAATTGCGAGATATAAAGACAGAATTGTGAGATATAGTCAGAATTGTGTGATATAAAGTCAGAATTGCGAGATTGCGAGATATCAAGTCAGAATTGCGAGATATCAAGTCAGAATTGCCAGGTCAGAATTACAAGGTCAGAATTGTGGGGTCAGAATTGCGAAATATAAAGTCAGAATTGCGAGATATAAAGAGAATTGTGAGATATAAAGACAGAATTGCGAGATATAAAGTCAGAATTGCGAGATATCAAGTCAGAATTGCGAAATATCAAGTCAGAATTGCGAGCGAGATATCAAGTCAGAATTGCGAAATATCAAGTCAGAATTGCGAGCGAGATATCAAGTCAGTGCGAGCGAGATATCAAGTCAGAATTGCGAGGTCAGAATTGCGAGATATAAAGACAGAATTGTGAGCGAGATATCAAGTCAGAATTGTGAGATATAGTCAGAATTGTGTGATATAAAGTCAGAATTGCGAGATTGCGAGATATCAAGTCAGAATTGCGAGATATCATGTCAGAATTGCGAGGTCAGAATTACAAGGTCAGAATTGTGGGGTCAGAATTGTGAAATATAAAGTCAGAATTGCGAGATATAAAGAGAATTGTGAGATATAAAGACAGAATTGCGAGATATAAAGTCAGAATTGCGAGATATCAAGTCAGAATTGCGAGCGAGATATCAAGTCAGAATTGCGAAATATCAAGTCAGAATTGCGAGATATCAAGTCAGAATTGTGAGTGAGATATCAAGTCAGTGCGAGTGAGATATCAAGTCAGAATTGTGAGATATAGTCAGAATTGTGTGATATAAAGTCAGAATTGCGAGATTGCGAGATATCAAGTCAGAATTGCGAGGTCAGAATTGCGAGATATCAAGTCAGAATTGCGAGATATAAAGACAGAACTGCGAGATATCAAGTCAGAATTGCGAAATATCAAGTCAGAATTGCGAGATATCAAGTCAGAATTGCGAGCGAGATATCAAGTCAGAATTGTGAGATATAGTCAGAATTGTGTGATATCAAGTCAGAATTGCGAGATTACGAGATATCAAGTCAGAATTGCGAGATATCAAGTCAGAATTGCGAGGTCAGAATTACAAGGTCAGAATTGTGGGGTCAGAATTGCGAGATATAAAGAGAATTGCGAGATATAAAGTCAGAATTGCGAGATATAAAGTCAGAATTGCGAGATATAAAGAGAATTGTGAGATATAAAGACAGAATTGCGAGATATAAAGTCAGAATTGCGAGATATCAAGTCAGAATTGCGAGCGAGATATCAAGTCAGTGCGAGCGAGATATCAAGTCAGAATTGTGAGATATAGTCAGAATTGTGTGATATAAAGTAAAAATTGCGAGATATCAAGTCAGAATTGCGAGGTCAGAATTGCGAGATATAAAGACAGAATTGCGAGATATCAAGTCAGAATTGCGAGATATCAAATCAGAATTGCGAGCGAGATATCAAGTCAGAATTGTGAGATATAGTCAGAATTGTGTGATATAAAGTCAGAATTGCGAGATTGCGAGATATCAAGTCAGAATTGCGAGGTCAGCATTACAAGGTCAGAATTGTGGGGTCAGAATTGCGAAATATAAAGTCAGAATTGCAAGATATAAAGAGAATTATGAGATATAAACACAGAATTGCGAGATATCAAGTCAGAATTGTGAGCGAGATATCAAGTCAGTGCGAGCGAGATATCAAGTCAGAATTGTGAGATATAGTCAGAATTGTGTGATATAAAGTCAGAATTGCGAGATTGCGAGATATCAAGTCAGAATTGCGAGCGAGATATCAAGTCAGAATTGCGAAATATCAAGTCAGAATTGCGAGAGAGATATCAAGCCAGTGCGAGTGAGATATCAAGTCAGAATTGTGAGATATAGTCAGAATTGTGTGATATAAAGTCAGAATTGCGAGATTGCGAGATATCAAGTCAGAATTGCGAGGTCAGAATTGCGAGATATCAAGTCAGAATTGCGAGATATCACATCAGAATTGTGAGATATCAATTCAGAATTGTGAGATATCAAGTCAGTATTGCGAGATATCAAGTCAGAATTGTGAGATTGCGAGATATCAAGTCATAATTGCGAGATATCAAGTCATAATTGCGAGATATCAAGTCATAATTGCGAGATATCAAGTCAGAATTGCAAGATAAAAAGTCAGAATTGCGAGATTGCGAGATCAAGTCAGAATTGCGAGATATCAAGTCAGAATTGCGAGATATAAAGACAGAATTGCGAAGTCAGAATTGCGAGATATAAAGAGAGAATTGTGAGATATCAAGTCAGATTTGCGAGATTGTGCGATATCAAGTCAGATTTGCGAGATTGTGAGATATCAAGTCAGAATTGCAAGATATAAAGACAGAATTGCGAGATATAAAGACAGAATTGTGAAATATAAAGTTGGAATTGCATGATATCAAGTCAGAATTGTGTGATATAAAGTCAGAATTGCGAGATATAAAGACAGAATTGCGAGATATCGAGTCAGAATTGCAAGATATAAAGTCAGAATTGCGAGATTGCGAGATATCAAGTCAGAATTGCGAGATTGCGAGATATCAAGTCAGAATTGTGAGATTGCGAGATATCGAGTCAGAATTGCGAGATTGCGAGATATCAAGTCAGAATTGTGAGATTGCGAGATATCGAGTCAGAATTGAGAGATATAAAGTCAGAATTGCGAGATTGCGAGATATCAAGTCAGAATTGTGAGATATAAAGACAGAATTGTGAGATATAAAGTCAGAATTGCAAGGTCAGAATTACGAGATTTCAAGTCAGAATTGCGAGATATCAAGTCAGAATTGCAAGATTGCGAGATATAAAGTCAGAATTGCGAGATATCAAGTCAGAATTGCAAGATTGCGAGATATAAAGTCAGAATTGCGAGATATAAAGTCAGAATTGCGAGATATAAAGTCAGAATTGCGAGATTGCAAGATATAAAGACAGAATTGCGAGATATAAAGACAGAATTGCGAGGTCAGAATTGCGAGATATCAAGTCAGAATTGCGAGGTCAGAATTGCGAAATATAAAGACAGAATTGCGAGATATGAATTTGCGATTGTTAATTTAGATCACGCAATTCTATTCAAACAAGCTTCCATACAAAATCCTTAGTTCACCTCTCAAACACAAGTATTTATGTCAATGAACATGTCAGTGCCATCAAAATGACAAGTCCTTGAGTCAAAATGCTTAGTCATGTTGTCAATATAACAGTGTACTCTGTCAGTATTTTCAGATGTAAATTCTGAATTGTAAGAATTGTGTGATATAAAGTCAGAATTGTGAGATATCAAGTCAGAATTGTGTGATATAAAGTCAGAATTGCGAGATATAAAGACAGAATTGTGAGATATCGTGTCAGAATTGCGAGATATAAAGTCAGAATTGCGAGATTGCGAGATATCAAGTCAGAATTGCGAGATTGCGAGATATCAAGTCAGAATTGTGAGATTGCGAGATATCGAGTCAGATTTGCGAGATGTAAAGTCAGAATTGCGAGATTGCGAGATATCAAGTCAGAATTGTGAGATATAAAGACAGACTTGCGAGATATAAAATCAGAATTGCAAGGTCAGAATTACGAGATTTCAAGTCAGAATTGCGAGATATCAAGTCAGAATTGTGAGATTGCGAGATATAAAGTCAGAATTGCGAGATTGCGAGATATAAAGACAGAATTGCGAGATATAAAGTCAGAATTGCGAGATTGCAAGATATAAAGACAGAATTGCGAGATGTAAAGACAGAATTGCGACATATAAAGTCAGAATTGCGAGGTCAGAATTGCGAGATATAAAGACAGAATTGCGAGGTCAGAATTGGCGAGATATCAAGTCAGAATTGCGAGGTCAGAATTGCGAGATCAGAATTGCGAGATATAAAGACAGAATTGCGAGGTCAGAATTGCGAGATATCAAGTCAGAATTGCGAGGTCAGAATTGCGAGATATCAAGTCAGAATTGCGAGGTCAGAATTGCGAGATATAAAGACAGAATTGCGAGATATGAACTTGCGATTGTTAATTTATATCACTCAATTCTATTCAAACAAGCTTCCATACAAAATCCTTAGTTCACCTCTCAAACACAAGTATTTATGTCAATGAACATGTCAGTGCCATCAAAATGACAAGTCCTTGAGTCAAAATGCTTAGTCATGTTGTCAATATAACAGTGTACTCTGTCAGTATTTTCAGATGTAAACTAACTATGGCTATGATTTTGATGACAATGATATGTGTGTATATATATATATATATATATATATATACACACACACACACAGACACTGTATATTTTACGGGTGTTTGTGTTACATTATGGCAAGTATATTCACTGTGTATGAAAAATGCAAGTAGACTGCTGTAATATAGCATTAAGTATACAGTATTACAGTTTAGTGAACATTGACTGATTGCATGCCTGTTCTACAAACGTTTGAATGATTGAGGACACGGCTGTTCTCCCAACATTCGGCAGCACCTTTCGACCCGCCTCGGCCATAAGGTCATGATTGACAACATGGCCCACAATAGTGGCCCTTATTTAATCAGGAACATGTCTACAATATTGGCCTCTTCTACCTCTTCCACTGTTTTGCCCCTATAACCTTTCACCACACATCCTTATTCCTTCTTCCCAGCTATTGACCCTGTTTGTTTCCTTGTTGTTCTGCCATTGTAAGAAGTCTTTATATGCCTACCAAATGAAGCTTCGTGAGCTGCACCTCTGAGCTATTTTAGAGAACTGGTTGATCTAGCCCTTTACATTTCCTTTCATTAGTGAAATTCAAAATTCACCTCCACAATTCAAAAGTCTAATAGAAATGTATAGAAAATATATGTGACAACTAGTTCAACCATTTAGCGACTTATGACTTATGCAATGAACTAATGCCTAGATGTTTTGAGGAGTAAGACTATTCAACAGAGAACCAGTATAATACATTTTGATCAATGTGAGATAAGCAATTGATAATGTAGGAAACAGCAAACAATTGTATAATCAGTTGCATGAATGTACCAAAGCATATGCAATTTGTTCAAAAGAATGAGAAATTGCTTTTATGATATGCACAAGTGACTAGATGATGTGGAGGTTGAACAAGTAGTTTTGAGAATTTCAGTTGGGTCTGAGAAATGCACCAAAGAGAATGAGAAAAACTGTAATACATTTAAAGTGCATCTCCATATATCTGTCTTGGCTTACTATGTAAACAGTCAGAAGTGTTTTGTTTCAAATAACTTCTTATAGCCACAGGCTGGTTTAAACTTCATTTGATGACTGTCACTAACAAATTATTATTATTATTATTATTATTATTATTATTATTTTTTTTTTTTTTTTTTTTTTTTTTTTTTTTCACAATATAACATTTTCAGCTTTCATTTCTCAACAAAAATGTCTTTGCTAGTTTTCCGGGGAAACTCTTGAGATATATAAATCAACAGTCTCTCGTTTGACCAAAACCAAAGATGAAAAGAGCAATGATAAATTCATACAAAATAGACTGAAGAGGATCCATGCCGTCTGAAAAAATGCCTGTTTTGTCATGGCAGGTCTCTCTTTTTCTTCGTTTTTTGGGGTCAGCACGTGAGATTTATGTGATGAGACTGGTCCGTGTGCACTTCCTCCCTTCTCTGGCCTTGTCAGATCTGGTTGCAGACAGAGGGCAAAAACATTTGTCATCCGTGTGAGATTCTCACCACAGGCTTTCATCTGCTTTAAGATAATATGGATCATAGCATTTGTATGTTGGCTGATGTAAAAACATTAAATTGCCGTGATCCATCGGACAAAAATTATTTGGATGTTTTTGCTTAGTCTAATAAGTGTGAGCCAGTAATAATATGTGTAGAGAGTTGTTTAGTTGACATAAAATTACAATAATGTTCTAATAGTGTGTGTTTAATCAAAGTCACATTTGAGTAATGCTTCTCTGTTTACCCTTTTACCCACAATTCTTCATCTCATTCCAACCAAAACATGATACCTGATTTATGTATAATTTTCTGATACTTGTGTAATTATTATGACCTAACTTTTGAGGATACTTTATTTGCGCTATAAAAAAAAACTGTAAAACTGTTATAAAAAATGTTAGCACCGGGCTATATGCATAAACTGTAAGAAAATATGAAAATAAAATAAAATAGAATAAAAATTTAATCAAATGGTGACCAGTTTCTGTACTTAGAGAATTAAATAAATAAATACAATTTATAATAATTTAAAATTTTATTATAAATAAATAATATTAAAATTGAATTGCATTTAAAGCTAAAAGACAAAAACAAAAATAAAATAATAAAATAAAATAAACAATTTTAAGATTGCAATTCTAGCTAAAAGACAAAATATAAAATGAAATGAAATAAATAGATTCAATTAAATAATTAATAAAACAATATGGTAACCAGTTACAGTACTTAAAATTTACACTCATATATGTACATTTTTACTAAACCCCTAATGTGAAAATGTCCATGTTTAATTTGTCAAATAGCCCTTCACAGCAATTAAATATGTAATCTTAAAATTTCATCCATTGCTTGTGTGTACTCTATGCTTTCCACTGGGATTTCTGGGGTTAGTGTAAAGGGTGGGAACAGCAGAGTATTCCAGTGGGAAGACAATTCCTTGAGGACAGGTCCTTCTCACTAAGAAATCTAACTCAGGTGTCAACTGGAGTCATGTCCCCTGGCCAAACCGTAGTCGTCCCGTCCCCAACCCCCACCCAGGGCCCACTTTACCTCTGCCTGCCCCTCTGTCTGTCAGCTAAACCCGCTCCACTGAGGCCTTAATGCAGAACCAGATGTGCTGGCTGAGTCCTGAAACATTCTCTTCCCACTGACATCTTAACCTGAAAGGTGTGTGTGTGTGTGTGGGAGAGAGAGGTCAAACTTTAGCCTGGCCTTTAAGTGAGTGTAGATTACGTTTGAAGGTTGTGTTTATTGCTTCAGCGCTGATTGTGTATTTTGTTGTATGTTTTTATCCTGTACAAGAAGAACTTCACAGTACAGCCACAAAAAAAAAAAAAAAAAAAAGTTTTGATTTTTGTTTAGTTTCAATTCCATTCAGTTTCAATAAGGCACTACAATCCTAATCACAAATCAAATGTCTCTAATATTCATTATTTTCATCATAATGGGACTCGAATGTTTCGACTGCATTGTGTTTGGGTGAGCTGTAGCTGTATTGCTTTTATAATCAAAGTCACATTTGAGTCATGCATCTCAGTTCACCCTTTCACCCACAATTCATCATCTCATTCCGACCGATATACGATATCTAATTTATCAACACATGCCCAATCTAAGCAGCCCCACACATGTGCGAGCAATTAGACTATAGAACAGTTGCTAACACAAACACCTTCTGATAGATGACACTCTAAATGTAAGGCCAAACCATGGCAAACATGACTCAAGGAACTAAAGTATCAATCAGATGAGCAGTGGCCTTTACTGTCACCTCCATCGATTAAACACATTGTTTGGAGTATCTGAAATGTGTTGCCATACTGAAGTCTGTAGACAATCGTGGTGTTTACTGTATAGGTTCAGAGGGGTGACAATTCCTCTCACAAATGATGCACTATGTCACAAAAAAGAGTTTTAGGAACATATTTCAGACCGAATAAGGAGTCGCAGTCAATGGATGTCTATATTTAAACCACATGTAGAAATATTTTGTCTCTTATCAATCGCATCCACAAGGGTTTGCCAGAAGAAAAAAAGATTGCATTGCTCAGGAGACTTAATGCAGTTGTGTTTTATTTGCTTGTCAACTTTACTATCAAGCTTAGGAGAAATAATAATAAAAAAAAAAAGACTGACATGCACTAGTAAGAATTATAGAGCTATAAATATTTAGCATAGCCCAGATACATTTGTTTTCCCATGAAAAATATTTGAGTTCTTATTGAAATGGAAGCTTTTGACTGCAGGCATTTGCACATTTGAGTACACCGTTAAGATTTGAAATACAATTCTAGAGGAGACATGAACTTGACAAGCAGGAGACCTTAAACAAAAGTCTCAATTTGATCTCAGTTTAATCTCAACAATTTAAAGATTTTTTTTTTGGTTCAAAATGAACTACATTTAAATCATGAATCAATACATCATCAATCCTTCCTCAAAAACTTGTTTTTGTGGTAAGCACATAGTCTTATCACTATGGTAAGCAGCCTATTATAAGTGTTTATATTTTAGACCTGATGTGATGGGACTCACTTGTGTGTGTCTCGTCATATCCGCAAACAGAGAAAAGTTGCTCCGGCTACTTTGATGTGTATGGTGTGGGAGTGGCAACGGTTAGTTGTCACAACGAGCAGAAAGGTTGACATATCAGGGAATACCAGTGCTATCTCACGACCAATTTGTACGTATTTATTCGAGGTGGCTAATTTGTACAAATTCGTACGACCTCGGAATTGCAGTCATACGATTTGTCTAAACCGCAGTGATGGGTAGGTTTAGGTGCGGGGTTGGGGTTGGGGTAGGTCATTTGTACAAAATCGTACGAATTGGGTTACGATTTAGCAGAAATCGTACGAGTGAGGTCGTATAAATTTGTACGAATTAGCCACCTTTTAAAATACATAATTGCCTTGAGATTGAGTTGGGAATACAGGTGACAGGGAATCACCCTGTTTTAAACGGCGAACAGAAGAAAGTCTGCTGGCAAAATGAGGGAGTGACAGAGCTCGTAATAAAACAAGAATCAACATAGGCTTGGCTTTTCAGAGATGGCAAGAACTGAGGGATTTGAAATGTTGTTAGCGACACTAAGATGGTGTTTTTCAACAGGTGAGTAAGGTATTTTATCGAACAGATAAATTGCCATATGTAGCTCTAACAGAGTTCATTGTAAAGCAGTGTCTATTGTGAAGGGTCATTTCATTATAGTTCTTGTAGCGCTGTGCTGGAAAGGAAGTACTGTCTATTAATGGGTAGTAACATCTTTAGCTATAGTCAGCTTGAGATCTTTTCTATCTAAACTGGTTGAATCTCTTAAACCTAGTAGTGAATGTTCTGACCGATCATGTTGGAATGTTTTATGAGCAGTAGGATGACTATTTTTGTTTTTTGATCGCTAGATGGCCAAAAGTTACATAGTGTTCCTTTAAATAGATTGTATGTGTGATTTTTTTTTCTACCGTTAAAATATGTGGGGTCAGTAAGATTATTTAATGTTTTTGAAAGAAGTCTAAAAAATACAGTAAAAGGGTAATATTGTGAAATATAATTACAATTTATTTTTATAAATATTATAAACATTTTTTAATGTAATTTATTCCTGTGATCAAAGCTGAATTTTCAGCATCATTACTCCAGTCTTCAGTGTCACATGATCATTCAGAAATCTTTCTAATATGCTGGTTTTCTGCTCATGAAACATTTCTTATTATCAATATCTGGAAATTTCAAAATAAAAACCTAAATGGCTGAAATAAAAGCACAACAGACACTATACAGTGTGCGAGGCTGTCAGATCCAAGAAGGAAAAGTGGAGATAAAGTTGTCAGGTGAAAAAACCTGGACCGACATGTGTCACTTTAATTCCACCGCATCTGGCCGATGGTTGAGGTCCACTGTCCAGCATGACTGTCCAAATTGAATTCCTTCTGATCTTAATAAAAGTGAAAATCCTTCAGCTCCACAGCTGGGGACCCTCTGCAGCGTGCAATCCTGAATCTGACATTTTTTTTCTGGGGGACACTTTATGGCTTGTTCGGCCTCGTGCAATGAATTTAACGGGGTTTCTGATCGGCGGACATCAAATGACATAATTTCACTGAGGCTATGATGTTATTTAGTCTTTTGTCGCCAGCTCATATCCTTCAGTCAGCAAAAGCTTAGTCTGTTTTCCTTCTTGTACATAAGAAGACCTGGTTTTGCTCATCATATAGGGAGCGGTTTAACGTTGATCAGCTTCCCAGGACTTGAAAGAGAGAATGCACAGAACTCCAGGCATGTGGAACAATCAGTGTTAGAAGCAAGATAGCTCTCCTGCTGGCCCCATTCTCAACTTTGACCCTTGACCTCTTGGCACACGCACCGCTGTAAATAAAGCTGAAGAGAGGCCTCCCCACCTAATTTCCTTTGGCCTCAAATTTAAACACCAATCCCTCTGACTGTTCTGTAACCAGGGGATAAACATCTCCTCACGTGGACCAGGTTCTCAACACGACCACTAGAAATACAGAGAGAGGAGATATACACAATAGAAATTATGTTTGACAAGTTGGATTCAGTGGGTTTGGACGAGTCCTTGGCTAAGACAGATCTAAGCTATTGTCGAAATGAGGAGGGCTGAAAAGAATTGCTACTGCCATGACAGGCTGATTCATAAAATCATAATTGCAATAATTCAGTAATGGACTGTTGTTTCATGGTTTAAGAAGTTATTGCACCTAGTTGCACCAGTTGTGATTAGCCTACTTTATGGCATGATGCACGCTATTAGAGTTATCGCTTTTATTTAATTCATAAGATGATCTTCAGTTCAGTTTTTACAGCAAGACATGGATCTAAATCAGTGGGAAGCTAGCCAGAGGAACCCCCCTCTGGACTAATGACATAAATGTGACCCTGGACCACAAAACCAGTAATAAGTCGCACGAGTATTGTGGCAGTAGCCAACAATACATTGTATGGGTCAAAATTATAGATTTTTATTTTATGCCAAAAATCATGAGGATATTAATTAAAGATCATGCTCCATGAAGATATTTTGTAAATTTCCTAAATATTTCAAATATGTATTATTAGTAGTAATATGTAGGCTATGTGTTGCTAAGGACTTCATTTGGACAACTTTAAAGGCGATTTTCTTAATACTTAGATTTTTTTTTTTTTTTTTTTTTTTGCACCCTCAGATTCCAGATTTTCAATAGTTGTACCTCGGCCAAATACTGTCCTATCCTAACAAACCATATACCAGTGGAAAGCTTATTTATTCAGCTTTGGTATAAAACAAAAGCTGAATCAAATAATTGACCCTTAATGGCTGGTCCAGGGTCAAAAATGAAGAATTGTTAAATGCATAACGTTTTTTTTTTAATAGTTTTTTTATATATCTTAATTTATTTAATTATTTATTAATTAGGCCTAGAATTGTAGCTCCGCGTTTCGTCTTTTTTATGCGCGCTTCACAACAGACTTTAGCATTTTAACTAGTGAAAATTGAATTGTTGATGTCAAGATTTCATATGGGAATGAATAAAAGCCACGACGGCTTGCCATAGGCGTCTCCTTTTACGCCGCTGGGCAGTAAATAAATATTATTAGCATGGTGTGGTTTGTTTTTGCTCTATTTTATGTTGTATATTTTTACGTGATGTTGCTCAGTGTGGGAAGGATGACCCATATTTCATTAAGCTGTGCTCTTGTTTCCGGCAGCTTTCACAACGAATTTATCTCTGACCAAGATATACACACTCAGCATTTGAGTTATCTGTATCAACACTGGCTGTGCTCGAGATAATAATACCCCTTACGAAAACGAACCATGGTTTTACTACAAATAAAGCCAAAAAAAAACATGGTTATTGTAGTTAAACCATGGTAACCACAAATTAACCATGGTTTTGCTACTCTAACCATAGTTTAACCATAGTATTTGTGGTAAAACTGTGGTTATATAAACGGTACTCAATTAGCCAAAAAACCATGGTTACTACACTTTTACTACATTAAAACCGTGGTTACTACACTTTTACTTCTATAAAACCATGGTTATTTTTCGTAAGGGACAGCTTTAAACTTTTGTGGATGTGTGGTTTTATGTTATAGAAACGCATACTTTTATATTAAAGAATGTTTTGCCCGACTAGCCTTTCAGTTTTCCTTACGGAACATTTTTAAATGCAGCTAAATAGGCCTATAGGCTATTATTTAGCTATTTGTATGTTATTTATTTATTATCATTATTATTTCATTTATATATTAAAAACAAAATAACGTCAGGTTAAATCGAAAGTATGAGGTAAAACTCATTTTATAGGCTAAGGCTACCCAGTCGCAAAATATAAACAGTCACAGCTCGTCCTTGTTTCCCCTTCGTAACAGAAATACCTGTATATTTTATGTCCTCTTAAACGAATTGCGCAGTAAAACTAGGTCTTTTTCAAACATAGCTGGCTATAGCTTATATGTTCAGAAGTCGAAATAAAATAAAAAGTAAAAAAAATAAATAAATGAAAGCAACGAGAAACAAAACGGATTGGAAGGTCTTATTAAAATAATTCCATTATCGAAAGGAATGAGATGAAACGCCAGGGCGTTATTGCAGGTATTGTTGTGCCTGTGGCTTCTCCTCCAGCGGCGTAATTCTCCTCATCAATACTGCAGTGAGATCGTTACGCCGCTGACATTGATAAATGACCACCAAACTACAGCGTTTTCTCACCAGTACTGCAGGCTAGAGAAACACAAACTGGAGGTCGAAATAAGCAAAGAAACGTCTGTAGGAGCAGTCTTAGCGAAGATATCAAACAGCATGAGGAAAACCATTTGAAAATGTCACAGCGAAATTGCGTTTAAGAGATGCTGGAGATGAAGAAGCGCGCGGGGTTTGTGTTTCTGAAAAATTACACTCCGTCCAGTCGCCTGATTTGGAAATATTGAATTAATGTGATTTATTTCCTCACAGATTGCCTCAAACATTTTACAAAAGACCTCTGCACACATTCTTAGATGATTTTAGGAAGTATAGCTGTACGGTTATCAAATTATCATTTATTACAGTTTCTGATGCCCGTTTCAGTAGACATTATGTAGCCTAGCCTATGTAGTTTTATTTTCAGTTAGTTTGTAGTCATTGTGGTTGTTTGATATCTGCACGTTTAAAATGATTTTATATTAAAATGTCCGTGTGTAATCATAGCCCATTTAAGTAGGCTACTGAGTAAAATAATTAACTATGTTCTATAGGGTTAGGTTTAGGATTGGTTTTGCATAATTATGCACACTTTATATTTATTGCTACAGTAATTACATATAACGTGCAACAGTGACACTAAAATAAAGTGTTACCGATTTTTATAAGGTCCTTTTAACGATTGGCCTACTTAAATAAATTGCAGCACAGTTGCATTTGATTTGCAAAATAAAAATAAATGTAGGAATTTCTAAATTCATTTTAAACCGCACGTCGTTTCAATATCGATTCAACGCGTGAAATAACACGGCAACATTCAAAGCGAGAGATTTAACATTTTGAAAATGAAGCATTTATTACAAGAATTCGACTTTTGACTGTGTAGAAATACTGTACTGCTTTAAAAGACTCCTAAAAGGAAAAATGGACAGAGCGGGAGGATCGATCAAACTTATCAGTACATCAACAAACATATAATCGACTTTTTCCATAGAGAAAAGCAAGAGCGAGAACGGACCCAAAATGTACAACAATGTCCCATCTTCATTTTTAAAGGATCTCGACTGAATGCCTATTTGACATTGATGTGTTTTACAAATAACATTTACATAATTATGTACAATGGAACATCTCTAGTGGTTTAAAAACTCCTCCAGGCGTACTTAGCCTTATGAGAGCACTTTTGCTCACCAATTCAACAAATAAAAGCACAACTCATTTCCTCAGTGATGCTTTTCAAAACAATTCATGTGGGGAAGACTTTGTGGTTTCAGATACTGGAATTTGTGTCAGATGTGTCATCCCTTCGAGTGGTTTCATTTCCCTCAAACTTTGAGGAATCATAAATGCAAAGGTCTAAATCTAGTCAATGACGCAAACCCAAACTTTGAACATTTCCCAAAAGAAAAACAAAACAACTCATCATACACTCACATTTCAGTTCTTCAGGGCTTTTAGCATCTTTTACTATATTCCACATTTAATATGAGCGTGTGCACTTGTGCGTGAGGAGGAATATTCGTGTCTGGGGCGGCCACTCTACGGTTGAGCAAAAGTGCACAAATGGTGTGGTCCCCGTGCTTCTTGACCATATAACAAGAATAAATAAATAATTTAAAAAGGAAAGATCTCCAATTGTCTTTTCAGAAGTCTCTCTTTTGGCACAAATGCTTCAAGTCTGTTTTTGTTCAGGTGGTGCTCCTTTGGAAGGTCCTTTGGCTGGAGATCTGATGGCCAGATGATGAGGGGTTCCGTGGGAGATTTGGGAGGTCTCGTGAAAAGAGGAGGTGTGTTCAGGTGAGGACAGATATGATGACGTGACTCCTCATGCCTCTGGCCAGCACTGGGACTACTCCTGAGGCCACCATCAAAACCTAGAACATAGAGGGGGAAAATAACAATATTGAGAGATCTATTCACCCACATCCACACACACACACACACACACACACACACACACACACACACACACACACACACACACACACACACACACACAAATTGAATATTCTGAGCACATGCTGATTACCAGAAAAAAAAAATGTTTAGTCTAAAAAAAACAAGCTCAAATCTGGATTTCATTGAGGCACTTATAATGGAAGTGAATGGGGCCAATGCGTAAACTTTAAAATATCTTTTCATCATATGTTCAGTGCCACAATATGTAAACAATATGCAAGTTAACATGATTTTAGTGTGAAAACAATCAAAGTAAAGTTATATACAATTATACAACGTAATGTCTAAAACCCCCAAATGACCATAAAAACGACTACAATGTAAAACATTTATTCAACTTAAAAACAAACGTTCAGTTGCTACCTTAAACTTTGAAGTATAATCAAACTGGCTGTACAAGTCATTTGAACTCATTGGCAACACTACTTTAGTTAACATGAACTAAGAATTAACTATTTCTACAGCATTTATTAATCTTAGTTATTAAAATCAAATATATTTGTTAATGCACTGTGAACTAACATGAACAAACATTGAACAGCTATGTATTTTTATTAACAAAGCTGTAACAAATGTACTGCTCATGGTTAGTTCATGCTAGTTAATACATTAACTAATGTTAACAAATGAAACCTTACTGCAAAGTGTTACCAACTCACTTTTTAAAATCTTGCTTAGTTAAATCAACTTAAAAATGAAAGCGGTTACATTATTTTGATGACTTAAAGTAATGGGAAACCATATGTTGCTTATTAATCATATCATTTTTACAGTGTATTTAATCAGCTTTACATCTCAAATAATACACAATAACAGAAAAATGAATATAATTCCCAAATTCATTTGCTTTTTTAAAGGAAATCCAATTTTTTTTTTTTGGTAATAAACATTACACCACAAATGCTCTCAGTTAAACTGAACTTGTACCCAACTCTGAATATCCTTTTAAAATAAACATACACCTGCCTCTAAGATCATAAATGTGTCTCTATCCGCTTTATGCAGGAAAACAGATCTTCATAATGATCCCAACGATCCACCAGCATATGGTGTTTAACCAGAACAAATTAAGGACGGGGAAACATTCCTCTAAATGACGCAATTACAGTAACGACTCGATGATAATTCAATAAAAAAAAGGTAGGATTAAATAGTCTGGAAATTATTTAGTCTGCGTGCATCTGGCTCCTGCAAGCCGGAGCTCATGATATCTCTATGTGTCTGTGGCTTCGGTGGGGGGTGTTAACCTCCGCTCACCTCCCCTCTCCTCTCCCTTCATTAGCAGAGGCTGAGGTTGTTATTTGAGAGGAAAGGGCTGTGTTGGCACGATTGGAGAACTGGATGCGGTGCCTATTTACATATAAAGAGCTCTATTAATCAAGGTAAGTGTCATTATGGAGGGGCTCATTGGGCAGCACAGTGTGGGTATTAAATAAAATTCTCCATGCCAGGCCGGCCGCGGCGAGCGATACGTCTTGATTTGTGGACTGTCAGAGGCAGGCAGCGAAGATGGAGCCGGGGAAGGAAGGTGCGCGAGTGCGTGCGTGTGAGGGGGGGTCGACGGAGAGAGAATTGCCACCATAATCAGATTTCGCACGCCGAGTGAAAAGAGAAAAAGAGGGGATGTTCTAAGTACCAAAGCGTCTCCTTACATTTATGGTTTGGGAAGCAGGGAGGCGTTTACATGTAGTGCCACTGTCCATCCATACCCATGTTCATACCCATACCTCCCATGGGACCTGTGAGGTGGAGAAACAAAATGGAAAAAAAAACAAAAACAATAAAACACATGCAAATGTACAGGAAGATTTTTATAACAGCACTAAAAGTGCAATTATTATCAAAGTGCAACTTACCGCCAGGCCGAAGACCCATGTGTTGTTGGCCGTCTAGAACAAAGCCACCCATAGGCTGACCATCGGGGCTGTAAGCGGTTCCTTGACTTACTAAACACACAAAGACACAATATATATATATATATATATATATATATATATATATATATATATATATGTGTGTGTGATATATGCACACACTGCTTATATGGTGATAGTAAAGATGGAATAAAATAAGCCTGCACTTTACCTGCTCTGTTAGACTGATCAATCATGGGCTGCACAATTCTTCGTCGAGCATTGATAAACCTGTCAAAGAGAAGACATTTACTAAATCTATTTATATTACTGACCGCACACAGTATATTTTACTCTTATTTAAACACTCAGGACTTTTACTACTGTGAGCTCTTTGCTATGATTTACTGCAAAATATCCCTTAATGCAGTGCGATTTCTCCTGGGCCTTTGGGTTAATGGACCTGTCAGGAGTCCACAAAAAAGCTAATGCACTGTTTAAGCGCTAGACCAAAGAAATTCTCTAATTTATAATGTAAACAAGCAGAGGTTTTCTTAATAAAGAGATTTTAACACCTTGTACAAATTACGTTTGAGAAACTTTCCGTTTAATGGCGAGTTTTATAGTTGCGGACAATAAAAACAAATAGATTTATTTGATTTGTGGTATATTTTCCCTTTCGTCAGCACTCTAAAGTTAATCTCTGTTTTTAAGACTTGCTTTAATTGCGCTTCTTGCTGCAATATATTAGTGAATCAAGTAAAGGGGTCATTGCTCAATAAATATTCAATTGATATAGCATTGGCCTGGCAGCCTGGGGGTATGATTAGTCTAACTGCTTTTCAGACACTAATATGCTTCAGCAGCCCGTAACAGAGAGGTAGGAAATGCCCCTGACATGCACTGGGGGAAGGAATTACTCATAGACAATGAGTCTTAGCCAAATGTTTGTGAACACCTTATTTTCTAGTGGGAAACACATGTTAGTGTATGGTACAAATCTTACATTTTTATACAGTATAAAAAATAATGGGTTACACTTTATTTTAAGGTGTCATTGTTACAGTGTAATTATGTAGTTAAGTAATAAGTAATATTTAGTAACTACAGGTACATACTGGGTTAGGGTTTAGTTTTAGGGCTTGTTGCATGTAATTATGCATAATTTACAGTACATGTACAAGTACATGTAACATACGTAACAAGGACACTGTAAAATAAAGTGTTACCAAAGAATGATAATACTTAATATTCAGCATGACTTTCTTAAAAAAATCTATTTTCTTTACGACTGTATTACTAAATACTAAAACAAATAAGCTTTTTGATATTTATATCACTGTATGTGTGATAAATTAAAGTAGTTATCTACATTATATGGTTAAAATATTTAAATTTTAGTATTTTAATAATATATATCTTTATCACTGAAAAGGAAAAACCTAATTTTGAAGTAAGAAATTAAATAAAAGTCAAAAGTCTTTTCGAATCTGATGTAAGAGGAAACAAATCTAAAATTAAAACTTCATTTTGAAAAGAAAAAAGTAAAGAATAGTGCTTAAGAATAGCGTGGATTGAAGTAGTGTATGCTATTCAAAATTAAAATGTTATTAAAATGAGAAAGTGAAAGAAAAAATCTTTTGATGTCTATTGGTAATTATTATAGATATCAAAATTGTCTAGTTTTGTTTGTAATAATGTGGGCGTATGCTACACACGTACACTACACACACACACACACACACACACACACACACACACACACACACACACACACACACACACACACACACACACACAAAAACATCCAAATAAAGATGCAGTCTGTAATCCCCCATATCATATATACACACGTTCACATTCTCAAACTTAGAATGAGTATCACATTTGTGTAATCCAATAACATCTTTTACAAGCAAGATGGTTCCTGAACAAACATTCATGGTGACCGAACAGCATTCCGGAATCCTAACATAACATTCGACAACTTTTCTAAAAGCCCCTCGGAGACCCTCGGCAAACCTCATCATTGCTCCTATTCTTGCTTTTAATTGTCTCATAGGGGCTTTGAACACCGTCTAATAATAGTGTGAGAAATCAGGATCACCGGACTTGAAATGGAAATGTTACAGAGATCCCCAACCCTGACTTCTAAGTGCTGAGAGGTCAATCTGGCAAGTCAAAAGTCAAAGGTCAAAGGTTACTCACCAGTTATTCACTTGTAAGATGGTGAGGCCTGTGTCCTGTGCTAGCTGCTTCTTCTGCTCTTCAGATGGGTAAGGGTGCTGCAAGACAGAAACAACAAGAAAAATTTGATTAATGTGTGAGAAACCTCTGCAGTCATTAATATTGCTGTCCGATGATCCATAAAGCAATAACGAATGGTACATGTAAATGTCTTCATTTTTTAGAGTTGTGTATTTCTCCCTGCAGTCTCCATTAATAAAGCAAATCAAAATGACCTTACTTTTTCTTAAAAACCAATCTGTTTAAATGACTAATGACTTTCAGCTTCAAATGTGAGACTGCGGGCAAAAACGTGGATCCCATATGACTCTTTCAGGAAATTACATCATTATGTATGATAGACTTCCCATGTGCTGCCGTGAGTTGGAGAATTTCCCTGCATCTTATTGGCTGAACGCTCGTGGTTTTGTTTGACATTATTTGACATTACTTGACAAATGATCGAGTGGGTGTGAAAGAGAGACAATGGAGAGTTTTGTTTAGGGTTGAATAGGGCTTGGCCCTTGGTGGCCCCGCAGTGGCCCCTGGCCCCTGATCTTCTTGCTCTCACTGTGAGTGCAGAGGGAGGGCAGCAGATGGCAGGCAGGGGTGAATGTATAGACAGTCCAGGGTCGTGGGTGTGCACCAATTTTGGCACTGTCATGGCCTCACCTCCCGTGGTCACTGGTGAGGGATGAGACCTGTTCCATGTCTCGCTCTCTCTCTCACACACACACTGACAGAGATTTCCCTGCTCACCTCCTGGCTTGCTAGCTGTCATTGTGTTGATGAATGACTTTAAGCCCTGCCCCCTTTCTACACAACCCAGTGATGGCCGAATGCGAGCCGGGCTCTGGGATCCATCTTTAAACTCTTATCAAAAAGCTCTCGGCAGGTTGTGCTGTGATTGTTCGCTAACGTTTAGTGAGGAACCTACGTGTTCAAACGATGAAGCTAGCCGACAAGCTTGCTTTCAAAGAATCACTCATATTTGCATGAATTGCACTTATGTCTACTAAGAACCCCCCTCCTCGTCCCCATTTGCATGCCAAAGGAGATGTCTCTATCTTGTTCCAGTGAAACTACCAGTTATAACTGTAATGTTCCACTGAATCTTAATGTTCCACCTTTCTTTAAGATTGGCAGCACAGGGGGTCTTTATCGTGGACCTCTGAATAGGTCACAAAAGATGGAGGCTTAGACCATATGTAAGAGCCCCCCCACCTCAAACACCGCACACTGGCTCAAAGTAGAACCCGACAAAACGTAATCCTGCAGCTTTCATTCAGCCCGACCCCAAATGAATGCATGATCGCCTGGGTGTTGCAATGGAGGCCATTCAGAGGCCAAAGTCCCCTCTAACACTTTTTTTTTGTCAGAGGACACATCCTGCAATGGGAAACACTTTTGCTTCACAAATTGCTCTGAAAAGGAGCTGGGAACAGAGAGAGGATAATTCAATTAGGCTCTCCTTTTTTATCTCTAAACTCTAAAGGTGGGTAAAAGGGAAAGGATTACTATGTGTACAGGACCTGTGTAGCCCTTAGAAAGTGCAGGAATCCTGAAAGAGAATGGAAAACAGGAAGACGCAAGAGAATTGTGGGAATTTAAGGAGGTGGACCGGTGAAAATGTGCAGTGATTCAAGAGGGTTGAGAATGCCACAAATCAGCCACAAACCGGCAAGTTTTGCTGAAACGTACTCACCCCTAGGCGAATACGACCCTTGGTTTTGACAAGCGAAATGGATGGGAGGGCCGAGAGACAGATAATAACACACCCTGCTAGTTTTAATGCAGTTTGGATGCAGGCCGCTGAGCTGAGAACAGTGGAATTGAACTAATTCGCCAAGAGACACATCAAACAATCTGGCCCATTTTACCAATACTTCCGACCGGGAGATCTGAGCGAGTCTTACCGTAAGATGCTGGAAGAGCCACGCCCGCATGATGTTGGTCGCCACTTTAGGAAAGATCCCTCTCTTCTTTTGCCGTTTCTTGTCCTGGTCGTCCTCGTCCCCTGTTCCCGGAGATGCCAAGCTGTTATCCAAGCCATCTCCTGATAAACAACAGCGTGAAAGAAGGGCGAGAGAGAAAAAGCAAAAGAAGAAAGTCACTTTAATGAGATAAAACATCACCTTCAGTTGTTTATTTAGACCGATCACCAGTGCCACTCACAAACGCGATGTGAAAGAGCCACGCAGGGGGGCTTGTTTTGATTAGCAACAGTAACACAAGGACCGCGGCGAGCAGGAGTATCCATGCAGTGAGAGGGAACGCTAATCAACAGAGCGAGATTTCTCCCGCTCTCTCTCGCTGTCTCAATGTCAGAGATCTCGAGGAAAGCTCTGCACCAACCCCAGTGCTATTAATTCAATGTGAGTTCTGTCTTTGACAAGGGGTAATGAATGTCCAGGCTCCATGCTTGAATGGGGAATGGAGACTTGGCACTGCAAAGAGAATATCTGATCTGCATTAGCACTCAAAATAAAGTCGAAAAACATGGGAAAAACATAAATAAAGCAACGCCCGTTAGTGGTTGTTGAGAGAACAGTATTCGACTTCAGAATTTATGTTAGTTAGGTTTACAGTGCAGGGACAGTGCATACGATGCTAAACCGATAATTTTCAGTTTACAGTAGCCACACTGCAAGACGTGACTAAGTTTAGTTAGTGGCCACATACACACGTACACAGCTATTGTAATTATTCACTAAAGTTTGTGCATTCTCTGGGAATTGTTTTTAGCACCACATACTACTATTGGAGCAATTACACTGCCTGTTAATTGTGCGAATATTGTTATGCTATTTAGGGTCTAATAATATTTCATGCATTCTGACTTATTTACACTGTTAAAGAGTTGGATTCTCGTTCTAAACATGGTCAAAAAATGAGTGGGACGTATGACAGTATTTCTGTGCCAAATACACTCCTCCAGGATTCGAACAAGTTTCGGAAAGTTTTTTTTTTTTAGGGTATGGCCCTTTATGACGTCATAAAGGGTGGAATTCCTTGTACGTGCACTTCTCCCGGATATGCACACATCGACCAGAGCGTGAGCAAGAGCGTCAACAACGAGCTTCGTTCGGGTTAACAGGAGCCGTTGGCAGCACTGTCATTTTGTTTTTAGACCACAAAAGCAACAATGTTACTAAAGATGTGTATTTTTGGTTGTGAGGGAAATATAACCTTGTTCAGCTTCCCAAATAACCCAGCGTTAAGGAAACAGTTTGTTCAGGAGTTCTGCGAGTGTGTTTGTTTGTTCCCTGTCACGAGTCGAAACTGCACGCGGTGAATGAAACTGCATCAAATGTCTGTGTTTTATTGGAAATCGTCGCACGTAATGTCAGCATCACGAACGTGAATTGAAAGTTATCCAGGGAGTGTGTGTGTGTGTGTGTGTGTGTGTGTGTGTGTGTGTGTGTGTGTGTGTGTGCTCGAGATTATTTAGCTCCGCCCACTGCACGCCTTCATGAGTTCGGCTATTTTCTGGAAAGAATCGGTACAGCGTATCTGTCTTTTATAAATCTGATAAAACTAAACACTCTTCGGCGATATGAAGGATGCAATACTACTCTATAGGTACTCAAGATTAACATGAGATTGGCAGAAACTGTGTGTGTCATGCCCCCTTTAATTGTGTGCATATATTCACAATTTATAGTAAATATGAAACATTTAACTGCATAAATAACATTTCATTAATTCAAATATGTATATAAAATAAAATTTTCAGAACAAATAAAAGTGGCTATAATAAAATGGCAAATCAAATCAAATGTGCTGAAAAGACTACTCAACTAATTTTAACTATTGAGATAGCTGCTATTTTTATTTGTTTTACATGATGTCAAATGAAAGAAGTTGGAGCATTCATCAAAAAAAAAAAAATCATAGTTTCCAACATGACTCTTTCAGAGTTTGATGATACATGAGTGCTTTTGGTTACACTTTATTTTAAGGTGTCCTCATTACAGTGTAATTATACAATTAAGTACTAAGTAATAGTAACTACATGTACTTACTATGTAATTAGGGTTAGTTACATAACTATGCATAAATGGTTGTTATTACTATAGTAACTACATGTAAAATGTGTAACAGGGACACTGTAAAATAAAGTGTTACTGCACTTTTTTTACTAGCGGAAACTGGTAATTACAGTAATTCCAGCATGACGTGAATGAGGCACATATTGTAAGCTCAATTGATGCTCAACAAACAATGCTTTTTGAACTGTGAGCGCTCTGATAACATCAAGCTTGCTTTCATTCCATTACCATCCAATCTAGTTTAAGATCAGAGCCAGGCAGGAGGCCGCTTTTAAACTAAGGTTTCCGTCTTGTCCTCCTCCCCACCCTCCTTTCTCTCTTTCTTTCCATCCCTCTTTCCCTCTTCCATTAACTGTGCATCAGGCAAGATGATTTACTTTTAACAGTCATGCTTATTTTTCTTGCCCTGAGGGTAGAGATGCCTTGAAAGCCTGCCCGGAGGGTGTGTGAATAATGTATCTGAGGGACTCCTCCCCGGAGGCGGGACAGGAACCCTACTTTTCTTAAGATTGGCCCTGCTGTGTCTCCTTGTTTTTGGGGATGCATCAATCAAAGGCGACTGTATGCGCCATATTCATACATTAATATTTCAGATAATGAATAATGACATTTGAATATAAGAAGGGGGGTGGTAGATGGACTTCAGGCTGACTGATGCCGTAATCAAAATGCAAGTCAAGGGCAGGGCAGTGGTCTCACACTGTCTGTCTACACAACACAGAGTGCTGTTTCTTCTCATTATGCTTTCAGGAGTTTGCATGTTGACCACAGTCTTAACCGGCACAGAGAGTTAAGAGTTTCAATGTGAATATGAAGAAAAAAGTATTAGAAAGTAATATGTTCTTAAAGGCTGAAAGAAAAGGAAAAGCGAGGAGAAAAGGAGAAAAGAAAATGCGAGGTTTTGTGTGTGTGTGTGTGTGTGTGTGTGTGTGTGTGTGTGTGTGTATGTGTGTGTGTGTGTGTGTGTGTGTGTTTTCATGGAAATCAAATATCAAAAAGGTTATCAAACTTAAAAAATAACCTTATATTTGGAACAATAAAAAAACTGAAAAAAAAGAAAAGCGGTGAGATTTTTTGTTTATGAAAATGAAATATCAAAAACACCAGAGAGACTTAAATAAACAGTCATATTTTTTATTTGAAAGAGAAAAAGAACTATAAAATGAGACATAAAAAAGAAAAAAAGAAGATAGATGCCGCTTTCAGTCGTTATGAAAATCAAATATCAAAAAGGTGTTAGAATGAATGGAAACAAATAGTAATATATGAAAGAAGAGAAAATTAAAATGGTGAAATTGAAAAAGAAAGATTGATTATGAAAATCTAATATTAAAAAGTCTAGAGCTGGAAAGAATGATAATAAATATAAAAGTAACTTATTCTGAAAGTATAAAAACCAATGACAGGAAAAAAAAGGCTAAAAATAAAAATAGAATAAGATAAAAATGAATACAGAGAAAAAAAAAAGAAAAGAAAAGAAAAGAAAAGAAAAGAAATAGGTGAATTTTAAGTGTTTTATGAAAATAACATATTCTGGAAAAAGTAACTGGAAGTATAAAAGCAAATTAATTTTAGGCAATATTAGGTAAAATAGAATAAGATATAAAAGAAAAGAAAAGAAAAGAAAAGAAAAGAAAAGAAAAGAAAAGAAAAGAAAAGAAAAGAAAAGGGGAAAACGATAGATAAAGAGAGCTGGGTGAGAGTACATCTAAGGAAGACTCAAACACTCCCCCCCACCCTCCTCGAGCCTCTCTCCTCCTGTTCCAGAAAACGAAGGCCGCAGGGCTGATCCAACCCGACGCTAATCGCTTCTGACTGTTCCCTGGCAACTTGGCCCATGCAGCCTGTGTGACTGCACTCTCTTTAAAGGCTGCTGCTCTCTGCAGCTCCCTGAGCCCTACCTCACTCCCCGGCCCCAGAGTCTGCACGCGCAGCGCAGAGGGGGGCCAGAGCAGCCTGGAGGAAGGCTGGAGTAAGCCCTCGGGCTGTTTAGAGAAAAACAGCACCTTAAGACATGGAGAAGAGGCTTCTAGCTTCAATCTACAGTATGTTTTTTTTTCCACTTTCACTTGTACATATAAAGCAAAACTTCTGAAGGGAGATAAGATGAGCATATGCATATATAAACACATCAAAACTAAGTATAATTTTAAACCGGTTTTCCCACATCCTTCAAGCTGACCCTGACGGCAGCCGTGTCACATCACGGTACCTTCAGCATCCGAGAGATGACAAGGTCCAAAAGCTAAAACGCTCTGCGTTGTTCTGATGCTGATAATTAGATGAACTGGAGATAGATGAATGTCCTGGAGACAAAGGGGCCCGGCGCAAACTAGCCGGGTCTGATGACTGCCACCCCGCACGCATCACAGAATAAATCCAGTTTGCTTGCTTAATGAGCTCACCATGACCTCAATCTATCACGAACTATACTTCTCCAAAGGGGCCATAATTCTGACTACTGGATGCAACAGACTGGATAATTACTGGACGAACGCAGATGATTTTGTTCTCGCTAATCGTTTCGCTTAAAGCATATTGATTAGATGCTCTTATCCTCTTGTCCCCCATGGCCATGATATGATCTGGAGGAACATGGGATTGGACCACAGTCGGGTGGTATTGACAACTACAAAAACGTGGAGGCATCGGCTCTTGACACTTGTTGTTGGTCCACTACACTTCATGCTGGGATTTAACCTCCATTGAGGGTTCAGATATAGATGTAAACATCCTGTCTCAGCCTGTGTCTTTCAGCGGCCTTAGAGGTAACAACTGGCCTGGAATGTCCTGCAGCTTCCCTTTGTTCTCTTTTAGCCTTTGTGATGGACATTCCTAGGCTCTGCATTCCCACCAACACGCACATGTTTAGGATAGCTGTGGAAAACCCCCCACTATCATCCCAAACCCACTGAGGTGAGGCAGCCGTTCTTAAAAAACAATCGGACTGTAACCGAGGAACACTCAGGGCACTTCTTCGGACCTGATGTGAAGGTTTCTCAACAGGAGCAACTTCTACTGATGTGCAACAAACAAAGGGAACCCCCTACAAGAGACAGGTGCTTTGAAGAGACCCAGTAATCCTTTGGATTCGAGTTGGGTGACTGACGTAAGACCCCCCATTCACTTGTAATGGAAAAAGGTGTTTGCTTTTCCGATCTCTTGAATGATAAAGGGAGGAACACTGATCCAAAGTGGCTCCTGGAGGAGCAGCAGGTAGATGTCCCTGATCCTAACCCAACCTCAGCCTCTGATCACCCCAGATATCACCCCTCTATTGTGACTAGTATTTGAAGTGCTCTGTCCTTCAGGCCGGCAGGGGTCATTCCTCTTCCCCTTCTTCAATGCATGCTCTTTGGGGTCAAAAGGCCGTGGGTCTTGGATGTCCCCCCACTGTTGTTTAAAAAAAAAAAAGCCCTGTGTGGGGAAAAATGCCACCACCCAACGCTTTTCTCTCTTTTATACAGAGTTGCATTGCAAAAAGACTACTGGCATTGCTGCTATGCCAAACATTTTAAATTAGAGCTTTCATATTGTCACACTAAGGCTGATTTGTCAGAATTACAATCTGGCTACTGACAGTTGGTTCTGGTTTCTCTTGTCTTACAGAACATCCTGCTATTGTACTTCATAATGGCCAGGCCATTGATGCCTTATGGTTAAAGGGAGGTGAGAAACCCTGAAGGCTATTTTCACTGAAGCAATTACACACACACACACACACACACACACACACACACACACACACACACAAACAGTCTAATAAAATAAAGTTAAATAAAATAAAATAGCTCTATGGGATTGTACATATAAGGTGGCAGATCACAATATAAATAAAGAAAAAAAAAAGTGACATGCAAATGGAAGATCTGGTAAATTAAATTAGACTCTTAACCTTTCAAGAACATTAAACACCTATTGTGTCCACAGTTAAATCGTAAAACCAGCTCGGTGAACCATTGCAATAATGACACGAACAATGACACATGACTTTGATTAGTAAATGCGGTTTACAGCCACACGCATTAACAAATTATGAATTGAAGTTCTGCAAAGTACCATAGAGGTTGTAATTAAAGTACAATATACACTGCAAAAAAGTGGTAACATGCAATAGCTATCTAAAAGAGCTATTTCAACGAGTGATTCAGCAATGTTTAATACTATTTTTGACTTTTAGATGTTACCGCTTTTAGGTTCCCTTTTTTTCAGTGTATAATGTAAAAACAAATTAAAATCGTAACCTCTTAAAAATACTATTCAAAGCTTGGAATATGAATTAAGATGATAGCCGAGTCTTTTTAACAAAGCACATTATGACGAAATAGTAAAACTGACAGGTTTTCCTACCTAGTTCACTGCTGTTGTCTCCGCTCTGAGAGGCATGTCCCCCGCTGGACGGTCCTGGGGTGCCGACTGAGGGAGTAGAGTGAGCGTCGTCCATGTCTCTCCAGGATGCTGGATTCTGAGGTTCAGGAACATCCAAAGATCAAAGGGTGAAAAAAGAAGGCCACATTAGTAATGTTACATATACATGCAATTTTTTTTTAAACAGCAGTTTTTTTAAGCACCTAGTTACCATGTCTGTGCTACGACCAAATTAGAGATGACTGAAATGCACGATCCAAACAATCTAAGAACACAAGTCCAATGGAACCACGCACAAAGTAACTGCTTCTCCTGATGTCTGACCGTAAATGCTCACAAGGAACCAGCGGCGTCCCCTTTTTATCCAGAACAGGGAATAAAGCACTTAGACGGGCTCAACATGAAGGCAAACAGCAGCCGTTCCTCTTCAGGCCCTTAGCGTCAGCTGTTTGCCTGATGGTGATCAGCTAAAGAGCTCTAAGAAAGGCCAGAATAAGCTCCTACAACAATAAAGCTGTGTGAATAAGACCCTTCACTGTTTTCTCATTAGGACGTACAAAAGCAGTCTGTGGGTTTGTGTGTTTATGTGTGTGTGTGCTGTTAATGTTTCAGAAGGCCACTGTCTCCTTTCATCACCTAATTCAAATTGTTTTGTGTCACACTGCACACTTGTAAATCGATAAGACATTACAGGAGCATCAATAAAAGATTACAGTTATCGTCAAGTGTACAAAGGTACATATTCATCAAATATATTTCAGCTGACCGAGTGAAGGTATGATGGTTAGATCCCACCATCCGTGGTTCAGATCTATTTACAGGAATCGTGAAGATGGGGAAAGTCATCTACTGTTTTACATGATAGAAGATGCTTCAATATAATAATAATAATAATAATAAAAAATAAAAAAACGTCAGTTCAAATCCTTGAACGGATCTGTTTTTCTCTGTGTGTTTAATATGAATATATCCCCTCCATGCCATTTTGACATGGAACAAAGCTAGGCAGAATGTAAAGCCCTGTTCTTCTTAATTCTGTGGTTTTGTTCCTGTGACGGGGTGGTGCGTTGATAATAGGAAGCACAACTGTAAAGAACACACTGTTGGTCTCTGAGTGAAAAAAGGACTCCCCTCCTGCTTGACAATAACAATCCAATCAGTTCAAAGACAATAGCGCATTCACGTGCAAATGTAACGTTGATCATTAGGGCTAACGGAGGGGTGGACAGTGGGGGGAAAACCCTGACCCTCAACAACACCTGCACCCAACATGACGGGCTTCATCAACATGATCATCATCATCATCATACCTCTTCAAAAAGAAGATATATCCTGGGGCAATGCCTTAATGATTCATATTAGAGCAAAGAGAAATGGCTTTAGATAATGCTGTTTAAATAAATTAGCATATGTAACAACTGTAAGTAATTACTCTTCTTACTCTCTCTGTATTTATGACTAAAATGCATTGTGGAGATGAATAAAAAAAATAAAATAAAATGTGCAGAATTTTAACTCGTTCAATAAACGTCACCAGGTAAGTTTACACGATACAAAATAAATGGCACTTGGAAACTTCCCTAATGTTCCTTCATAAATTGACTGTACTGTAAATATACAAACAGACCCACTATCTGATTGCCCTGTTTTATGATGTCATAGAGAGCCAATTAAAACTCACGTGATCTGCGAGATTTGTCGAGGATCCTGAGAGGTCATCGAAGTCGGACTTGCACCCATCCCGTTCATCAATTACCAGGTCAATGGGCATTTTGCCCTTCAAACAGCTAATATACCGATGACAAAAGTTGTCGCATAGCTCGTGCACCTGATGAAGAAAAAAAAAATAAAAAAGAAAAAAAATAATCTAATTTGTACATTTGTTTATCATTCGAACAATATAACATTAGGCTATAATATTTTACAAATTATAATCAAATAATTAACATACCTTTTCGAGTTCTAAAAGATGGAATCGTAATACTTGTATTGATTGAATCATCTAAGGGAAGAGTAAAATAATGCATGACATATTTAAACAAAAATAACAACTTTAAAAACCAACAATAGTAATAATAGGTATTAACAGAATAATAATAGGCCTAATGAATTTTGGTTATTCCAATCGCGCGAGAATTCACACTCACATCAAAAACTTCGCACGTCTGATAGTGTGTTGGCTTTGTAATGTTATGACAATAGCAGAAGTGTAAATAGGTTCCTCCAGAGACGATGCTTTGAGGGAGCCCAGGGCAAAGACCCCCACGCCCTCTGATAACACGCGGCCTCATAAATCACTAAAGCTTCCTTTCTTTCTTTCCCTCAAAGAATCCTCGCATAGCGCTTTGAAGCGAATTTACCTGAAACAAAATCTGTGCGAAACAACATCTTACACTTACCAAATTGTCCAACTCTGGATTTGAAGAAAATAACGGCTTCTCTGCCCGAATCTGTACAAAATTCCACAAGTTTGTCAAGAAGAAGAAGAAGAAAAAAACCAAAAAAACAAAACAACAACAACGCGGGAAAATATATATTTCCAACAGCAAACAAACCAATAGGAAATAATTTCACATGTCCCCCTAAATTCCATTTAGTAACGAAATCGTTATTAGTTAAACGACGCATTTCCAATGAAAAAGTTACCTGTTTGGCAAACACAGCGATGTCCTCGTTAAATGAATCGGATGAGCACACATCTCCTCCAGCGACCCCGGGCTCTCTCGGTGTGCATGTGGCCAGCTCGCACTTCTCAAACACCAGCGCCAGCAGCGGAAACAACGGGTGCCTTCAATAATCAACACACAACGCCATATCAATAACTGAGCAATCATGCTGGTGCCAGTAATACATTTCATTAGTTACATAGTCACTAAAATGTGTTTAATTTCTATAATGAAAAATAAACAGCCTTCTTTTAAAGTGCAATTATGCAGCACACTATTTGAAAATGTCGATGCATTTCCTATGCTTAACTAACAGACATATCCTTTAAGATAATATGTGCAATGTAATTTACTGCCATGTAGTGAAGAAGCTAAATAAATTTCACTGTCAAACGCGGGTATAATAAAGTAGCACGCCATTTAAAGATTGTGTTAACTAGATATGCCAAGTATAGAAATCATATAAGCATGACTGCAATAAAGTACCCATAAATTTGGTCCTTGTCTCTTTTAAGTGCGTCGTTGACAGCCGAGCCCATGCTGCTGGGCATGATGCTGTGCGGTGCGTGGGCCCCGTAGTGTTGGTTGGCATGTGGCGGTGGCCCGTGATTCAAATGGTGAACCTGCGGCAGGGGCCGAGGCGCGTGCGGGTCCCCGTACATCGACGTCGGAACCCCAACCCCATCCATGCCGCCACCATAGTGGGCAAGGTCTTCGTACTGGAGCAGATAGAAACCATTTCATAGGCAACTCAAATAACAAATGTTTACCTGATATTACAAATATTAAAAGCAAACTTTACGACTTAAGTTTTACGCGGTGGATTTGTAAGAGAACGTACCCGTTGAGCCATCAGCATATGACGCTTCAGTTGATGTTAAGTGCAAATTGTGATCTTGTCCAACGAGGAAGCAATTCGAGTGATTTAATTCCTTTTGTGCATCCGGTTTAAGAGGACTGAGCTGTCGGTAATCCGCTGAGATGATAGCGCATGTCCTGTGAAGAGTTTTTGATCGCTCCCTTTTCAGCCACTTTTGGTTTTTAAGTAATTCGACCGTTTTGCTAAACACACTTTGACTAATGTATAGGCTACTTAACAAATAAAAAACGACACATTTACCTTGTACAGGCTATAAATATTTGCTTCCACTTCAACCTTCTGACAGTCTACCCTTCAAAGACTTCCTGAAGTCAGAAGAACCTTTCCAAAATCTGGGATGTTCGTGTCTGGCATGGCAAACACTGCAAGGCAAAACTATCCGGATATCATGGTCCCTCTTTACGACCCACGCTTTGCCTCGGCTGGGATTGTGTTGGTGACTGGAGCAGGTTCCTCTTGAAGAGACTGAACCCCTGATGACTGAGCCTGGGAAGCGTGGTGGGTGTTACCAGCTCGACACCTCTACATAAAGCAAGAGAAAGAAGAGCGCAATGACCACGAGTAGCCAGCGAGTGTTCACATTGGATACGCGCACGGATGACGCACCACCATCCTCTGCGTTTTGTTACTAGGGGTGGAGTGTCTTTATTTTTAAAAGTGCTAAAATCAGATCAGTGCACTGAGTCGCATTGGGAATGGACCTTATTTCAACAAATTGCTGAGCATCACAGCATTTGAGCATTTGAAATTCTGCATTTTCACTGCTTTGTCCTCCCCACTGTCCTTCAATACTTGCACGTCATATATTAAGTTTTACATTTATATGATAAAGTTACGTTTACGTTCATATTTTCCCGTTCTAGGTTCTGTGAATACACTAAATAGACGAAGATCTCCAATGATAGTTAAAGAACTGTCTGATTTCTTTTTTCTTTTCTTTTTTTGCGTTCAGTTTAATGGTATAGATTGACGTTGTTTTGCATTATTACATTTTTAACGATTGTTAATGCAGCCTATGAAACTAGAAAAGGATTTTAAATGTGGAGCTATAAAACCCCGTGCAGTTATACATCTTCCTTTTATTCCAAGCGCTTTTGCGCATAAATGACACTGAGGGAATTCTGCACGACTATCTCTCTGCAATCCCATCATCATATTTAAACGCCTATATAGGAAACACAAGGGAAGAAAACGCAAACTAATCTGATGTACAAAACAATTTATTTACTTAGCAGCCGACAATTTAAATGCACTTCCATTTGTATTTTTTTGTCTTTTTCTAAAAATAAATAAATAAATAAATAAATAAATATTCGTTCTTATCTATAGTTTAACATAACTAGACTAATACAATACATATAGAAAATGACAAAACAAATTTTTAAACGATTTTTATTATATTTAAATATAACATTATATAGAGCAACAGTGATATACAATAAATGTCACTTATGGCCACATTCTAAACAGCATTCTTCTTGTACATTTGTAAAATGTAATAGCCTATTTTATTTTTAATTTAATTTGTTAGGTTGCTGTTCATTACCCGTTATAGTAAATCATTTAAAGAATGAATTATGTCTTAAAGACATTAATTTATTTTTTAAAGAAAGCGTTCCTGTGAATTCTACTGAAAAATACCGTCAGTTTATAGATTTAGATGCGGCATTTCTACAAACACACGCCGAGAGTAGCATAACAAACACATTCTCATAACTTCTGCAGTGCGACATCATAGTAATAAATCATTTTATATTCATTTAGATTAACGGAATTATGTTAAGCGTCATCTGTAGGCTACTATTATCTGTAACTATTACACAACTATAATAATAATTATTTATTTGAATTAAATTTGACTTTTTATATTTTATCTTAACTAAAAAAAAAAAAAAAAATCCTAAATTTGGTATGAAAAATGTTACTATTTTTAAACTACCTTTAAATGTCAATGTTCTTCGCCCATGTTGATATGATAATCCACTCTAATTTCAAAAGTATTGACCTTAGCTTGACCCGTCAGGATGTGTGCCTGAGCCGCGCGATACTTTCCTTCTTCCGATCCAGCGAAAGTCCTGCAAACCTGCCGCTGCATGGGCTCCGGTTTCACATGTGCTGTGCTTTCCAGCGCAACAATCAATTTCAAAATCACTTTACCTTCTATCACCACCTAGTGGTGCATCAGTCTTTGAAAACTACCGTGCAAAGACAACAAGAGGAGAACGAGTTCATATTTGAATTCTCTCACCGGAGCCTCATGTCGATGGAAAACCAAACATAACCAAAAAACAGCAGGCTATGCGATATTGGTGCTGAATATCACAAACGCGTGATGCATCAACAAGAAGATTTAAAATACGATCACAAAATAATAAATGAATATCACACACATAAAAAGCAAAATAAACATTGCGCGTACTTAAAAAGGACTTGAAGATTTCCAAATAATTGCAAATATGCACTTAAATGTTCCAAGGCGAAGGATGAGAGAGCATTGCATGATGAGGTCGTTTATTTACTTTTCAGGAGAGATGGGAAACTTCCTTCCTTTCATCAGTCTGTACATAATCTCGCGCGCCCTTCTTTGAAAAGCAGCGCGCGTGAATTATTAAAGGCATACATTTGAATTATAAATACGCTAATGATACCGACACGGGCTCAGCGCGCCATGCCCGAGGCTAAATTCTTCCGATGCACATTATTTCTTGGCACTCAGACTTCATTTCCTCTCTCCTTTCTCTTTCACTTCTTCTCCTCCTTTGTATTTTGCTCCCTGCTTACAGTATGCATGGAAGATGCTGACTGATTCATGCTGTCACCCAGCCTGCTTTAAAGTGTAATGAGTTGCCATAGTCTGAGCCTGTGTGCATCCTCAAAGACCAGGTTGCACGATTCGCCTGCCAAGCACCCCCCCCCACCAAAAAAAAAAAAAAAAAAAAACACACATGCATGCAACCAAGACCTGGCAGAGAGTCAGACATCATCCTCTGCTGTCCTGAACATCATTAGCATTGTCAGGACAGGGTGAAGAGGACGGCCCAGACTCTCCCTTTGTGGCTGCTGATAAATATGTACATATTTGATATGTGTATGCATGTATATATGCAGTGCATGCACGCTTCAAAATAGGTATCCGGAAGGGATGACAATGTAGTGACCTGTATCTCACACGCAGCATATGTGGAACGAGATTTACCGAGCACTGTCAGTTTGCTGGCAGGATGCAGTGTGTGTACATCCAGTGTGTCTTCTGAAAGAGAGTACAGGAGCAGCCCTGTACAAACATCGCAATGTGTGGAGTGCTGTGGGAGTACAGCGAGTGCATTCCAGCCGAATGACTTACAGCGCATGTGCTGACAGCCTGACCTCACGAAAAAGAGATTCTCTCCAACCTCTCATAAAGAAGCCTTATCCTCCTTCCAAAAAAAGGGGGGGAAACAGAAAAAAATACCTTGATGTGTTTTTTTTTCCCCTTGCTCCCTAATGCTTTAACATTTTCTTCACATTTTAATTTCCATAAATTTGAACCCCAGTTATTTTCATTATGACTGCAAGTGACCCAGAACACAGAAATAATCTTGAAGGAATATTAATTCACCAAGAATGCAGAACTTCGATGCAGCTCAGGTCACAGGCGTGTATAATAAAGCATCCAGCGATGAGAACATCTGTGATTAAATGAACACCTTTTCACACTCCATCAACATGTTCATCAAAAGTTTGTCTGTTGTGCATAGATCCTGAAAAGTGTAAACACTGCTGGTCTGTTGTGCTAAAAAGATTAACTTTTGTGTGAAAATCCCAACCAGTAACACAGATTCAACCAATGGGCGTGAGCAGTGTTGGGGATAACACATTACAAGTAACATGCATTATGTAATCAGATTACTTTTATGAGTAAAGTAACGTATTACTTTATACATTTACGGTAAGGTTGCGAATTGCAACCGCCCACCCCTCCCTTTCGAAGCACATAGAGAAGCTACGGTGGCCGACACAGGACAAAGATGTCGTCATCTGAGACAGCAGTTTGTCCGTTTAGGGCTACCGTAGAAACATGGCGGCGCAAAATGGCGACTTCACTGTAAGGGGACCCGCGGTGTATTTAGATAGAAATGGCTCATTCCAAGGTAATAAAAACATAATGATTCATTATTTAAGGTCTTTATACACCACTGAAAACATATGTATATTATATTGCATTTCTGTCAATAGATCCTCATAAATACTACACACCGCACCTTTAAGTAATGCACATTTCTTTTAAGTTTAATTAATATGCGTAAAAATGTTTTTCAACCACCGAATTAAATTCTCTTTACTCCATAGTCACTTGCGCACTCATGCGTGTGTGCGAACAGACAAAAAGTGCAAAAGTAACAAAATTAATTTCAACTTTCAATAAAAAGAGTTGTATAGTAGGCAAGATAATCTGTAATGTTTTGGCATAACACAATATTGTAACGCATTAAGAACTGTTTATTGAAAGATTCTTTGAGGAACTTTAAAATTTCTTTATTGGATTTTAACAGGTGTTTGAATTTTTTTTATGGTTGAATGAAACATCGGTAAACTTGAAAGATTGATAATTTTATGGCAGTACATTGTGTTTTTGTTCCGATTTTTTTCCTACAGTGCAAACAGAAACAACACCTTAAAATGAATGGCACCACAAAGAAAGAAAGAAAGAAAGAAAGAAAGAAAGAAAGAAAGAAAGAAAGAAAGAAAGAAAGAAAGAAAGAAAGAAAGAAAGAAAGAAAGAAAGAAAGAAAGAAAGAAAGAAAATGCAGTTCATGCAGTGGAAATATCAGGAAAAAAAGGAACCAGGGACGTTAAATGAATCCTTCCATCTGTAGAAATAAGGAAACGGGGAAACAAAGTAGTGAAAAGGGCTGGATTTTCATCTGCTGAGAGAGATATGAGGGAGTGGAGACCATTACCATTATTCAGCCTCATGATCTGTGATAAATCAAATTGTTAATGAAAACCATATACCCTATTAATCATCACTGTAATCAATCCAGTGCATGTGATTAGTCCTTTCCCTCCGTCTGCCCTGCACAAAGGAGCAGAGTTCATCTCACTCTCTCCTCTCTCCCTCTCTCTCTTTCTCTCTCTCAGAATTGTAAGCAGGGAGGCTGAAAACATGTGCGTGAATGAGAGGGAGAGATGTTAGAAAAGATAAAAAGAGGACAGAGTAGATCATGGTATATTTTAAGTCATAACAATCTCAGGGTCATTCTGAAGTGATTCTGTATTTTGTACAGTAAATGGTTCACACAAGGAGGTGAAATACAATAAACCACCCCATAATTCTGAGTGGTAATTACCCTGTCATTGAGTGAGATCACAGAAACACCCAGACAAGTGTGTGTGTGTGTGTGTGTGTGTGTGTGTGTGTGTGTGTGTGTGTGTGTGTGTCTGGGTGGTATCATTAATGTGTGGAGATTTCATTTCTGAAGAGTGATCATTTGACTGTTCATTTTGCTGAGATTTATAGCATGTTGACTATCTGCAGCCTGCATCCCTTCTCTGGTCTTTAATAATAGGAAATTAAGACATTAATCACCCTTCAGTTCTTATCCACTTGAGGACATTATGCTGTATCAAACCACCACCAACAGATCATTATATATATATATATATATATATATATATATATATATATATATATATATATATATATATATATATATATATACATACATACACTCACCTAAAGGATTATTAGAACATCAACATGTCTGAGATGTATTCAATCAAATGTATTCAAGTGAAATTACTATTGAAAAAGTGACCTGTGAATTGTTTTTCTGTTGGATATTAACATTTTTATGTTTTATGTTAATGAGGACTGATTCATGGACTATTTTTTTCTTTATACTTGTTATATATATATATATATATATATATATATATATATATATATATATATATATATATATATATATATATATATATATATATATATATATATATATATATATATACACTCACCTAAAGGATTATTAGGAACACCATACTAATACTGTGTTTGACCCCCTTTCGCCTTCAGAACTGCCTTAATTCTACGTGGCATTGATTCAACAAGGTGCTGAAAGCATTCTTTAGAAATGTTGGCCCATATTGATAGGATAGCATCTTGCAGTTGATGGAGATTTGTGGGATGCACATCCAGGGCACAAAGCTCCTGTTCCACCACATCCCAAAGATGCTCTATTGGGTTGAGATCTGGTGACTGTGGGGGCCATTTTAGTACAGTGAACTCATTGTCATGTTCAAGAAACCAATTTGAAATGATTCGAGCTTTGTGACATGGTGCATTATCCTGCTGGAAGTAGCCATCAGAGAATGGGTACATGGTGGTCATAAAGGGATGGACATGGTCAGAAACAATGCTCAGGTAGGCCGTGGCATTTAAACGATGCCCAATTGGCACTAAGGGCCTAAAGTGTGCCAAGAAAACATCCCCCACACCATTACACCACCACCACCAGCCTGCACAGTGGTAACAAGGCATGATGGATCCATGTTCTCATTCTGTTTACGCCAAATTCTGACTCTACCATCTGAATGTCTCAACAGAAATCGAGACTCATCAGACCAGGCAACATTTTTCCAGTCTTCAACTGTCCAATTTTGGTGAGCTCATGCAAATTGTAGCCTCTTTTTCCTATTTGTAGTGGAGATGAGTGGTACCCGGTGGGGTCTTCTGCTGTTGTAGCCCATCCGCCTCAAGGTTGTGCGTGTTGTGGCTTCACAAATGCTTTGCTGCATACCTCGGTTATAATGAGTGGTTATTTCTGTCAAAGTTGCTTTTCTATCAGCTTGAATCAGTCGGCCATTCTCCTCTGACCTTTAGCATCAACAAGGCATTTTCGCCCACAGGACTGCCGCATACTGGATGTTTTTCCATTTTCACACCATTCTTTGTAAACCCTAGAAATGGTTGTGTGTGAAAATCCCAGTAACTGAGCAGATTGTGAAATACTCAGACCGGCCTGTCTGGCACCAACAACCATGCCACGCTCAAAATTGCTTAAATCACCTTTCTTTCCCATTCTGACATTCAGTTTGGAGTTCAGGAGATTGTCTTGACCAGGACCACACCCCTAAATGCATTGAAGCAACTGCCATGTGATTGGTTGATTAGATAATTGCATTAATGAGAAATTGAACAGGTGTTCCTAATAATCCTTTAGGTGAGTGTATATATATATATATATATATATCTTTTTATTAGTTATGTGACGTTTTAGAATTAGTAACGGAGGCTTGGGCTCAACTGTTAAACTGTCAACTTTAGATTCGAATCCAAGGCGAAAGGAAGTAATTCTGCACAAAAGAGTGTAATTGTTTCTTATATATTTACTCACTCACTCTGTTTTATAAATGCAATATCACACTCATAGCCGTGTGATATGGCTGTATATCAGCACACTGTAACACACTACAGCATTCGGCCAACAGCAAATTATATATATATATACACCGATCATGTATAACATTATGACCACCTTCCTAATATTGTGTTGGTCCCCCTTTTGCTGCCAAAACAGCCCTGACCCGTTAAGGAATGAACCAAGTCTACATCTCATACTCGTTGTTGTGCTCCTTAAACCATTCCTGAACCATTTTTTCTTTGCGGCAGGGCACATTATCCTGCTGAAAGAGGCCACAGCCACCAGGGAATACCGTTTCCATGAGGGGTGTACATGTACATGGTCTGCAGCAATGCTTAGGTAGGTGGTACGTGTCAATGTAACATCCAGCAGAACATTGCCCAAAGCATCACAGTGCCTCCGCCAGCTTGCCTTCTTCCCATAGTGTATGTGTTCCCCAGGTAAGCGACACACACACACCCGGCCGTCCATGTGATGTAAAAGAAAACATGATTCATCAGACATCCACCTTCATCCATTGCTCCGTGGTGCAGTTCTGATGCTCACATGGCCACTGTTGGTGCTGGGAACAGGTGTCAGCATGGGCACCCTGACTGGTCTGCGGCTATGCAGCCCCATACGCAACAAACTGCGATGCACTGTGTATTCTGACACCTTTCTATCAGAACCAGCATTAACTTCTTGAGCAATGTGAGCTACAGTAGCTTGTCTGTGATCAGACCACACGAGCCAGCCTTTGCTCCCCACGTGCATCAGTGAGCCTTGGCCGCCCATGACCTTGTTACCGTTCACCACTGTTCCTTCCTTGGACCACTTTTGATAGACACTGCAGACCGGGAACACCCCACAAGAGCTGCAGTTTTGGATTACACTGGATTTATTTGCATTACATTAGGAATTTAAACATACAAAATGTATTTGTCTACAAATTAATAATAAAAAATTTTTTTAATAGAACATAAGCATAAAACTTAAAATCCACTTAAAAACATTTAATATTTAAACTAAAAGTATCATATTTTTATATATATATATATATATATATATATATATATATATATATATATATATATATATATATATATATATATATATATATATATTATTATGTGATTATTATTACATCAGCCTGAAAGTAATAATTTAATAATGTGCTGTTCTGACAGACCCAAATGAAGTGCACAAAGAAGGATAAAAAAAAAAAAAAAAAAAAAAACTAAAATTTTTAAATGTTAAAGCACAATCCCTCAACCATAAGTGAGTTATTCATTAGACTGTATCTATACATATACTGTCACATCTCATGAGCTCCTGATTTGTCAATTCAAAGGTAACATTGCTCAGTCATTTATGAAGATGAGGAGGCTGACTGGGTCATGGAGGCTCTTGAGGACCATGCTAATCATCAACATGACACAAGTCCTGCTCAGCAAAGCTGGTTTTTAGCATAATTCATTGTCAATAGCAGCATTTTAATAATTCCCTGTTAGTGTTCTTGTCTCTCTGAAGAAAGTAGGCCATTGAAGTATTTGTTCATTTGCGAGTGTTTGAACACAGTACAATAACAATGTGTGAGGCGCAAGGGAAAATGTCAAGTTCTTTCAATATGTCCTTTGTAAACTTTCACTTAGGTGAGGAATCACATAAGCGCAACACTAAAAAATATGACATCGTTTGCCTCAAGTGGGAAAATCCTTGGCCGAAGGGTTAGACCATAAATGTCTTAAACAGTGAGGCAACATTCATATCTTTTGAAAATGGCACTCTTAAAAAGGTTAATTGGGACATTTTGTCTCATTAAATGCTATGCCTTTGGGCAACGATTAATTTTACCCACTGACATGCGCATGGGCATAACCACATGATCAGAAATGCCATGTTCTGGCAAGAGTGTATATGATGCCTTCTAATGATGGAAGCTACTGCAGTCTAATCGTACATGTACCACCATCTAGTGGCAGCTGGCCAGTGGTGGAATGTAAGCGTCTTTGGGGATCCAATAAGGGATCTCTTCAAAAAGACATGAATTTGCAGTGTTTTAAAATAAATTAAAATTCGATTTTTACTGCTTGTTCAAATTGCTTAATTAAAATGAGCTAAAGCAACATAATTGCTATACATTTTGTCCTAACATAATTTGATTGTGTTCAATCCACTAAAATATTAATCAAATTGAAGTTTACTTAATCCGTTTGTGTTGAGATTACATGAATGATTTGTGTTGCATTAACTGAAACTGGGCGGGGTTTGTTAGTTCCCAGCATGCTTTGCATATGGCTTAATCAAGAGTAAATGTTGTTGTTTTATAAGTAAAAGTTATTTTATGTATTTATGAGCAAGATGAGAAAGAGGGAGACCTGATTGTGTTTAATAGTGTTTAATATTCAGTTATGTTGGAATTATTAGAACAATTTAAAGTACAGTGGGTTACCATTGTGGAGAACCAGGAGCTTAGCATTTAATGCTAATGTGTGCTATTGCTAGCTAAAAGTTTGTCAACTAGCTAGTGTAGTATTATAATTCAGTTGTATAACATTAAAATATATGAAATTGGAGTGGATGAATGAATATAAAATTGAATGCCTGAATCCTGTCAGGGAGCCACATAAAATTCACTTTGAAACTACTTAATTGGGTCACTTGAAATGTATTAATTTCATGTATTCCATGATGTTGAAGTTACATGAACAAATTATGTTTGTTTAACTTAATTGATTCATGTGGGATCGATGTACACAATTAAATCATGTAAATCCAGCACACTTTTTTCAGTGCAGTATTGCACTATTCGATCAAAGAAACAAACGTCCTATAGCTCAAACAAATCATTACGTGGGCTGGAAATATTGATTATTTTTAAGATGTATTGTAATTTCCTCATTCATATTGTACACACTGCACCTTTACGTTTCCTAATTTTTTTCAGTCATGGTTATGCTCCTATTTATCTGTATTTTCATCTGAACATCAACATGTCTGAGATGTATTCAATCAAATGTATTCAAGTGAAATTACTATTGAAAAAGCCTGTGAATTGTTTTTCTGTTGGATATTAAAATTTTTATGTTAATGAGGACTGATTCATGGACTATTTTTTTCTTTATATTTGTATATATATATATATATATATATATATATATATATATATATATATATAAAAACACACTCACCTAAAGGATTATTAAGAACACCATACTAATACTGTGTTTGACCCCCTTTCGCCTTCAGAACTGCCTTAATTCTACGTGGCATTGATTCAACAAGGTGCTGAAAGCATTCTTTAGAAATGTTGGCCCATATTGATAGGATAGCATCTTGCAGTTGATGGAGATTTGTGGGATGCACATCCAGGGCAAGAAGCTCCCATTCCACCACATCCCAAAGATGCTCTATTGGGTTGAGATCTGGTGATTGTGGGGGCCATTTTAGTACAGTGAACTCATTGTCATGTTCAAGAAACCAGTTTGAAATGATTCGAGCTTTGTGACATGGTGCATTATCCTGCTGGAAGTAGCCATCAGAGAATGGGTACATGGTGGTCATAAAGGGATGGACATGGTCAGAAACAATGCTCAGGTAGGCCGTGGCATTTAAACGATGCCCAATTGGCACTAAGGGGCCTAAAGTGTGCCAAGAAAACATTCCCCACACCATTACACCACCACCAGCCTGCACAGTGGTAACAAGGCATGATGGATCCATGTTCTCATTCTGTTTACGCCAAATTCTGACTCTACCATCTGAATGTCTCAACAGAAATCGAGAGACCAGACAACATTTTTCCAGTCTTCAACTGTCCAATTTTGGTGAGCTTGTGCAAATTGTAGCCTCTTTTTCCTATTTGTAGTGGAGATGAGTGGTACCCGGTGGGGTCTTCCTCAAGGTTGTGCGTGTTGTGGCTTCACAAATGCTTTGCTGCATACCTCGGTTGTAACGAGTGGTTATTTCAGTCAAAGTTGCTCTTCTATCAGCTTGAATCAGTCGGCCCATTCTCCTCTGACCTCTAGCATCAACAAGGCATTTTCGCCCACAGGACTGCCGTGATACTGGATGTTTTTCCTTTTCACACCATTCTTTGTAAACCCTAGAAATGGTTGTGCGTGAAAATCCCAGTAACTGAGCAGATTGTGAAATACTCAGACCGGCCTGTCTGGCACCAACAACCATGCCACACTCAAAATAGCTTAAATCACCTTTCTTTCCCATTCTGACATTCAGTTTGGAGTTCAGGAGATTGTCTTGACCAGGACCACACCCCTAAATGCATTGAAGCAACTGCCATGTGATTGGTTGATTAGATAATTGCATTAATGAGAAATTGAACAGGTGTTCCTAATAATCCTTTAGGTGAGTGTATATATATATATATATATATATATATATATATATATATATATATATATATATATATATATATATATATATATATATATATATATATATATATATTCAGATGTATATTTGACTGGGATTCTGCATTTGATTTGTCTTGTTCTAAATTCTCAAAATGCATAGATTATTTGATTTTACATTTTACAATGACCCTTTTAATAAATGAATAAATAAATATATTTATAGTTGTAAATATATTTATACAGAGCGACAGCCTTTCAATGACATTAAATGGACTCACGGAGATGGATAATTTGTTTATCTGAAAAAAATTAAATGATGATGTAAATGATGAGATCATTTTTATTTTTTCGGTGAACTATCCCTTTAAGCTCACATGACCAACTGAATATTAGTCACTTTGGCTGCCGAAATGGCATACTTTCTTGAGTAGTAATTACTTCATGACCGCTAAAAAAGTATGTTCTATATAATATGAGTGTGTATAGTAATGTAATGCGGGCGTACTACATTCGCCATGTTGTCATTATCATGTGACCTACCAGCGTCAGTTGAGTCACTTCACGGCTATTCATAAATCCTCTCCCATGGCCTCATGGGATAATAAAGTGTCCATTGTATGCACACTTCAGAATCTCACCAGAAGTAATAGGTCATAGGTCACATGGCAAAAAATATCTTTGTGTTCAGCAGAAGAAAGAAATTCACACAGGTTTGGAACAACTTGAGCGTGACTAAATGATGACTGAATGTTTTTCATAAACACGTTTTGTTATATTGGATGAAACTCTCTTCACATCCAGAAAGCAATCAATAATAGATGTAAAAAAACAACAAAAAAACGTTTACATATATTTTCTGTGGAAGTCTTGGGACCAAAAAAATGTCCGTCCAATTATTGCATTCGGTCCGAATTAAGAGATGGCAACCCATGACGTTCTACTCTGAGCTGTTTATGTCCTCAGACTCGGATTTTTGTGCATCTATGTCAACTCTATCAATGCCAAAATAAATCTGCAGCAGTCAGGTGGTACAACTAGAGCTGTAAGTTGTTAACGTTCATTATTATTGTAATGTTATGTGCTTTGAGACATGAGGTCATTTAACGCCGTCTCTTGTGACGCTTTGCAGACTGTTCTGCGTGTTCATGTTTTGGAGGAGGAGTGGCTTTGGAGACGTTCTGAAGGGAATCTTATGATTTAAAAGATAGCTGGTTGCTAGCCTCTCTGAAATTGTCTACTCTACCTTTAATAAATTAATCATGACTGACTCTGAACGGCGCATTTCTACAATAGCATACTTAACTGAAAACATTTTGCTTTTACATAATGTTACATCCGCTATAGTTCCAAGATGATCACATCAGCTTGTGCAACAAAAATGGAAAAAGGCCAAGGCTGCATCCGAAATTGTATACTTCTTTAATAAATAGTAGGTGAAAAACAGTAATGAAAAAAGTAGCATGTCCAAATTCACAGCATTCATAAAACCGTGGGCTAAAAGTATCCCAAATGAATTTTAAGTGTGCAAACAATGGACACTTTTCCATGAGGACACGGGAGAGGATTTGTGAATGACAGTGAAGCACCACAACTGACGCTAAAGGTCACATGACAATCACAAGATGACTGTATATGTCCGGATTACATTCATACACACATCCATACTGTATACCCAGCTAACAAAAATATGCTCTAAAACATTTTTGCTAACATTCCCACTGATTTTCTCCAAACGTTTAGCCTGGTTAAAACCAGACCATTCTCAGTAGTAACTGAGTTATGGTCTGGCAAAAGCTTCATAGACAAATCATTTCCAAAGGGGCGTCACCAACGGACGTCGCTCAAATGCCTTGAGGCGCAATTGGATAGACCTAAAACCAATCAGAGCGATGAAGGAGATGAGGTATGCAGATGACGTATGCACCAAAGGGGCAAGCTGGTATATTAGACTTTTGCCGAATCCAGTCGGTAAGTAAGGTACGTTTTTTATAGATATGAAGGCTTCGAGTGTTATTCTTTGCTCGGGTTTTAACGAAAAGGAAAAGTTTAAATAGCTTTAAACAGACACGATAGCTGATTCGAACGAGTGATGTTCCACGCCGGCATCCATCTTTGTAATGTACAAAATCTGCTTCACCGTCGCTGCGCTGTCGTCATCGTGTAAAGCCCGCCCCAACGTTTCTGATTGGTGCCGCGATTTCGAGGGATTAGAAATGGGCTCTTTGCCAGACTAACTTGCAGAGCAAATCTAAATTTGCCAGAAGTTCGCTAAATTCGCTACCAAACGTTCAAAACTTTTTATTTTTTATGATCATACTCTGAAACAACACGTAAAAAATGCTAGAAGAACGTTCAACTAAAACATTACAGGAAACAAAGAAAATGCTTCAAGAACGATGTACGAACAACGTTTATACAACGAAGACGAGATAACTTTGAACAATCATTCTGTTAGCGTTACTGGAAGAACGTTTGTTCATATCTTTGAGAGAACCTTTCCAGAATGTTAGCCAAAGCTCCAACACGATCACATGAGAATGCGTATCAATAGTACGAGTGTGCAATGTCGTGGAATGTATACGACAACGTGAGTTTTGGCGTGCAAATGGTACGCAGTTTTTCGCGTGCATATGAGACGCTCTTGGGTAGGTTGAGGATTGGGGGGGTTGGGGATTTGTGTATATAATACACCATAAAGTGCGTATCATATGCATGTGAAGAACTGTATACCATTTGCACGCCAAAACTCATGTTGGCGTATACATTTCACGACATTGCACACCATGTTAGCTAGATAGAAAGTAATTGCTTATTCAAAAGGAGTACCTACTCAGAGTGTATGCGATTTCAGATGCTTCCTAGTTTTACATGTAAGTTTTGTTTCATAAATCCTCAATGATATTGATATGTTTACTTTCCTTTCCATTCAGTGTCACGTGATATGAGCTGATCATTTCTCCCACGCAGATACAACAAAATGGTGTCATAAAATCAATAACTGAATAGTTCCGTTTAAAACTACCATGACTCAGTGTTCATGCCATACCATTGTTATGATTCGTTCCCAAATACACCACCAGCACTGTGTGAGTTTCTAAATGATGATGTCACCAGACTAAGGGTAGTGGGAGTCAGACAGATGCTTGACCTTCATGTCTGACCCCTGTAGTGGTGGGGTCGAGAGGGGGGGTATGCTTGGCTGGACACGACAGTGGCATGAACACTAATTGGGTCAGTTGGCAGCACATGTTGACCATCCACATTCAGACAAGCGTGAATGATGGCGAAGTACATACATAAAAATGAATCTCATAATTCAGATAATTGGTTAGTTCTCGTAGTTCACAAGTCTTTTAAATTGGAATCTTTTGTGTGTGTGTGTGTGTGTGTGTGTGTGTGCGTGTGTGTGCGTGTGCGCGTGTGTGCGTGCGTGCGTGCGTGCGTGCGTGCGTGTGTGTGAATTGATCATACATCTGTGTCCTCCAATGCAGATCATCATATTTTGTAATTGCTGTTGGGTAAACAAGTGAACACAATAAAACCACACTACATACATTCATAAGAGAATAAATATAAATAAAGGAGGTTGTTTTCAGATCAAGGGTATTTTTTCCATAGGTGTCAAGCTGGAGCAAGATAACAAGATTTGCAATTTTAATTAGTTACAATTTCTGTTGGTCAATAACACACACACACACACACACACACACACACACACACACACACACACACACACACACACACACACACACACACATATACATATATATATACATATACATATACATATACATATACATATATATATATATATATATACATATATATATATATATATATATATATATATATATATATATATATATATATATATATATATATATATATATATATATATATATATATATATATATATATACATATATACATATACATATACATATACACATATACATATACATATATACATATACACATACACATATACACATACACATATACATATACACATATACATATACATATACATATACATATACACATACACATATACATATACATATACATATACACTCACCTAAAGGATTATTAGGAACACCATACTAATACTGTGTTTGACCCCCTTTCGCCTTCAGAACTGCCTTAATTCTACATGGCATTGATTCAACAAGGTGCTGAAAGCATTCTTTAGAAATGTTGGCCCATAGTGATAGGATAGCATCTTGCAGTTGATGGAGATTTGTGGGATGCACATCCAGGGCACGAAGCTCCCGTTCCACCACATCCCAAAGATGCACTATTGGGTTGAGATCTGGTGACTGTGGGGGCCATTTTAGTACAGTGAACTCATTGTCATGTTCAAGAAACCAATTTGAAATGATTCAAGCTTTGTGACATGGTGCATTATCCTGCTGGAAGTAGCCATCAGAGAATGGGTACATGGTGGTCATAAAGGGATGGTCATGGTCAGAAACAATGCTCAGGTAGGCCGTGGCATTTAAACGATGCCCAATTGGCACTAAGGGGCCTAAAGTGTGCCAAGAAAACATCCCCCACACCATTACACCACCACCACCAGCCTGCACAGTGGTAACAAGGCATGATGGATCCATGTTCTCATTCTGGTTACGCCAAATTCTGACTCTACCATCTGAATGTCTCAACAGAAATCGAGACTCATCAGACCAGGCAACATTTTTCCAGTCTTCAACTGTCCAATTTTGGTGAGCTCGTGCAACTTGTAGCCTCTTTTTCCTATTTGTAGTGGAAATGAGTGGTACCCGGTGGGGTCTTCTGCTGTTGTAGCCCATCCGCCTCAAGGTTGTGCATGTTGTGGCTTCACAAATGCTTTGCTGCATACCTCGGTTGTAACGAGTGGTTATTTCAGTCAAAGTTGCTCTTCTATCAGCTTGAATCAGTCGGCCCATTCTCCTCTGACCTCTAGCACCAACAAGGCATTTTTGCCCACAGGACTGCCGCATACTGGATGTTTTTCCCTTTTCACACCATTCTTTGTAAACCCTAGAAATGGTTGTGCGTGAAAATCCCAGTAACTGAGCAGATTGTGAAATATTCAGACCAGCCCGTCTGGCACCAACAACCATGCCACGCTCAAAATTGCTTAAATCACCTTTCTTTCCCATTCTGACATTCAGTTTGGAGTTCAAGAGATTGTCTTGACCAGGACCACACCCCTAAATGCATTGAAGCAACTGCCATGTGATTGGTTGATTAGATAATTGCATTAATGAGAAATTGAACAGGTGTTCCTAATAATCCTTTAGGTGAGTGTATATATATATATATATATATATATATATATATATATATATACATATATATATATATACATATATATATATATATATATATATATATATATATATATATATATATATATATATATATATATATATATATATATATATATATATATATATATATATATATATATATATATATATATATATATACATATACATATACATATACACATACATATAAACATATACATATATACATATACACATATACACATATACATATACATATACACATATACACATATACATATACATATACACATATACATATACATATCCATATACATATATACATATACATATACATATATACATATATATACACATACACATATACATATACATATACATATACATATACACATACACATATACATACAGATATACATATACATATACACATATACATATACATATACACATACACATATACATATACATATACACATACACATATATACATACATACATATATATATATATATATATATATATATATATATATATATATATATATATATATATATATATATATATATATATATATATATATATATATATATATATATATATACAAAAAAACTGGTGTAATATACACTAAAGTTTGGGGTCGGTATGATTTTAAAGAAATCTGCATTTATTTGATCAAAATGTAAAGTTCAGAAAAACAGTAATATTTTTATAGATTATTACAATAAAAATGTAGTTTTGTATATTTTAATATATTTCAAAATGTAATTTATTCCTGTGATGACAAGCTGAATTTTACTCTTTAATCGTACCAGTTTTCAGTGTCAGAAATCATTCTAATATAATGATTTGATGTTCAAGAAAACAATTCTGATATTTATCAATGCTGAAAACTCTTGTGTTGCTTAATGCCTTTGTGCATTTATTTGATAAATGCATTTACTTTATAAAGTCACTTCTATTAATAAGTCACATTCATACATGTCAGTTTAATGCATCCATGCTGATTAAAAGAAATATCAGAATATTGCTCATTATTTCTATCAACAAACAAACAAACAAACAAATAAATAAATAAATGAGCCTATGAACTGTAAATTTAATTCGATATCATACAAATTGAGCATTGATTTTAAAGCTTGTAACTGTAAAGTGTAAAGAATTGCAATTCTGTTGGTCAGTAAAAAATAAAAAAATAAAAATAAAGGTAATATTTGTTTTGTGTAGCAACTTATAATGTAATAACTGCACATATTGTAAAAACTGCACATCATTTAATACATATTACATTATTATTATAAAATGTTAATAATGTAATTAGTTTCTCAAAATGTAATCAAATCTTGAGCTCATAATGTAGTAATTTTTACATTATGAGAAAATTATTACATTATAAACTCACCAAAAACACATTTTCGTTATTGTAATAGCTTTTAAAACATACAAATATTAGTATTCCCTTACAGTACATTTGAAAAAATCTAAATCCAAGATATTATGTTTTGAGAAAATTGTTACATTATGAACATTTTATTACAATAATAATGTAATACTTATTACATTATGTGCAGTTTTTACATTTTGTGCTGTTATTACACTATGAGTTGCTACTTGTGGATTGTTTTAACGTTTTCTTTAGATTTTATCATATTTGAAAAAGTGTGGCCATATGGTGTGAAAATGTGTTAATAGGCTACGTGATAATACGTTTCTTTTTATGACAAAACTGACTTAAAAAAAAAAAAAAAAAAAAAAAAAAAAAAAAACACATAAACCTATTTATATCCCGATTTTTGCTGCGACCTATACGGTTTACATCACATGAAATTTGCCTGCCAGAGATAAACTGTTAGCCACAAGATGGCGCCTAATCTTGTGGCTAATTTAAAAATGTCCAGCAGGTGGCGTTAGAGATAATATAATGATATGTATGTGTGATTTTAGGCTTTTCAAAGGTGGATGAGTAGATTACGACGGCGTTAACCGATTACTTCCATCTTTTTTTTTTTTTTTTTTTTTGTCAAATAAAAGTAATGTTTCACATGTTCAAGAAACTTCAATCAGCTGCAGTCAGAACTGTGTTCGTGTAACTGTCCAGGGTGCTGAAACAAATGAGCGCACTGCCCGGACTCCCACAAGCAACTCTGTAGCTGCAATTTTGAGTGTGTCTGTTTGTGATGTAAAGAGAGCTTTGGTCTGAGAGCTTTGTTCAACAGATTAAGATATGTAAGGTTTACTTTAAACAGACTGAGTTATATTTTTATTAGGCAGGAGTGGTTTTGTGCAAATGACTGGCTGCAGATTTGTACAGCTAGTTGTGTCAGTGGCGTGCAGTGGTGATCTGAAACGAGGAGGCAAAGTCCTCATGTTTAGTTATTGTTTTTAATGTAAATTAATGTTAAGTTACACTTAATGTTGACACATTTTTCAGGTTAAATAAATGTTACTAACACTATCAACTGATGCAGTTCTAGTTTGTATTTTTATATTGCCAATGTGATTAATGCTCCATATTTACATTTTATATATTTGCATATATATATACACATACAATTGCTGGTCATATAATTAGAATATCATCAAAAGTTGATTTATTTCACTAATTCCATTCAAAAAGTGAAACGTGTATATTATATTCATTCATTACTCACAGACTGATATATTTCAAATGTTTATTTCTTTTAATTTTGATGATTATAACTGACAACTAAGGAAAATCCCAAATTCAGCATCTCAGAAAATTTGAATATTACTTAAGACCAATACAAAGAAAGGATTTTTAGAAATCTTGGCCAACTGAAAAGTATGAACATGAAAAGTATGAGCATGTACAGCACTCAATACTTAGTTGGGGCTCCTTTTGCCTGAATTACTGCAGCAATGCGGCGTGGCATGGAGTCGATCAGTCTGTGGCACTGCTCAGGTGTTATGAGAGCCCAGGTAGCTCTAATAGTGGCCATTAGCTCTTCTGCATTGTTGGGTCTGGCATATCGCATCTTCCTCTTCACAATACCCCATAGATTTTCTATGGGGTTAAGGTCAGGCGAGTTTGCTGGCCAATTAAGAACAGGGATACCATGGTCCTTAAACCAGGTACTAGTTGCTTTGGCACTGTGTGCAGGTGCCAAGTCCTGTTGGAAAATTAAATCTGCATCTCCATAAAGTTGGTCAGCAGCAGAAAGCATGAAGTGCTCTAAAACTTCCTGGTATACGGCTGCGTTGACCTTGGACCTCACTGGACCTCAAGCAACGTAGATTGTATGCCTCTCCTCTCTTCCTCCAGACTCTGGAACCCTGATTTACTTTCATCAGAGAACATAACTTTGGAGCACTCAGCAGCAGTCCAGTCCTTTTTGTCTTTAGCCCAGGCGAGACGCTTCTGCCGCTGTCTGTTGTTCAAGAGTGGCTTGACACGAGGAATGCGACAGCTGAAACCCATGTCTTGCATACGTCTGTGCGTAGTGGTTCTTGAAGCACTGACTCCAGCTGCAGTCCACTCTTTGTGAATCTCCCCAACATTTTTTTAATGGGTTTTGTTTCACAATCCTCTCCAGGGTGCGGTTATTCCTATTGCTTGTACACTTTTTCTACCACATCATTTTCCTTCCTTCGCCTCTCTATTAATGTGCTTGGACACAGAGCTCTGTGAACAGCCAGCCTCTTTTGCAATGACCTTTTGTGTCTTGCCCTCCTTGTGCAAGGTGTCAATGGTCGTCTTTTGGACAACTGTCAAGTCAGCAGTCTTCCCCATGATTGTGTAGCCTACAGAACTAGACTGAGAGACCATTTAAAGGCCTTTGCAGGTGTTTTGAGTTCATTAGCTGATTAGAGTATGGCACCAGGTGTCTTTCAATATTCAACCTTTTCACAATATTCTAATTTTCTGAGATACTGAATTTGGGATTTTCCTTAGTTGTCAGTTATAATCATCAAAATTAAAAGGAATAAAATTGTTTTTACTACATTTTTATATATATATATATATATATATATATATATATATATATATATATATATATATATATATATATATATATATATATATATATATATATATATAGAGAGAGAGAGAGAGAGAGAGAGAGAGAGATTTATTTTTAATTTCACCAAGTTGATTATTCAATAAAAAAATAAAAAATAAATAAAAACCTTACAGAATCAATTTCAGGTTTGATTTTGACATTACATAAAGCAGTTATATCAAATGGGTGTACTTTATGATTAGTCTTTTCATAGAACACTGGAGGTATTTCCTCCTCTCATGTGACTTTTACCCATTCATTCTCAATTACCCCCACCAAACCCATGACACGATTTGAGGGGTCTGTTAAAATTCAATGGGCTCAGGGGAAGCAAAAAAGACTCTGCTTCACACTGTAACTATACCTGCTGGTGTCGCTGCTGTATAGTGTCACTTCTGAAAAGCTTCTTTAATGTCAAATTTCATACTATCTGTGTTGCTTTATTTTTGAACTGTGGATTATTTTCTCATCATTTTTTTTTTTTTTTTTTTTTTGAGGAGGCACTGCCTCCCTTACCTCCTCAGAGAAAACACACCTTGTGTACACAAGTTGTGTGTACATAAATTATTATTTAAAGTAACAACTTTTCTAACTATACATGCTGTACATACAAGTAAAATTGTAAGATGGAGATTGGTCATTAAAGGGATCACCAGCCATTGGCCATTAAAGGGATCATCAAAGGGAGTTCACCCAAAAATGAAAATTCTGTCATCATTTACTCACCATCAAGTTATTCCAAACCTGTGTGAATTTCTTTATTCTGCTGAACACAAAATAAGATATTTAGAAAAATGTCAGTAACCGAACAGTTGATGGGCATCAGTGACTTCCATTGTATTTTTCCACCAAGAAACGAAGGTACGAATCATTTTCTCTATCTTATTCCATGTTCTACAAATGTTTCACTTATGTTAATTAGATTAGACTGAACTATATAAAATTGTGTTAAATGATGGTTGTTTTTAGCAAGTTTGTTTGTGTTCATTCTACCCTGATAATGAAGTCACTTAATTCAGTGGTCAGTATCTATCAAAAGTGGTCCAAGGAAGGAACTGTGGTGAACCGGCGACAGGGTCATGGGCGGTCAAGGCTCACTGATGCACGTGTGGAGCAAAGGCTGGCCCGTGTGGTCCAATCAAACAGATGAGCTACTGTAGCTCAAATTGCTCAAGAAGTTAATGCTGGTTCTGATAGAAAGGTGTCAGAATACACAGTGCATCACAGTGCATCACAGCTGCATAGCCGCAGACCAGTCAGGGTGCCTATGCTGACCCCTGTCCACTGCGGAAAGCGCCAACAATGGGCATGTGAGCATCAGAACTGGACCACGGAGCAATGGAAGGTGCACTCTAAAAATGCTGGGTTAAAAACAACCCAAGTTGGGTTGAAAATGGACAAATCTGGCAATTGGGTTGGTTTAACCTAGTGAATGGGTTATTTTAACCCAGTGGTTTGGTTAAATGTTTGCTTAAAACAACCTAATTGCTGGGTTAAAACAACCTAATTGCTGGGATTGTCCATTTTCAACCAAATTTGGGTTGTTTTTAATCCAGCATTTTTTAGAGTGTGGTCTGGTCTGATGAATCACGTTTTCTTTTACATCACGTGGATGGCCAGGTGTGTGTGCGTCGCTTACCTGGGAAACACATGGCACCAGATGCACTATGGGAAGAAGGCAAGCTGGCGAAGGCAGTGTGATGCTTTGAGCAATGTTCCAAGAAACCTTGGGTCCTGCTTTCCATGTGGATGTTGCTTTGACATGTACCACCTACCTAAGCATTGCTGCAGACCATGAACACCCTTTCATGGAAACGGTATTCCCTGGTGGCTGTGGCTTCTTTCAGCAGGATAATGTGCCCTGCCACAAAGCAAAAATGGTTCAGGAATGGTTTAAGTAGTATGAGATGTAGACTTGCCTCCAAATTCCCCAGATCTCAATCCAATCGAGCATCTGTGGGATGTGCTGAACAAACAAGTCCGATCCAAACAAGTCCTCTGTTGATCAGGTTTCAACAGAGGACTCATAAAAGTGACAACAAATATTAATTACTGAATTAATCATGGACAAAAAAATCTTAGGTCTATGACACTGTGTATTGATTAAACCTGAAAAATATTTACACCTAGCTACCTTAACTGTGTTCTGGAACTTGAACAGTCAGTCTCTTCTGTCATTCAAACTGCTTCACAGAGAGATTAAGGGAATCTCCTGAACCAATTCATTTTCATGTGACGTAACACCCTTATAGGAACGCCCAACTGCAGGGCAAAACAATGTTTTCCTCCATTGCATTTTAACAGGTTTGTTATGTACTAATACAATAAGACAGTGATATTAAAACACCAAATTCAGTATACACCTAATTGAAGGTGCATACTATGTACAGGAAAGCCCAGAATATAAATGTAATGTGTAGTTTAAGTGTTTTTCAATAGAAAACCATTATAAAGAAAACACTTCACCATTTAGTGCAAGGCATTCATATTCTGGGCTCATCTGCTTGCATTATATAGTATGCATTATCAATAAGGTGCATACTGAATTTGATCATTTAACATATGTTTTAATACATTAAGGCAGTTTAAGCATTTTTCACATTAAGTGCTTTAGAATGTCCTGCTGTTCTTAGAGATTGAAATATTGCAGCAGGTGTTGTATATGGATTCCAAGTGCCCAAAATTAGCATTTTGTTCACATATTTTTCATTTGAGATGTAAAATTGACAGGCATGGAATATAATGCAGCACAATGGTCATGTGACTGAACTATGAATACCAGCACACAACATCTCTCTGGATGATGCGGCAGCAGGCCTAGTGCACCAAAACAACCAGCAGCTGTCAATGGAAAGGAGACAGAGTGGTATGTGCAGATGGGGATAATTAGGAGGCCAATGGGCCAGGTTTACACTCTGACTTTTATGACAAACACCCTGGGAGTTTTAATGACCACAGAGAGTTAGGACCTGCCAGTCTTTTGACTGTTTTTTACAGTGTATTCCTAAAATGAAATACTTTACATACAGGTTGTCATGATTCTGGTCCATGAAGAAGATGAAGAGTTCATGAAGTGAAGTAGCAAAGTAACTTTATTAAGTGAAACATGAGTATAATCCAACACGATGCATGTAATTCAAACAAGCTTCAATAACGCAACAGTGTTATAGAAACACAAACAACAGACAAAGAACTGAGGAGACTGAGGGCAGTATAAACCTAAATGTAAACAGGTGTGCTCTAAATGCATTGCAATGCAATGAAAATGCATCATTACTTCCTTTCGGAAGGCGGCTCCGGACGCCATAAATTGAACATGTTCAATTTAAAGTTTAGGAGAGTGGAGGAACTGAAACGGAACATGGGAAGGGATGGAGGGCCATGTCTGTGTGGTGCGACTGGAGACGGGGCTGAAGAGCCCCACTGTGGAGCAGAAGACCACCACAGCAGAGCAGATGGGGCTGAAGATTCCCATGGTGGAGCAGAAGACCACTACAGTTGAGCAGACTGGACTGCAGATTCCCATGGCGGAGCAGACATCTCTAGGATTCAGGTTGGATCTTGCAGATCTGGTAGCCAGCTTGGAGGACTGGCGATCTTGTGGGATGTCAGTGGAGCAATGAGTCTTGAGTGCTGGCTGACCAGTGTGCATTGGAGTGCCGGCTGTTAGACGGGCTTCCAGAGTGTTGCTGAGAGATGGCTGTTTGAAAGGCCGGCTGACTTGGGGATGTCTGGAGTGAAGGCCACAGCAGACCTAGTGAGACAAGACAACAAACAGATGATTCAAGACTGGCCCTCATGGCCAGGATAATGGAGCTAGAGATGGCCTCCGTGGCTGGGATGAGGGGACTAGGGACAGCCTCTGTAGTCAAGGTGAGGCAGACAGAAGATTCAAATCTGGCCTCCTTGGCCATAACAGGGGTAACAGGGAATGTATATATACCAGAGTGTTCAACTGCCAAAGCCGTCGACTTGGGAGCTGTAAGGGGGACCTCTGGGTGGCCTGCAGAACTGTGCGCTCAAACCCACAAGATGGCGGAAGCCATTGCAGACAGCATGGCAATATCTCTGGGATCACCTGACTCAGATGCATTAAGACTGCAGGACACAACAGTGCTATTACCACTTGACTTTGCAGTGCAAAGACTACTGGACTTAAGAGCCCTGCAGGACATTCAGAGGAGGACCTTCTTTGTGCTGGGGTTAATTTGATGCTAATTTGATGCTCAAATTGGAGGTTGTGGAAGATTATGAACTGAGCTTCGAGACTGGAGCAGACTCTAGAGCTCTTGGGCTGGAGCCGACACTGGACTCTGTTCAGGGGCTGGAGCTGACACTAGAATTGGCCATGCTAAGACTACTGAACTCGGCAGTGTTGATACCACTGAATTAAAGATCGCGGCAAGATGTTCTTCCTCCTCAGCCTTCTTTTTTTGTTCTGGGGTTAGTGTGGTGCTCAACCTGGAGGATGTGGAAGATTCTGGACTGAACTCCAGGGCTGGAATGAACTCTGGAATAGACTATTGTACTAGAGCAAATTCTGGCTTGAATTCACAGGCTGGAACGGACTCTGGAACTACTGGGAGCAGTTCTGAGACAGGTTTGGAGGTGAATGTAGTAGGTACCAAGAGGGCTGGAAGGGGGCTGGAGGGGGGCTGGGATGGCTATGACAGAGCGTTGTTGGTATTGTCGTTATGTGCAAGGTGAGCCACACCACCATAGAACCAAGTCCAGAGACCACTCAAAGGTTATACTAGAATCTCCCACTGGTCTCCACAGCCATACGTTTGTGTCTAACCAAAAAAATAAATTAAATAAATAAACAAATAAACAAACAAACAAACAAACAAATGAATAAATAATAATTCACTGTCCTTACAGGACAGATTTAGCAAATTCTTCCACACACTCCTGGATCCTGTGGCCCATTTTGTATTCTGAGCGCAGCTTCTCCATTATCCTTTTAAATTGTGTGCGAGGTCTGTTGTTCTGTCATGATTCTGGTCCATGAAGAGTTTAGCAAGTAAAGTAGCAAAGCAACTTTATTAAACAAAATAAAAAAGTATAATCCAACATGATGCATGCAATCCAAACTAGCACAGACAACATAACAGTGTGTGTAGAAACACAAACAACACCAGACAACGAATTGAGGAGACTGAGGGCAATATAAACACAAGATAACAAACTCAAATGCAAACCGGTGTGCTCTAATTAATTAAACAATGAATAACCATTACAACTAATGATGAGCGGGAACATAGGGACAAAAAAAAAAAAACAGAAGCAAACTAAGAGTCCTAGAAAACGACACCAAAACCAAGACTCAATGAAAATATGACAGTTTCCACAAAAATGTTAAGCACAACAATATTTTTTTATTTAATAAAAATAGAAAAAGTTTCTTGAGCACCAAATCAGCATATCAGAATGATCTCTGTAGGGTCATGTGACACTGAAGACTGAAGTGTGGCTACTAATAATTCAGCTTTGTCATCATATATATATATATATATATATATATATATATATATATATATATATATATATATATATATATATATATATATATATATATATATATATATATATTGATGGAGCTTTTGGCCTATATTTTGATGTGTGCAGATCTTTTTCTATTTTTATCTATTTTTGGATCTAGGCACATGGAGGCATTCTATTTTTTTGCTGGCAAGTATTTGGCACTATTTTCTATTTGGCACTATCTTTTTTTCTCATTATAAAATATATAAAAATGTGATAACTATTTTAATCATATTTCAGAATATTGTAATATTTCAAATATTACATTGTTTGAAAGCTCCACTGCTTGAAAGAGATATTGACCATATATTGATCACTGAGTATTTATTATGTAAAATGATGACTTCATATATGTGTTCAGTGCTATAATGCTGATAATGCTGAATGAACAAATGGAGTCAGTGCTTTACCGCAGAAGCTTTCCTCTCCTGGTGTGTAATATTTTGCTGTTAAATTTCCAGGGTAATCTTATGTTGTCATGGAAGCAGTGGCATTTCTACCTGCATGGAAAGAAGCTTGACTCACTATCTACCAGGCTGTAAAAATGACACAGCTCTTGGCTGAACTTCATATGGCACACAGCATGATTATTCTCCGACTACACACCACCACTTGGCGCAACAGCGCAGTATAATCGGGTGAGGTAAGAGGGGCGTCAGGCTATAGCTGGAGTATTATGTGTGGTGACTATACTGCTATGGCAAGCCGTTTTAACATTTATTCTTTTAAACTAACCAGTTTTTTTGTTTGTTTTTTGTTACTAGAACTAGTGTTTACTAGTAGATAAATCCTTATATTGCTTTATAATACAAAAGTACTGTAACTAGTATATTTGTAAATTTTGCTAGTAACTATTTATTAAAAAACTATTTATTAAAAAAACTAAATCCAACAATGGCTAGTATTTAAATTAGTCAATAATTATTGAATTATGTGGGGATCTGTGGTTCAGCTATCAAATTCAGACTAGTAGGGTACAATGGGGGCTAAAGGAGCACCGGGGTAAAAGACACATTTGTCTTAATTCTCTTTTAAACCAATAGATAACACAAAAATTTAGGTCAGCACTTAACACTTTTAATGATGCACGTGGAAATTTGGCTGATCCTTGATGCGATCACGGACAGCAACGCAAAGTTGATTCTGCACTCATTTGATCTAATATTTAATGTTATCTAAAATGTTGTAGATTTATGTAGCAAATGAGAATCGTTAAAATTATTGACTGTTTTAAGACAAAGGTCTTGTTAATTTTTTTTTTTTTTTTTTTTTTCCAAGGTAAAGCAACCGTTTTTCAACCGAAAATGCACAATAATTAACATTATAATTAATGCTGGGCAATCGATTAATCACGATTAATTGCATCCAAAATAAAAGTTTGTGTTTACATAATATATGTCTGTGTACTGTGTATAATTATTATGTATATATAAATACACCACATTGTACCTTACCCAAATACCTAATTCAGTAAGGCACGTATCATGGCTTTAAAAAATGGCTTTAAAAAAAAAAAAATAAATAAATAAAACCTAAAAATAGGGAAAATATTCAGCAAATGAATAATAGGGAAAATATTCAGCAAACATGGTAACTCCTCGTGTTTGTTGGACAGAGCTGAGTAGAGTAACCAAAATCTGTACTCAAGTGTAAAGATGTTGAGGGTTGGTAGATTGTTATCCTTACAAAATAATAGCAGTCAACAAAAAGCAGCTCTACAAGTGAAATTGATTCTTTGACAGAAAGTGATCACAGAAGAAAAGAAATATGTTGACTGTTTTGCCAATCATTCGTACATATTCGGGTCTTTAGCGACCCGGATCTATATCTAACATGGATAGATTTCTACCTGTCACTATAATATATAAAACTCCTGATTTTAGAGTAACAAATACAGAAGAATAAAATACATTTTTAAGCTTGGAAGGGTTCAGTTTGAGCAGATGTTTGATACCATCATTGACTGTCCTCGTCAGAGTTCATTTCCCAGTACATTCAGCATCTGGCTCATTTTCAAAATTCATTTTCAACGTCTTCAAAATCAGTATCACCAGATCCACCATCAAGTGACACTAATATTTGATTGCGTTCAGTACTTGCTCTGCAGTACTCGCTGACTCACTGAGCCATTTCAAGTTTTGCTGATGATACTTCCTATTCTTTCATTTTCTGTCTGCGGTAAGTATGAGTGAAATGTCACTTCATCATTGCGTATCAGACATTGCCACCTTGTGGAATAAATACAATCTTACACACCTCGGGTCATTAGCGACCCTATACAGTTTTTACAAAAAACTAGTGGAAAAAACAGACATTCAATTATATTTTTTTTGTCTTGTTATATTGTTTATAATGGATTGATTGGGAAATACCAAGAAGGTTAATGTCTAACTTCAAAAAATTAATGAGGAGGAGGGTAGTGAATGACATCCCGGGTCGCTAAAGACCCTAGGGATGCATTTAACCGGGTATCATAACCGAGTCATAACCGGCATCCCAACTGATGTTCCAGTTGAACAGATTAAGAAAAGTTTAACTGGAGCAGCAGTGTTTGATATTATGCGATTATCAGAAACAGTGAAAAGGTAGACAGTCTTTAATTGATTGTTTCATTTTGATGAGGATAAACACCTGGTGGAGTTTTCTTAGGATGTGTGAGCTACAGGCCATACAGGTACATACCCCCTCCACTGAGATGATACACATGCCAAAAGTACGGATATAAAGCGTCAGTATGCAGAGGTAAAAAGAGATGTGCAGAGGTAAAAAGAGACGTGCAAGATGTGGAGGTGAGCATGAATATACAGCAAATGTGGGCAAGGTGTTAACCCCAAGTGATCATTGTGGAGGAGATATGCGGATTAAGAGTGAGGAAGCATGCAGTGCAAATTCAAAATGTCAGAGTAGAGGAAGGATTATCATATTCTGAGGCACTAAAGAAAGATTTCCAAAAGTAGGAAACATTACGGTATCAACACTTCAACAAAAGATGTATAACAAGAGAAAATAAAAGAGAACTCAAAGTGGCATTTGTAGCATTTATAGCAGAAGGAGTGAATTGTTCTGCTCAAACCAAAAACCGGACAGAAAGAATCAAAATTATAATTAAAGCAGCTGAAAATTACTTTGAGATGAATGGTATTTCTGGGGATTGGATGAATTAGAAGTTAAGGGGCAAGCAACAAAAACGCATCCAGGATGTGTTGGTTCATAATGGTACTTATAATACTGCAATGGAATGTGAGAAGTTTAATTGCTAATGGGCAAGAATTTAAGAAATATATCTCCAATCAAGAAAATAGTCATATATGTGTACAAGGTGTGGCTCAAACCACAGTTTGAATTTTATATTACAAGGATGTATGATAAGAGATAGAAAACAAAGGAATGGGGGTAGGCTAGCTACTATTATTAAACAAGGTTTTGAGTATAAAAATGAAGAAGTGAGTGTGGAATGGGAAGAGGTAGTGGTGGTGGAAATATGGGAAGGGAATTGGAGGGAATAAAAGTCATAAACTGATATGATGTGGTGATTTCAACATTCATAGTACATTATAGGGGAGCACACAAACTGTTTATAATGGGTTGATTGTGGAATAAATGCTTTGGGGAGGGTTAGTGTGTATCGATAATGGAAGTAATACAAGGTTAGAGGTAACTTGTAAACGTCAATCAGCATTAGATATTATGCTAGTGTCTAGTAGCCTATCATTTAGCTGGAAAATGTGAATGGAATGGAATGAAACAAAGTGCATACGAAGTGATCATTTTCCCATGGTGTAAAACTGCTGTGGATATAACACATGCAGAGGTGGAGAGAACTCCAAGGCGGAAATTTAAGACAGCCCACTGGGAGCTTTTTAAAGAATTATGTCAAATTCTGAAATGAATGATATTACTGAAGACATAGAGGAAAAATAATTAAATAAGTGAAGTGCTCTGGAGTACTGCAGAGGAAGTAATTGGTAATAGAAAAATACAAACAGAAGAAAAACAGTTCCATGGTGCAACAAAGGATATACTGTAGTGAAGTAATTTAAAAAAAAATAAATAAAGCACTTAAGAAAGCAAGAACAAACGTTATTGTTCAATGATTATATTAACTACAAGAGAGCTAAGGCAATGATGAGGAGATCAAATTTGAGATAATTTGGTAATAGTAATGGGGAAGAAAAAATAATGAAGTGTGGGGTATGATTAGGAAGATGGGAGTAATTCAGAGAAATGCTAATATTCCAGTTTTAGTAAATAAAGACAAAACTGCAGTAACAGACAGTGATAAAGCAGAGATGTTAGTGGAAATATTTGTTAAGGTGCATAGTAATGTAAATATTTCAGAAGACAAGATGAAATATAGGCAACAAAGCTTGAGGGACAGAGCACAGTTATTGAAAAAATACATCAGGAGGAACAATAGATTCAGAATTTGTATGAGATGAAGAGAACATTTGGGGGGTCAAACAGATGTCTCAGGCAAAGATATATATGTTATGAGATTATTAAAAATGTATCAGATGTATCATTAAATATGAAATTAAGACTCTGGTCTCTCTAAGACTATGACATGTGAAACAGCTTTTGCCAGCTGCCTGGAAGCATGGGGTCATAGTGTTGATCGCTAAACCAGGAAAGGCTCATTCTTAGTCCATCAATTATATACCAACTGCACTGACGTCCAGTCTATGCAAACTTATTGAATGGATGGTTATGGAAAGATTGACATATGTAATAGAAGTAAGAACCTATAAGAGTGGATTTCGAAAAGAGAAAAAATTATGGATTCTGTTTTATGTTTGGAAGTTGAATTATGAAAGGTCCAAACTAATAAAGAGGCATTAGTGGGAGTATTTATTAAATGTAGAAAAAGCCATATGATACTGTGTGTTGTGGAAAGAGGGTATTTCTGGGTACGTGGATGGACTCAAAATTAAACTTCAGAATACATAATCAGAAATTTATTGAAAAATGTAAAAAAGGGATAAATGTGTTAAGGTGCTTATCAGGAGTCTAATGGGGAGCAAGGCGTCAGTCAATGAAAATAATACAAACCCGATTCCAAAAAAGTTGGGACACTGTACAAATTGTGAATAAAAACAGAATGCAATGATGTGGAAGTTTCAAGTTTCAATATTTTATTCAGAATATAACATAGATGACATATCAAATGTTCAAATTGAGAAAATGTATCATTTTAAGGGAAAAATAAGTTGATTTTAAATTTCATGGCATCAACACATCTCAAAAAGTTGGGACAAGGCCATGTTTACCACTGTGTGGCATCCCCTCTTCTTTTTATAACAGTCTGCAAACGTCTGGGGACTGAGGAGACAAGTTGCTCAAGTTTAGGAATAGGAATGTTGTCCCATTCTTGTCTAATACAGGCTTCTAGTTGCTCAACTGTCTTAGGTCTTCTTTGTCGCATCTTCCTCTTTATGATGCACCAAATGTTTTCTATGGGTGAAAGATCTGGACTGCAGGCTGACCATTTCAGTCCCCGGATCCTTCTTCTACGCAGCCATGATGTTGTAATTGATGCAGTATGTGGTCTGGCTTTGTCATGTTGGAAAATGCAAGGTCTTCCCTGAAAGAAACGACGTCTGGATGGGAGCATATGTTGTTCTAGAACTTGGATATACCTTTCAGCATTGATGGTGCCTTTCCAGATGTGTAAGCTGCCCATGCCACACGCACTCATGCAACCCCATACCATCAGAGATGCAGGCTTCTGAACTGAGCGCTGATAACAACTTGGGTTGTCCTTGTCCTCTTTAGTCCGGATGACATGGCGTCCCAGTTTTCCAAAAAGAACTTCAAATTTTGATTAGTCTGACCACAGAACAGTTTTCCACTTTGCCACAGTCCATTTTAAATGAGCCTTAGCCCAGAGAAAACACCTGCACGTCTGGATCATGTTTAGATATAGCTTCTTTTTGACCTATAGAGTTTTAGCCGGCAATGGCGAATGGCACGGTGGATTGTGTTCACAGACAATGTTTTCTGGAAGTATTCCTGAGCCCGTGTTGTGATTTCCATTACAGTAGCATTCCTGTATGAGATGCAGTGCCGTCTAACGGCCCGAAGATCACGGGCATCCAGTATGGTTTTCTGGCCTTGACCCTTACGCACAGAGATTGTTCCAGATTCTCTGAATCTTTGGATGATATTATGCACTGTAGATGATGATAACATCAATCTCTTTGCAATTTTTCTCTGAGAAACTCCTTTCTGATATTGCTCCACTATTTTTGGCCGCAGCATTGGGGGAATTGGTGATCCTCTGCCCATCTTGACTTCTGAGAGACACTGCCACTCTGAGAGGCTCTTTTTATACCCAATCATGTTGCCGATTGACCTAATAAGTTGCAAATTGGTCCTCCAGCTGTTCCTTATATGTACATTTAATTTTTCCGGCCTCTTATTGATACCTGTCCCAACTTTTTTGGAATGTGTAGCTCTCATGAAATCCAAAATGAGCCAATATTTGGCATGACATTTCAAAATGTCTCACTTTCAACATTTGATATGTTATCTATATTCTATTGTGAATAAAATATAAGTTTATGAGATTTGTAAACTATTGCATTCCTTTTTTATTCACAATTTGTACAGTGGTCCAACTTTTATGGAATCGGGTTAGTATATACAGTGGCAGTGATTGATTATGGCAGTTGGGTATACAGCCCTGCAAATAAAATATGGCTTAAAAAGGCTGAGGCTATACAAACACAGGCAATGCAAATTTGTTGTGGAGCAATTAGATCCTCTCTAGGTTGAAATGGGAGAAATGCCACTATATTACATAGCCTTCAGTTGAGGATGAGATGCTGGACCAACGCAAAGGGTCATTCCAGGGAAAAAGTCTTCCAGTTAGAAAACTCCTAAAAGAATGTTTGTAATATGAGAAAGTATTGGTTGTATAGATGAGTATAGAGAGTTTTGGTTGGATAGTTTGGAAGGAGGCACAGAGGATGGGATTGAACAGATTTGACATTGCTCCCTCTGTGGTTATACCAGCAACACCTCTTTGGTTGTTCCCAATGCCATTAGTCAATCTACATATACTACATAAAGAAATAAGTAACAAGGAAATGAATATTCTAGCAGATACAGCTGTACAACAATATACAAATCAAACATATTCCATATTCCATATTCCATAAAGATCCAGATTCTCTAAGAATGCAGCTGCAGTATATACAAAGTTCTGTCATGAAACTCTAATAGGTCATTATATGTGAATAAAATCCTAAATTCAATATTTTTATGAACTTTTTGAAGTGTCAAAGTTGTAGTTGCGTAGCTGTCAATGGAGGGACAGAAAGCTCTCAGATTTCATCAAAAATATGAGAATTTGTGTTCAGAAGATGAACAAAAGTATTACCGTCTGGCACGACATGAGGGTGAGAAATTAATTCATTTTTGGGTGAACTCAACCTGCTTGCAATCATATCTTTCTCAATTGTGCACAGCTGATTGGTTCCTGCTGTATCAGCAGACAATGAGCTTGCATGCTCAACCCAAATATTTGGTTAGCATTTGCTGTAGTAGTGCAGCACACTTTCAGAAACCCTCCACCTTCCCCAGCTCCACCTGTATGGCAGGGGTGTCCAAAGTCCGACCCGCGGGCCAAATGCAGCCCGGGGATGAATTTCTGCAGCTTTCTATTAACATAATATGTGGCCCATCACGCATTATTTACAAATCATCAATACAAGGTGGCAGTACTAGATTTTAGGCCAGGGAAACATTAACAAGCCAAAAGTGGAATGAAACAGAGCTAATTGTGAGCACTGCGCAGCACACAACTCACAAGCTCACAAATGTGTTTACTTGCTGAGTGTCTCGATCACGCGACCACTACACAGCCAGTAAGAAGCGTTCGAGTTCAGCGCAGAGGTCTCCGGTACAAACTGCAAATCTCTCTGAGATTTAATTTCGTTTAAAGCGATGAAATAGCACTGACTTAATCAACAACACTAACATGAAAATCAGGAGAAACACTGAGCCAATCCAGTTAAAATACTTTTCAACCAACAATTCAATAACATTTATCCTGGATTTGTTTACTGTGGTAACACTAACTGTAACCGTGGTATTTTGACAGAAATGTAGGTTAATATCTCATTTTATTTATTTTTTAAAGTAATAAAGGCCAAATTACAGAGTTTTTTTTTTTTTTTTGTCATTAACTTGCAGTTTTGTGCATTTGTATTTACATTAAATGTGTTTATAGACTAAATACCATAAAACCATTCTAGATATTGAAACAATATTTTTACTTTTTACCATGTAGTGAGGTGCCATGCGCGGATCTCAAGCTACTCTGTCAGCTCAAGCTTTTGTCAAATCTGTCATGTTACCAAGAAACAAAACATGTTATATAACAAAAGGAAAAGGAACCGACCCCCAGGTGTGTCCACAACATCCAGTCTGGCCCCCTTTTTAAAAAGTTTGAACATCCCTGTGCTATGGGTACTTCATGTATGCTATTGTACAGGAGCAGCATGTTTTACTTGCTCACAGCAGTGTGTTGTGTATGTATTGGCAATAGCAAGTCCAGTACTTACACTACAGCAGCAGCAATAGTAAACAGAAGCAGCAGCAATAAAAGCAGCAGCAGATATATTCTGCCAAGATTGGAATTGACTGTATTTAATTTCACATTTGGCAGACACTTTTATCCAAAATGATTCACATTCAATAAATAGTGTTCATAACTTCATGCAGTCCTTAAAAACTGAACCCGTTTGCATTACTATTGCATGCTATAGTTTGAGCTACACTGTAAAAAAATAAAAACGGAAAATGTACTGGTAATCCTCTGCCAGTACATTATCTAGTAATTTTACGGAAATTTCCGTTAAAACACAAACTAATGCAATGTGTAATTCAAAATACAGGTAAAACACCTGTAGAAAACCAATACGGAAGATTCCTTCATATTTATACAGTACATTGTGCCCTATTTTTATGGACTTCTTTTTACAGTGTTATAGGAAGGCTGTGCTTTCACTGGAATGTAGACCATTTACGTGAGAGACTGAAATGGAGTGCAGAGTACTAGAATACTTTTTTTTGTTTTGTTTTTTTGGGGTGAAATGGTCAAAGTAGGATTACTTTTTTATTTTATTTCATTATTATTTATTAAAAATAAGCACTAATAACATTAAAAAAATTAAAAAAATAAGACAGTCTTGTGGAATGAATGTTAAACTGGCTTGCCACATACTGCGGCTTCTGAGAAAAGCCTTCTAGATGTAGCCCATTCGCGAAGCGTTCACAGGATGCCCCCAGCTGCGCGTGGACTTCTGCCGCACCTTCACCGTTCCCCTCACACGCAAAAAAAGGGCCTCTGACGCGCGGAAAATGGTGCAATTGGCAAAAGGCGGAGTGATCTGGAACTCTTAAGTGCCATGAAGAGACAGAGGCAGATTCATCCCAGTCAAGCAGCGCATCCCTCTACACGCCTGAAGATGAAGATGATCTCATGCTTGCGCCCCTTTACCTCGCTGTCTCGTTTAAAAACAATGTCTACAAGGAAATTCGCTGCATGATTCAACAGTTACGCCGTATCTCCTTAATTACCGCCGTTCTCCAACAAAAAGAGATCATTTCATGAATTAAACTGCAATCCAAAATGAAATTTCCAACGGAAAACCCAAGGAAACCAGGGAACTGGAACCCTCCACCAGGTAGGTATATTTTTATTTCCAAAAATGCATTTCCATTGGCATAGCCTACATGCGGTATTGTTCATACCGCATTGTAGACTTAAGTTATAATGAGCATAATGAAGCATACACGCGCTCTGGCAGCCAGTTGTCACGTAGAGTAATTTAAGAACCCAACTGATTCAATCAAAAGCACTTTAACAAAGATGCGCAAAATGATGATGGAGTACATGGTGAGGTATAGTTGACTGATCAGTTAGTGATGCATTACCAAAGGTTTAACGTCTCTAATAATGGATCTCATTCTGCCCGCCTCAGTTTATCAGTGGACACCTTCATTAAGATTCACATCCACGCGTTTCAATCACAACATCGCTTAATGCTTGAGAGGTCTTCCCCGAAAGGTAAATCACGACATGACGAGAGAACTGTATGGTTGACATTTGCTACAATAGTTTTAGCAGGGTGGGAGAGGAACAAGTCATAGAGACGTTTATATAATGTATATTTGCCCGAAATCTTAAACAGAGGCTCATTATTACGTGTCTCTACTATGCAGAGATACGAGCTATGCATAATGAAACGCGGGAGACACGCGCATTACCTCATCTTACTATAGCCTACCGAAAAAAAAAGAAAAAAAGAATTTAAAAAAATCACACATAAATCACGATATTGGCGTTTATATACTTAACAAGTTGCAGATAATGTCATACAAAGTGATAAACATATACTTTATGATGACAAAATTAGTTTTGTTTGATTATTGTTGTTACATTTGATTACATTTTTTCCTTACATATATTTCATATAATGCGACTTTAACTGCGGTCATATATATTGTCAAATGGGCCTATATAAAATTATATAATGTTATTGTCGATCTATATTTTAATCAACATATTAATTCGAATAATACGACTCATTAAAAGTGTTCTTTTAATATGATGAAGGTAAACCTGAAAGAATCTGAAGGTTGGGTCAAGCTTGTAAACAACCGATCGAATTGTCACAGTAAATTATTGCGCTCATGCTGCAGGGATAGTGTCCACACAAACAGCTGTGCAAAACTACATCATATTGCAGGGAAGGCATTGCCTGACTACAAGAAAAGTTGAGGGGGAATGAGTTGAGGCTTAGTGTTCATATGTGCTTCGTGTTAATAATGCAATCATTTGGTTTATTGATTAAATATATGGTTAATTAAATTGTATTTACAGTACCACCTCCACAAGATGATTTATGTTTTTGTTTTGTTTTTAGAATATGCATATTGGTTAGCAGTGTTCTTATGTTTTTACCTGTTTAATGTGTTTATGAATGTAGTCAGACAGAAACAGTATAGCTTCGTTGCTCCACCCTGGCACTGCTGCTTTCTACTGTAATGGGTTTTTAGAAAGCCAACGGAAGTGTGTGTGTGCAGGCATGTGTGTTTGTGTGTGTGGGTATGCAGCACTAATCAGAGGCTTTATTTGGGTCTGTTACATTTCGAACACCACTCTCTCTCATCCGTTATGTTTACATTTGTGACCCTGGACCACAAAACCAGTCATAAGGGTACATTTTTTGAAATTGAGATTTATACATCATCTGAAAGCTGGGAATCTGAGGGTGCAAAACAAATCAAAATATTGAGAAAATCGCCTTTACAGTTGTCCAAATGGAGTCCTTAGCAATGCATATTACTACTAATAATACATAAAAAAAAAAAAAAATATATATATATATATATATATATATATATATATATATATATATATATATATATATATATATATATATATATATATATATTTACACTAAAAAAAATACTGGGTTAGAAACAACCCAAGTTGGGGTGAAAATGAACAAACCCAGCGATTGGGTTGTTTTAACCCAGTTGGTTAAATGTTTGCCCAATGTGCTGGACAGTTTTATTTAACTCAACTATTGTTTAAAATTACTTTATGGCTGGCTTAAAATGAACCTAAAATAGGTTGGAAATTAAAAGACACATAATTACTACAGGCAACACTCAAAAAAAAAAATTACTTGTTGAATTTACTTAAAAAGCATGGTCAAGTGGTTCCATGCAACTATATTGAGTAATTTTTATAAATAACAATTTAGTTATATAAACAAAAGAAATTCAAGTAAAGATGACACAATTTCTTTGTGTAAATACAATCAATTTGAATTTGTGCAGTTTACTTAATAATGCTATGTTAAATTTATAAACGATTATTATTTTAGGATAATTTACCTTATTAAATGAACTATTTGCTCTACAAGTGTAAGTGGAAATATATGAAATAACAACAAGCATTTTTAGAAACAAAATGCAAAAATAACTCATTGGACAAACTCAATTTAATTGAGGGCAGGAATTCCAGCCAATAAATATGTGTATATGAGTGCCCACAGCCTAAACACAGGCACCACTCTTCTGCATAATGGTAACCACAAAATTACAGAATTTCTAAATGTCCAACATAATTGAACATTAAACACTAACATAACCTAACAACATCTTTCCCTTTACTGAAAAACACATACAATAACACTTTAATCCCTTAATTTACTCCTAATGGAGTCCCTTGCAAAGCATGCTGGGAACTACAGATCCACTGCTCAGTTTGTTCGTTTCACTCAGCAATGTTAAGTTGACCGAACAAACACTTATTAAGTGAAGCTGTCAATACTCATTATTAGTAGAAACAACTCAGTAATTTTAAGTTCATCTAGTTAGATGAGTTTTTAAGTAATGTGAACAAGGATGATTTGAGTGCAACTAACAACAGTGAAAGTTTTGAGTGAACCATAATAATTAAAAGAGGAACATTTATTAATAAGCAATTTAATACATGTTTATTGTTTAATTATTAGTCATTAAATTATATAATATAGTCATTAAACTATATAATTAGTCAATAATAATGTTTATTTATTACACATTTTAATACATGCTAATTTCCACCATACTCTGTGTTAATTTTAAGCAAGCAAAACTGTAATTTTTAAACAATAGGTTTAAAACCAATAAGTTAAATTAAACTACCCAGCAGATTGGGCAAACTTTTAAGAGTGTACGGTAGGAAAATATCTTCATGCAACATGATCTTTACTTAATATCCTAATGATTTTTGGTATAAAAGAAAAATCGATCATTTTGACCCATACAATGAATTGTTGGTTACAAGTTACAAGTTACAAGTTATTTTATTTGTCATTACACATGTACAAGTACAGTATAACGAAATGAGTTTGGAGCGCCTCCGGGCCGCAGACGATTAGTCAGGCGCCGCCACAAATATACCCATGCGACTTATGACTGGTTTTGTGGTCCAGGGTCACATTTATTTAAAGGAATAGAGGAAAGCAAACCCTACAAAACCCTACAGCATTTTAATTTCTGGTTCTTGAATAGGGTAGTTTTTCCAGTGGATATATGACAATGTAAATCAGTGGATTGCGACACAGAATCATTTCGCAGGTCTGTTCTGATAGGGTGGTGGACAGCAAGGAAAAATAAAAAGCAAATCATCATATAACAGTGCTTTTAGGATAGCAAATATCATAGGTTTATCAGCTTTTAAAAATGGAGAAAATGCATATCTTTTCTTTTTGATGTCATGGTCCAAACTTTACGATATTGTCATCAATATTGTCATCAGTTAGATTCCATCATGAAGAGGCTGCATGTCATGCTCTCATCTTTGAAAACTATGAGCAAAACTATGCGAGGTAAAATAATGTATGACCTATACATAATTTTTCACTTAATATAAGATTTTACAAACATTTTTGTTTAGTGTTTACTTGATGTTCAGTGTATAGCACACTTCTGGATCAACGTCTTTGTTGAGCCTGGAACAATATGCCAATCAACCAATCAGATTTGATTCTCTACCTGTCCCGGTTTACAGTTTATGTCAAATTTAGGCTTACAACCAGTGCTTTTACATCCGTGTTATTCACCTATCACGTCCCTCTTATTTTAGGGATACATTATGGGTAGGGTTAGGTTTAGGGGTATGGATATGATTAGAACTACATTTTCAGACAGAAATGTTGTTCCAGGATCAACAAAATATGTTTTACTTGGCAAAATCACAGTGACCGTAAAAGTCCTGAAGCAAAACCAGTTGAGAACCACCAATGTTGTAAATTACATAACAGTATATTGTCTTTCTATCTAACAGTTGCAGTGCAGACCAACCTGGTGCCGCCAAAGAAGGTCCAGTCAGGGATGTTGCAGTCCAGTTTGGTGCAGGCCAGTGTGGCCACCATGCAGAACCCCATGGGCTGCTCATTACCTCGCCTTTCAGTCTCCCGGCCTGCTAGTATGGTGGCCAGTATGGAAGCGGTGGCGGACGGCTCAGCCCTCCTCACAGTCATGAAGTGGAAGACTGTCCTAGCCGTGTTTGTGGTGGTGGTAGCGTACCTGGTCGCTGGCGGTCTGGTGTTCAGAGCCCTGGAGCAACCCTTCGAGAGCAACCAAAAAGACACCATAACTTTGAAGAAAGCCGCTTTCCTGAAGAAACACCCCTGCGTGACCCCAGATGAGCTGGAAGAGCTCATCAAGGTAAAGCTGTTGCTTGTCTGTAGTAGAGCTCGGCCAGTGTCCCTAGTGGGATCTCAGATCTAGTGTAACAATATAGCTTCATCGATCTGTCTGACATGTGAGCTTCACTCATGCAACAGACCAGGGCGCAGCGGTTGGACAGTGCTAAATGGAGCAACCGATGAAAATAAATGTAAAGATATCAGAGCAGACTGTCATAGCAGACGTATGACAGCAAACCATTTGGTGTAGATTTGAAGTGTTTGATGAATAGTGCCCATGATGGCAGTAATCAATCTGCTTTGCAGTGTTGAAGCAATGTGCAAAGTCCAATCTGGCCTTTAATAGTTCTCACTTACCAAGCCTACTTTAACACGACTTTTCAGAAATGTGCTCAGCAATAAAAGAGCAGAGATTTATGGGGCAAACATTGCAAAGCCTGCAAACTTTCAATATATGAAACCTGAGTAATATATTTTTTGTCAGGTCTATGATGTGATGTTTAATGTTGTGACAATTTTTTCTTCATTCCTGCAAAGCTAATGCACTGTAGATTTATGACTGACTTTTGCCCCTCTCACATCAAGGGTTCAAGGTTTTGCTGATTAGCACAAATCCAGTTCACCCCAAAAATTCCATCCTTATTTACTCACCCTCATGTTGGGCCCAGTGCAAAATGTTTGCCACAGACTCCACAGACTCGTGCTCTAGGGGTCCCCCTCAGTTGAAATCACGTTCCGGTTCTGCAGTCCAGTGAAATCATGATCACCCCATCTAGTCTCCGCAAGCCATGGGTCCAGGTCCAGTTGTTATCCCTTTTCAGCAGCCTAGTCTGTATGCATTTCTTTCTTCTGTGACACACACACACACACACACACACACACACACACACACACACACACACACACACACACACACACACACACACACACACACACACACACACACACAATATACATTTTGAAGAATGTTGTAAACCAAACAACAATGAAGTCTATTAACTTCTGTTATATGGACAAAAAAAAAGAAAAGAGAGATATTTCTCTGACTAGCTTCTTCTATGTTCCACAGAAGAAACAAAGCCATTCCGTTTTAGAATGACATGAGGGTGAATAAATGACAGAATTTTCATTTTGGGTGAAATTGTCACTCGCTGCTGCAGAGAAGCGCACGACTCAGCAGATAATGACAATAATCCAATTAATTCATCCCTTAAAATAGCGTTAATGTAACTTTACACCCTTGCTTCAATTAGTACACACGGAACCATTAATATGCAAATGAGCCCCGCCTCCACTCACTCATACATGGTCGTCTACAAGTCGATGTATCAGAATGGTAATGCGTTTTATGTATCGCTCTCTACAACTTCGGACACATGACAGTAATGAATATGATTAGCCTTTGGCTTGACTACGCTAAAAATCAGTATTCTTAGAAACACTTTGAACAACTTAGAAAGTCAGTGTAAAAAGGCATATAATTCATCATAACATCGTAATATATACATTATATACACACTGTAATTCACCTGCTATATAGCTAAATGTACCTGATTTTTCATATCAACAGAAATACCGGGATAACCTAGCTTATCTCGAGACTCCCCTGCTTTACAGCATAGTAATGATGATATGCTAAAGCCTGCCCACACATTGACGTGATTGGTTATAAGGTAGTATGTGGCAATTTCAAAACGCGTTTTTGAGACTGTCTTTTTTTCACTGCAGTTTTAAGGAGAAAATTAATGGGTTTCTGTCAACTGAACAGAAACAGGTATGTGGAAATAATTAACAATCAAGGAAACTAACTAGGGAACACAGGGAAGCAAAACAGTGACAGGTGGAACACGGTGAAAACAAAACCAAACATACAGCACACGTTACAACTACCCCTTATGTAAGCATGCTATTGCATGCCTTCTGAAGACCCAACACACTCATAACAGTTCTTAAATATTTTACATTTTGGCAAATTCATACAATCTCATTTGCATGTTGGTACGATCTGCTTACGCCCCAATGAAGGTTTTGGGATAGGATTGGGGTGGACCGTCATGCTTTATATATATATATATATATATATATATATATATATATATATATATATATATATATATATATATATATATATATATATATATATATATATATTATAAAAAGGATACGTTTTAGTATGCATTCATAAGTAATTGCAAACTCATAAAATATTTACATTTATCATGAGATCAGGTTGAAAGAGCGCAGAAGTCATGTTTCACTGTAAATTTCTTACACTCCCTACAGACACATGCCTATTTCAGATTGTATTATAGTAAAGGTGTGGAAATTCTTTTCCATGTAATCTGTTAATAGCCTGGTTTACAAGGTTCAGGTTCTTCTCATGCTTGACAGAAGCAGTTTATTTGTCTTGCGATGCATCACACTTTTGCTTGTCCTGGGGTTTTTAGGGACCAGTGCTCACAGCTCCTCATAAAACAGAGAAAGTGGCACCCAAGTGCAGAGACCTGCCAGATATTGACTCTGGTTCTGTTCCAATATCAAGTGAGCTGCCTACATAAGGGACTTTTGCACCAGAGGAACCTTTTCATAGTTCCTAGAACTATTGGTGGAAGTACCTGGATGTTGAAGTGTTCGCACTGCAGGAACTAGGAGCGATTTTAGTTCTAGGAATTCTTTTTAGGGGAACTAAATTAGCTCCTACTTCAGAGTAGGGTCTAAAACAGCACAATAGGAACTACCAGTGACATAAGTGTACGCTGATTGGCTGAATTAACACATGCAAAACACCAGCACCCACATGTACACACAAAGATTATAGCCTATATATTTACTCCATGGACTAACTACGAACATGGAAAAATGGTGATAGATGGACCTCTCAACCTTTACGCTAAAGAGAAAGCTTTAAGGGGACCAAGCGAAATATGTATTTCTGCTCAGCCAGCGACATTGGACATCAGCCACACGGCAAATGCTAATACTTTTTCATATACCGTCTACTTTCTTTGTATAACAGTTCTATCTAATAACATATTAGACAGGACTGGTAAACAGATCGTAAAATAATGAAGACGGAGAATGTGAGAGCTTTGTGCTCAGATTCTGGTGTTCTCAGCGCTGTCAAAAATAAAGTTTAAAACAAGAACAACCATGTCATTCAGAGTCCCTACTGGTGGTGCGAATGCAACCAGGAAAAAGGCCCTAAGGGAACCACCCTGGTGTGCAAAAGCCCCTATAGATAGCACTGTAAGGCATCATAAGCCACGTTTCCAGTACAGATTTGCGCAAAACTTTTGCAGTATTTTCTAAATGTCAATAAAAAACGATTGCAAAATAACGACGCTTCCATTAACCAATGTTTTCCAAAAAACTTAAAACTTAACTAAAATTTCCTTTTTCGAATTGCCTGAAAAACCACCTCATGTGTGCATAAAAATGTTTTTACGATAAATGAATGCGTTTCCATTATGGAAATGGAAACGCGGCTATAGGCACTTTCACAAAGGAAAGGCTGTTCTATACGTTCTACCTGGCAAATGTTATGTATTCGGTCCCATAATGCTGAAGTCCCATAATGCTGAATTCAGTGAAAATCCATCCAAGATGGCAGATGAACTGAGAGAAAAACTGATTATATACTTAATTCAATGTTGAATAATATTGTTAAAAGTTAAATGTCATTAGCTTAGCAATATGCTAACCCCAGCATCTATTGAAATCAACATTAAATTGATTCTCTTTTCATTTTAATCTGAAACAGATGGATGTGAATCTGGCAATGTGTTATTACTTTGGTTGATGTGTGTTTCGTTGCAGTTTAAAGGTTAATGCTCTATCGCATTTGAAAATAACGTACCACGTTCACTAAACCCTAGTCTAAAACGAACTGATAGTGTTCACAACAGCAAACGTGTGATAGAAATACATTTGCTGAAGCAACCATTTCATTTCACCTGCTTCTACAAGTCTTTGGTTACTTTTATCATCACAGGTCTCACACCCAAGCGCTCTGCATCCCAAATACGAGGTGTTTCAAGTGAGCAAGTTTACTACATAAGAAAATTAATACATATGGAGCGGTTTATGTGAGGCTAATATCAAAATGTATTTTATTAATCATGTGAAAGTGTAAAAGTGTTTTGAGGTCATAACTTGCAAATAAGGTGCAAATAACTGCCTGAGAAATAATTCTTTATTAATTGACAATCTGCCATAATTTGTGTGAAAGGGAAAATAAGTTGTTTTTTACTGCCACCAGTGTTCATTTCAGCTGGAAACTGCGGTGAATTGAATGTATGTAGGTTGTTTAAGTTTTGAAAAAGGGTATACAGGTTTTCCAATGACCCTATACGTTAGGGTGGCCAGACGATTTTTAGTATCATGTCCCTGTTTTATGGCGCATTCAAAACCGCCCCGCAAAAAGCCCAACCAACTTAGCCTGGTTAACAGAGCAATCCTGCAGTGATTATTTTCATCAACAGAAGGGGCTGCAAACTACACTGATTACTTTGTCTTGCGCTGCTATTTTAGCCCATGAAGAACATATCCTCGATAGAGCTGAGCACTGTTATCATCAATTATCAAAAGAGACACTGTTATTATTTTGAAAGGTACCCACATACAAACTACTCATAATGTTAAATCAAAGTAATACTGTTTATATCTACAATATAACAGGCCTGAACAGGGTGCAGAATTGTTTTTCTCACAATTTTAAATGTTCATGAAAGTTCCTTCATCACAACGCAGTGATTCCAAAGCACTTATAAAAAAAAAAAAACTAAAAAAAAAACTCATTCATACACCAACGGCGGTGTCAGCAATGTGTCATCCAGCTCGTCGGGAGCAGCTGGGGTTAGGTGTCTTGCTCATGGACACCTCAACACTTGGTCAGGTGGAGCCGGGGATGGAATCACCAACCTTCCGGTTTGTAGCCAACCTACATGAACCACTGAGCCACTGCCGCCCCGGCAGTTTAGTTAATCAACTAAACAATAACACATGCAACCATTACATTTGCAGAAAATACATACAGTACTTTGAGCTCAAAATGAGCCTAAAATGTTAAATAATTAGCCTAATTAGGGATATATGATATACATTTTCAAAAGTACAAACATACAATATTATTATTATACAGTATATTCACAGAAAAATGTAAAGAGCAATTGCAGTTAGAAAGTGTCTTGACCAAATGTTACCGGTTTCCATTTCAGACTTAAGATATAATATTTTTCTTGTAGTCTACCTGGTAAACATATTCAAAAACTAGCTCATGAAGTTGGATTGTACAACCCCAAACACAAAAATCTCAAACACATTATCTGATTTTCTGGAATCCATTAACAAGTCCTATAAGATAAGCTTCCGGAACATGGAACATGTCCATGTGACTCAAGCAGCTGCAATGCTCTGTCAATGTTTAACGATTCTGCCACTTTCATTATTCACTCCACGGGTCGCAATACCAACCACTGACTGGAAGACCATTTGTTTAAGTACACATTCTAAACTGATCAAGGATTCTGATCATGTTGAGTAGTCAGTGTTGTGTAGTTCTGGGCTTTGTTACTGTGATTTTGGTACTAAAATACTAAGGATGTTTCTCCCAAGATGTCCTTGAGATGTGAAGCCAAATTAAAGGACCAGAAGCTTCTTTGATAAATGAGTGACGATAATCATCCAGCTCCGCAGATAAAGAACAATCAAGTCTTAAAAGCATCTTTTAGGGAATCTTGATTCTTTTTGCGCTAATGGGGCTCCATCAGGAGTATGGGCAGGGGAAAACGTGAAGCCCGCCCATCGCAATGCTCCCTGGAATGACTGAGGCGGGGAGGTTAAAAACCATAATTGAATCAATAACCTGAAACCCTAATTTAATCTAGAACCAGCAGCATTTGAAAGCTTTGTAACAAAGCACCATTTCAAAATAGCTCAGCCTCACTGACTCCAGAAGAGATTGAGAGAGGCGGATACGACAGCAGCTTCCTGTCAGCTTCTGCTGTGCAATGCTGTTTGAGCTGGAAGACAAAGAAAATGGAAAACAGATCTGCAGCAAGAGTCGTAATCTTGTGTGGTTTTGCTGATTATAAATGCTGCAAATCGTCGATAATTCAGGCTAGCGGTGTGTGGAATAGCTGAATGTAAGCTGTTGCTTTCGCTCTGCTCAGGCTGTGAGCCGTGCATATGCACTGCAGTCTGGCAGTGATGTAACTGGAGGTGAAGAATTTGAAGAAATGCCAAAGCACTTCTTCGAGCTGACAACGGACAGAGCACGAATACTCAAAAGGTGTTTTCAGCTAAAACGGCCAGGAAATGTTCAAGCATTAGTATACTGTGCATTCTCTGTCTGGTCTACAGTTCTAGAGATTGCTTTGGCATTTGCTCAGATTCTTCATTTCCAGTTACATAACTCTACTTGCAAGGAAATAAAACAAATTTATATTCCATTACATTTGCCATTATGTTGTAGTTTATTCTACTTACTGTACCTCTGATACTGGCCAAAAGAAACCCCAAAAAACACTATGGGCCTATCATACACTGTGACACCAGGCAAGTGTTTTTTTTATCAAGACCCAAAGTTATAATTTTCACGTCCAGCTCCATGTTGTTTAAATAGCAGATGCCCTCACACCCATCTGTTCACCCATGGTCTGAAAACGAGGTGTGTTCAGGCGCATTGTTGGCGCATTGCTATTTTGAGGCAACTGAAAACGACTGTGCCATTGACCAACAAAAACCTGGTCGCAGTATTTTTTGCGTTATTTAAATATGTGTTAGTACCGTATATACCCGTATATAAGACGACCCTGAATATAAGATGACCCCCTCATTTTCCAGACTTATTTTTGGGAAAAAAAGGTGCTCGCCACCTCCGAACGTTGCATTCTGTGACAACAAATTTATTGGCAGCTTTGCAATTATTAGATGATTATGCCTCATTCACGACCATAAGTTTAAAGTTGGTGTCATAACTGTTTCGAACATGTTGGTTTATTTGACCAACTTTTGAAGCTCTTTTCTCAAAATGATCTCTTGACTTCTCCATGGCGGCACTTTACTGTTTATTTAATTCATAACACTGTCACTAATCACGTAGCCTATCGTGTTGGCGCCCTCTACTGTTTCCCCCAGCTTTCTCCCTTCCCCCTTCAGAATTACCTATTTGCAGTAATGACAAATGAAACTGGCTACTTATTTACACACATGTATTTAACACTAGAACCGCCACAGGGTAAAATTTTTAAAACCAATTTTCATGATTACCCCAAGTTTATTGGTGCTGTTCTCTTATCCAAATTCTAAATGATATAACTAAACAAACTAATAATTAATTAGGTCAAACTGTGTGCTTGAATTTGTCGCTGCACATGTACATCATATGTCATCCTTTGTCATACATCCTATGCAATGCGGGAATCATTATTGCTCTTTATTATCCATTTAGGGTATTTCATTAATTTAAATAATGGGTTATCTTAATGTGATTAATGACATTTTATTATAATATTACACCACCCACATATTTATTTATTTCCTTTTAATTCTCGTTGTCATTTCAGGCTGATTTAGCCTATATTCACCAAAACGTGATTATTGTAACCTGCTTAAAATAGCATAAAACAACAAGACAAAAACATAGTTGATGACTAAAAATAATCATTTCATAACTCTATACATTACTTTGTGAAGACAGTGGCATAATACAGTGACATATTATTGTTTTTAGCCGTATCAAAACAGTAATCATCTGTATGGGTAAATTTTACCCGCTGGCGGTTTTAGGTATACAGCGACCCATGGTGGTTCTAGTGTTAAACTGACTTGTCAGGTTGAGGGTGTCTGTATTCTATTTTGTGCAAGTGGCTTTTAAAGGGAATGGGAGATGAGACTGATTGGTTTATTGAACGTTACGCCTAAAACACACCCAATGATCATTAAGAGACTAGGTACAACCCTTTTGGACCATGCGCCTGGTGCGCCGACAGTTTATATATATATATATATATTATTATTTTTTTAATTTATTATTATTTTTATTTTTTTTAATGATGACGCTTATAACGATACAAAAAATGCTGGGTTAAAAACAACCCAAGTTGGGTTGAAAATGGACTAACCAGCGACTGGGTTGTTTTAACCCAGCAGTTGAGTTAAATGTTTGCTTAAAACAACCCAATTGCTGGGTTAAAACAACCCAATCGCTGGGTTAGTCCATTTTCAACCCAACTTGGGTTGTTTCTAACCCAGCATTTTTTAGAGTGTACCATAATATAAATACTTGAGACTTTATATTTTGTTTACAGTTTGTTTATGTTGGATACATAATATCCTTAGTGAATCTTGTGATGAGGTGTCCAAGTCATATTTTACCACCAAAAATCTGGCTAAATTAGGCTTTTATTTATTTTTTTTGATAGTTACATTTTACTTTTGGAAGCCTTATAAACTCTATTGACAATGGACACAGTAACTGTCACCACCACGTAACGCGACGCTTGGCAATCTTTTTTTATTTCCCTTTTTTCCTATCACATATTTTAGTTATTATCATTAGGTATCATTCGAAAGCTTACTAACTCTAAATGCATCCTGTAAAAAACATTTTGAAATTGAGTTTCCATGGCTCCTCCCCTAGTGGGTGGTGTCAGGATTAATTAAACAAAATTACAAAAGCTACTTTATAATCAAAACCTTTTCTTTTCAAAACCTAACCTTGACAAAACACATATGTTCACGTCTATTCTCAAAAGGGGGGATGGCAGTTAAGGGGTTAAATGGTATGTTTTAGCTGATTTGCTAATGTATATACATACAAAGGTAATGTATATATATTTATGCATTTGGCAGACGCTTTTATCCAAAGCAACTTACACTGCATTCAAGGTACACATTTTTACATTTTGTCAGTTCTTGCTTTCCCTGGGAATCGAACCCATGACGTTGACGTTGCTAGTGCCTCTTATTGTTTGAGCTACAGGAAAGCCATATTTCTATATTATATATAATCAATTGCAAAACACAATGGTAACTTAGACCACTTAATGAAATGAAAGGAAGTGGGTCTTGTGCCACTGTATGACAGTAACCAGTTACAATGAGGCTGATGCAGTGCATGACAAGCAAACAATATCTGACTTTTCAAAAACCATGCCTTTGGTATAAATTTAATTTGGAATCAGGGCACAGTGCCACAGTGATTAGTAGAGATGTGGTTGCGTGAATAATTTGGCTGGGTTTAAGGAAGAATCTTATAGCAAGAAAAAAAAAAAAAAATAGATCGCTCATGATACTTAGGTCAGGTTTACTCCTGTCACAATGACTCATGGTGAGATTGAAAGCTTCCAGACGCTGCCATCTGGGCACCTGCTGTCTGCTGTAAAGATGCATTTATGTTTCTTGAATTTTCTCACCACCTTAAAAGTGATATATCATCTGACATATATATTGAACACATATAGGGGGAGACCGGGGATGATTGTAACACGGGTTAATTGTAACACTTTCGATTTCTCCAATCAGGAACAAGTTACAAATCACCTGATTCACTTCACACATAACATTTTAGAGCAGAAAAACACATTTTGATGTAAGAGTAACTTTTTTTTTTACTTCCTTTAGTTTTTGTTATGGCAATTCCTGCTTTGTAGTTAAACTCATCATAGTTAAATTATATTTATACTACAGGGCTGTTTGAATGCTTGAATATAATTGGCTGACAAACGTTCTAAGGCATGCAATAATTTTCAGGGCAAACATAGTTTGACCGCATTGCAGTTCCATATCACTTGTTTGGCCATATCACAGCCACATGTTTTCAGTTATTTCAAATGTCTTTACAGCCGACGACATAAAAATCAACCAAAATCCACTGCGACACTGACCAAGCAAAGAAATATAGGAAACAATAGGATAAATAGACAAATTATTTCCATTTTGTTCCCCACAAAATTAAGTTTAGTTATGTATGAAAGGCACATACTCTCTTTCTTCCGCTCTCTCTGCTCTCCCACTCAAACATACACGCATACACTACGGACACACACTCGCACAGCAACAAAGGGGTTTGTGTTGACAAAGCGCTTCTCTGATGATTTTATCAGTAAAATAGTTTAGCAACTTAAAAGCTACATGACATTTCTCAGTAGTAGCTAAGTAATAAATGCACTGTTTTTACAGTTCTGTATTAGTAGATGGTGCTGCCGAACACATTTGAAAGAGAAGCACAGACTGAGCCTGAGGTAATTCACATACTCACTCTCTCTCTCTCTCTCTCTCTCGCTCTCTCTCTCTCTAATAACTCACTGAATTAATATCTGCAATAAGCTTGGTACATACTCTGCAAGAACAAATAAATTTGTTCGTTTTCTCGAGGTGGCAAGAACAAGAACAAAGTTCGTTCTGGCCAAGACATTCCATACTTGTCAGGTGCCAAACATTTCCGTTTCTCCGCATTAACCCCGCCCACTTTAAATTTCTGACCCAATAGTTCTCGGACACCCACAAGAAAAAAAGTTCAGCTCAGATGATGTGTCGAGAACAAGCTGTGAGAACTCCCAAAGCAGAGCTGCGAGAATACAATGGGGTCATTTTGTTCTTACAGCCTCTGTTCTTGCGGAGTATGTAACGTCCTTTAGTCTGCAATCAATGGTTCAAGCCTCCGTTACTAGTTCTAAAATGATGTTTTGGAATTAGCAACGGAAGCTTGGGTTTAGATGCGTAAGAAATTAGTCCTGCACACAAGAGCGTTTAAAAGACAAAGCCTGACTAATGTCTTGAAATAAATCATCTGAACAATGTTTTGAGGTGTGGTAGCCGTAGTATAAGCAGAGTATCTGAGTTAGTTGTAACATAAATGAAGCATGCTACAGCGTACCGCAAGTACATTTTTTGTTGTATTTATATGTTTTTTTATTTTTTTTTATTTCAGTATGCCTCAACACACCTGCCTGGAAGCTTCTAGTATGCCTAGTAGACCTTGATTAGCTGGTTCAGGTGTGTAGTTGGGGTTGTAGCTGAATTCTGCAGGGCTGCGTCTCCCCAAAAGCATCGTAAGCCTAAATTGATCGTAAAAACGATCGTACGAGTGATCTTAATATTAAGGTCTGTTTCCCAAAAGCATCGTAACTTAAGTAGCACTTGAAAATGATCGTATGCATTTTAGTTTTTATGTATATTTCTTTATACATTTTACTTGTTTTTGTTTGATTCAATTCATTTTGAATAATTCAATAAAGAAATAATAATGAATAAATAAATTAAATAAAAACTACATGGACACTGAATAAATTAAGGAATGTAAAGGTGCACTGCTGTATATGGACATTCATAGGGATTGTATGCTTATTTTCAGTACTACAAATAGCTATTTAAATTTGAAACAAGAATACTTCTACTGTATTATTTCAGTAGAAATAATTAGTCTTTGAGTGGTTCAACAAACACAAGGACATCAAACCATTGAATCTAAATTTATTTGAGTTTGTTGTTTGTTCCCTAGGATTTGCAAAAGACATTGCACAGTGGGATAAGGTCCTAACTACATAATGGAAAATAATATTTCGTGCTGCACAAGAGATTATTAAAATATATAATTAGTCATCATGAATAACCAACATTAAACAATATTACCTGAATCATCTGGCAAGATAATTGGCACAAAAATGGAGGGCCTTGCAAACCTCATCTTCTCCATTGCCAGTCTCCTCCCTTCTAAAGCCAGCGTGGCCTTCTTGAGGTCAGTGAGCTGCTGCTGAAAGCTGATGTCCCTCTCATTTTCCTCATGTCTTTTAGGACATCTAGTTTCTCCCTCTCCAGCTGCACTAAGTACTGACTACAACCACAGACATTCTCAAAGCGCTGAGGTGTTGTGGTCTGACAATTGAAGATGGGGGCTCGAGCATGGTTAGGCTGTTGGGAGGACTGGGAGATGGTAGGTGTATAGGAAGTGAACCCGGTTGCTCCTGTGAGCATGATGGACCTGGTTCAGGCCCTACTCCTCCATGGAGGTCAATGCCACCACAAATCCCCCATCTGAGGCCAAGTATTGACAGTGCCTTTTCTTCTTCCAGTGTAAGAAGAGGGGAGTCATTGGGCCCACAATGCTTTGGGCCCACTGTTTTATTAATTGTTGACATCTGTGGAACTCTTGAGGCTTGCAAAGTCCTGCCACTTCTCCTTCCCTGATTTGAATGCCCCTGCTTGCAGTTAGTTTTATAGCAATATCCTCACAGATATATATATATTTTTTTTTTATTGATATGACTGCCATTAAACCTGCTGAAAATTCTGTTTGTTTAGCTCCACTATGCTCCACTTTGCCATTTGTTTTGCCTTTTTTTTTGTGCAATTTTTTGTCTCCACCTAGCCTATGTGCTTGTATAGATTTTTGACCTCGTAACAAATGATAATTAAGCTAAACATTTTCAAATACAAGCATGTGCTACAACTGCCAGCCATTCTATAAGGTGACATTTCAGCACTTGACACACGGACAGCGACTCTTAAGTAGCACTTAAATCAGAGCTGCATGCGATCACGTTAAGTGCGTGTTTGTGAAGCGCAAGTGAAAGCAACACGAACGTTCGTAATATCGCTTGTGGAAAACGCTCTTAAGTGCAAAGATCCATCGTTATCTGGAAACGCAGCCCAGGATGGTGGCCCTCCAGGAGCAGGATTGGACACCCCTGGCCTAGGTCTTGGAAGAGAAAGACAAATTGAGGGACGTAAAATGAGCATTTGCAGCATTTTGTTTTTTTTCTCATAATCCTTATTTCGTAATGTTGTATATCACGCCGGAGGATATAATAATGTTATATCTCACCCCATGGTCTGTTACCACTAACCCCGGACTATGGGGTGAATTGTAACATTTCACTCAACACTCAACATTTCAAAACCACACATTTTCTGTTTATGTTGCAAAGATTACAGCTATGTCATTTAATAGCTGACACTTGTAACCAGTTTTAATCACATTTTGAACGCACTGGCTTAAAATAACCCAAAGATACCGACAGAAATGTCAAAAATGTTACAACCATGCCCGGTCTCCCCTACAAAAGTCACCCTGGCAAGCAAGCAGATGGAGTAAAATAATATTCAGATCAGTTCAGTGATGAAATTGAAGAAGCGTTGGTGTTGCACAGACAGATGGAATGCAAATTTGTGCTTTCTAGCAGTCTGTGTTGAGGTAAAACCCTTTTTTTTTTTGTGGTAAACGGTCGAGAACATCCCATTATAAGAGAAAATTGAGCTCTTCGAAGAAAATCCATCCAAGGGACAGCAGTTTCAATTCTTGGACTTGGACTCAAACTGATTGATTGGTAAGATACAGATCATTTAAAAGTTTAATTTTACCCAAAAATGCAAAGATTTAATTATGATTTCTGCTGTTCATCATAAATTGCGTAACTTATTTTGTCCTGGATCAAAATAATTTCCTCGCAAATTTGATACATTTGCATACTTTTGTCTTGCATGAGGTTCTGCTTGTACAGCTTTGTATTCGTCTTACGTATCCAGTCTAGACTGAGAGATTCTGAATCTGCCCTTGTGTACCTGCCCTTCAGCTGCCCACACGCTCGTTTCTCACACCTGAGCCGCTTCCTGTTGATCTCAGTATACTTCCATCTGCTCTCCAGGTTTCCTGTTGGGCTGAGTGACCTGTTTCTGATCTGCCCTCTCAGTTCCTCTCTGTTAATGATACATCTGATCATCAAAGGCTCATTAATGCTAGACAGCTCATTTGACTCATCTCATCAGCGGGATGCCTTGACCATGACAAACTATGTTGAAAACTACGGACTGCATTACAAAAGAGGATTTAGTTATTGTTTTTTTTTTCTATGTGGAATTCTTCCAGGCATCACTAGACACCACATGCACCAAAAAAACAAACAAAAAATAATGACTTTATTCAACAATTTCTTCTCGTCACTCCTATGCTCCTATGTCAGTCTCCTATGCAGTTTACGGTTGTCAGCTCCTGCATCAGCATCACACGCATGACTCGTGGTGCTCACGTGAACAGCTTTAGCCAATGGTAAGCCGGCGTACTGATGCAGCTCTGACGTAACTCGGAAAAGATGGACTGTATTTACTATGTGAACAGCGTAAAAGACTGACACAGACGAGAAGAAATTGTTGAAAAAAGTCGTTATTTTTGTTTGTTTCTTGCACACAAAAGTATTCTCGTCACTTCATAAAATGAAGGTTGAACCACTGGAGTCACATGGACTATTTTAACAACTATTTTTACTACCTTTCTGGGCATTGAACGTGTTCATTAAATTGCTGTCTATGGAGGGGTCAGAGAGCTTTCGGATTTCATAAAAAATATCTTAATTTGTGTTCCGAAGATGAACGAAGGTCTTACGGGGTTTGGAACGACATGAGGATGAGTAATTATTAACAGAAGTTTCATTTTTGGGTGTACTCTAAAAAAGGCTGGGTTAAAAGCAACCCAAGTTGGGTTGAAAATGGACTAACCCAGCAATTTGGTTGTTTTAGCCCAGCGATTGGGTTGTCTTAACCAAACATTTAACCCAACTGCTGGGTTAAAACGACCCATTCACTAGGTTAAAACAACCCAATTGCTGGGTTAGTCCATTTTCAACCCAACTTGGGTTGTTTTTAACCCAGCCTTTTTTAGAGTACACCCAAAAATGAAATTTCTTCCTGTGTTAACATCATGTTTTATCACCGCACATGTCATTACCAAACTGCCGCAATAAATAAAACATGCGTGATACTAATGTAATTAAATGTTCCCAGATTTGTATAACATTTAACAATACTGTACACTCACTTAAAGGATTATCAGGAACACCTGTTCAATTTCTCATTAATGCAATTATCTAATCAACCAATAACAAATGGCAGTTGCTTCAATGCATTTAGGGGTGTGGTCCTGGTCAAGACAATCTCCTGAACTCCAAACTGAATGTCAGAATGGGAAAGAAAGTTGATTTAAGCAATTTTGAGCATGGCATGGTTGCTGGTGCCAGACGGGCCGGTCTGAGTATTTCACAATCTGCTCAGTTACTGGGATTTTCACGCACAACCATTTCTAGGGTTTACAAAGAATGGTGTGAAAAGGGAAAAACATCCAGTATGCAGCAGTCCTGTGGGCGAAAATGCCTTGTTGATGCTAGAGGTCAGAGGAGAATGGGCCGACTGATTCAAGCTGATAGAAGAGCAACTTTGACTGAAATAACCACTGGTTACAACCGAGGTATGCAGCAAAGCATTTGTGAAGCCACAACACGCACAACCTTGAGGCGGATGATCTACAACAGCAGAAGACCGAAACCAGGTACCACTCATCTCCACTACAAATAGGAAAAAGAGGCTATAATTTGCACGAGCTCACCAAAGTTGAAGACTGGAAAAATGTTGCCTGGTCAGAGTCAGAATTTGGCGTAAACAGAACGAGAACATGGATCCATCATGCCTTGTTACCACTGTGCAGGCTGGTGGTGGTGGTGTAATGGTGTAGGGGATGTTTTCTTAGCACACTTTAGGCCCTTTAGTGCCAATTGGGCATCGTTTAAATGCCACGGCCTACCTGAGCATTGATTCTGACCATGTCCATCCCTTTATGACCACCATGTACCCATTCTCTGATGGCTACTTCCAGCAGGATAATGCACCATGTCACAAAGCTCGAATCATTTCAAATTGGTTTCTTGATCATGACAATGAGTTCACTGTACTAAAATGGCCCCCACAGTCACCAGATCTCAACCCAATAAAGCATCTTTGGGATGTGGTGGAACGGGAGCTTTGTGCCCTGGATGTGCATCCCACAAATCTCCATCAACTGCAAGATGCTATCCTATCAATATGGGCCAACATTTCTAAAGAATGCTTTCAGCACCTTGTTGAATCAATGCCACGTAGAATTAAGGCAGTTCTGAAGACGAAAGGGGGTCAAACACAGTATTAGTATGGTGTTCCTAATAATCCTTTAGGTGAGTGTATATCTGTTCTCAGACTAAGCTTGACAAATTTAAGTTTGTCTAAATTAAAAGAGCCAAGTTCATGAAACTCAAAACAATGAAAAACAATTCAGATTACTTAAAATGTGTCAATTTTGTGAACTCAAAAGAAAAAGAAAGTTCTAAATACTGATAAAAACTAATTTGTTTAATTTGAGTTGGCTCTACTCAAACCAATTAATTATTTTGAGCGTCAGGGTTTTACAGTGTGGACATTTCACTTTGAAAGTATCGCAAAATGTGCGAGAAGCAATGTGTGCAGAAATGTTGCTACTTCCAATGAGCTATATTATCATCTTTATCATCATCAAATGAAGTAAACACTGAATCAACATGCACCTATGCAAAATTTTCTATATATTCTAATAATTTTGTTAACAACATGAGCCCATTGTTTTTGCCTTAATACATTGTTAGCTAACTATGTGATTTGTATATGTACATTTCTGAAATATATAACTTGGAGACAGTCACTTCTCATAACAGATCACGTAAATTTGTATGTAGACATGCATTTTCTGTAAAGCTGTTTTGCAACTATATGTATTGTGAAAAGTGCTATACAAATAAATGTGAAATGAATCTTTATTAGACACATAACTTTAAATGATTTTACTTTAAGGCTTTTTGACAACTTTGAGAGAGCTGTGGCTATAAATGTATGGATTATTATTTTTGAGATATTGGTTTATAAATTGCACAAAAGGCTAGGTTAAAAGCCTTAAATTGTTTTGCCCTTTGCAAGTAAATACATCATAACTCCTTAATATCAGTATGGATTTTACAGTTTCAGTACATTTAAATGTTGAAATTATTTGTTTATTCTGACCTGATACCAATTTTGATTTTCATTACCACATTAAATGATCCGTCAATGGAATCGACTGTTAATCATTTGCAAGAAGTGCTGCTCATGCAATGACCTAAACTCCAGTCTTATCTCTTCCCAGCACTCTGTAGATGCAGTGAACGCTGGAGTCAGTCCTATTGGAGACACGTCATACAACTCCAGTCACTGGGACTTAGGGAGTTCCTTCTTCTTTGCTGGAACTGTGATAACAACAATAGGTAACACCTAAACATCCTTGGACATTATACATACATTTCAAACTGCAACCATAAGGACCATGACTTTTACAAACCACATTAATATGCATAGCTCAAGCCAAATACAAGGCATTTGCTTGTGTTGTACATTTATAGTCTCACTTTCAGTCAATATGCCAGACCTTATAACTACCAATCAATCTTTTTTTTTTTTTTTTTTTCACCAACCTCATTTATATGCCATGTGTGAAACTGCGCCTGCTTCAGCTGTCAATCCGAATTAAACTACTTCATTGATTTTAGCTAAACAGTCTCAATTAAATTTAAAAAAAAAAAAAAAAAAATATGGGGGGAAATCTGTAAATAATACATATAAGTAAAACACCACAATGCATGTGCATTTTTAAAAAATACATAGAGAATTGGAGATTGCAAAGGGAGGCAGTATTGCCCCACTTGCACTCTTATGGAGCATTCCATTGGAGGTTTGATGTAATACACTTGAAGTCCATAAGCTGCTCTCCGTGTTACCTGCCAGAGCCAGTGATTGATTACTTAAAGAAGCTGTTGTGCAATGCAGGTGAGTATTTAAATGCTGACAGGACTCTCAATGTCATTTCTCATTGGCTCAGCCATCCAGTGGGCAATGGACAAAGGCATAAACAAGATTAGTTTTTGCACTTCAGTTGCTAAACCTTCAAACATGCTCTCAGTAAACACATTTTGATCCATGGGGAACATAGGAGGTAATTTCCTATAATGCACATGCACGGTAAACCTAAAAAGTATTAAATGAACAGACTGGAATTAACTGATTTGGAGTGTTGGTTTATATCTCCTATATTAAGAAGACGTTTATGACTAATAAATATCCATCTAATTAGTCAATAAAGTTCCCTTTCTGTGAACCCCTACCATCATATGACAGTTTCTTCATATGTCACATTGAATATACTTAACATACTAATGCTACTGAACTCTTCAGCTGCGTCTTAATTTACACCATTACTCTCTTGTCTTTTTAAGGTTATGGCAACATCGCTCCAAGCACCGAGGGTGGGAAGATTTTCTGCATCCTTTATGCAATATTTGGCATCCCACTCTTTGGCTTTCTGCTGGCTGGTGTTGGTGATCAACTAGGGACTATTTTTGTGAAGAGCATCGCTAAAGTGGAGAAAATGTTCAGGGTAAGTGAACTACTTCTTTCCTAGGTTATTGAGAACAAGGCTGTGATGGATAGATGTACAATGAAGTCTGTTCAATGGGCTCTGTGGTAAGCCACATGTCTGCAGGCTAGAATACAACACACAATTTTTGTCCAGATTTTTGTTCTGATTTGCAGTCGGGACGAGCCGCCACTAGTTACCGGAAATTCAGTTTCCAGGTTTTGAGCAGTAGGAGTTGGAGAAAATCACATAGTGTATGATGTGCACATATTTTATTAGATTTAACTATTATATATGTATGATATATGATATTTTGAGCCATTTTCAGATGTTGTTTATATATGTCTTGTAGCAACAATGCACATGAACCCAGTCTGGTAGTATGTGATCCTCAGTTGTTTAGTTTATGATGTCCTATCATACACCCGGCGCAATGTGCGTGACGCAAGTGTTTTTTGCTAGTTTCAGCCCGACGCAGTAATCATTTTCACGTCCAGTGACACGTTGTTTAAATAGAAAATGCACTCACGCCCATCTGTTCGCTGGTTTGAAACAGGCACATTGTTCAATCGTTCAATCTTTCCGCTTGTAAATTCCGCCATGTAAATAGCGAATCCGCCACGGTGCAATCGCAACTGGCTTTTAAAGGGAATGGGAGATGAGACTCTAAATGGTTTATTGCATGTTACACCCAAAACACACCCATGACTCATTAAGAGAGTAGGTACAACCTTTTTTTACCATGTGCCATGTGCCATGCCGACCGTTTTTTCCGTTGTTAAACTAGAAAAAGTGTATTCGGACACGCCCTAAGTGCACCTGCACCATGCGCTTCAGACGATGTACTTAGATCGTTAAAATAGGTGTGACAGTGACAGTGACAGTGACAGCAAGAGTCGGCGCAGCAGCAACTTGGAGCCTGAGTCTGCGCAGTAGTGCGGCGAAAAGTTGAGCCACGATATCAAGGTCCCGCCCACACTCCCGCCTAATCAACAACTTTTTGTGAAATAAACAGTTATGGAAATGTAGAGATTAAAGTTAAAGCTCAGATCTCCTCCCGAAGTTCCCGAAAAATGTCTGTTAGTGCCTCAGTGACTACTTCGCTCAGAGCTGTCTGTCAAGCTGTCTATCATAACATCACACCCCCGTTTTCATAGCATCAAACTAACTAAAACCAAACTTATTTAAAGAACGAACACTTGAACTAACATCAGCGTGATAAAAAAGGCAAACAAAAACAGGTTTCAAAGTGCAAGTTTTACCGATATCGTCTCCATGTAAACTACAAAAAATATGAATTCGTGAAAAAGGTTGACGTACATAGATACATAGTCAACAATAGGCGCACAATATTTCTTTACAAAGTGGCATCGCCAACTACTGGCTTGGCTTGCAGTCAGCGTTTTTAGTTGTTTTCGCAAATCCTTGAGAACGTGGATACTTTTGATAACGTTGTACACAAAAAAAAACGAAGGAAAAACTTTTCCATTTTTAGTACACTGTTGTCGTGTAAACACCCTTAGAGTACAAATATGTTTGGAGGATATATAGAAATGTATTAATTAATACTGTTGAGAAATTAATACTTTTATTCAGCAAGAACACATTAAATTGATTAAAAGTGACAGTAAATACATTTATCTTTATATCTATATATATATACACTCACCTAAAGGATTATTAGGAACACCTGTTCAATTTATCATTAATGCAACAGTCCAGTATGCGGCAGTCCTGTGGGCAAAAATGCCTTGTTGATGCTAGAGGTCAGAGGAGGATGGGCCGACTGATTCAAGCTGATAGAAGAGCAACTTTGACTGAAATAACCATGCAGCAAAGCATTTGTGAAGCCACAACACGCACAACCTTGAGGCAGATGGGCTACAACAGCAGAAGACCCCACCGGGTACCACTCATCTCCACTACAAATAGGAAAAAGAGGCTACAATTTGCACAAGCTCAACAAAATTGGACAGTTGAAGACTGGAAAAATGTTGCCTGGTCTGATGAGTCTCGATTTCTGTTGAGACATTCAGATGGTAGAGTCAGAATTTGGCGTAAACAGAATGAGAACATGGATCCATCATGCCTTGTTACCACTGTGCAGGCTGGTGGTGGTGGTGTAATGGTGTGGGGGATGTTTTCTTGGCACACTTTAGGCCCCTTAGTGCCAATTGGACATGAGCATTGATTCTGACCATGTCCATCCCTTTATGACCACCATGTACCCATTCTCTGATGGCTACTTCCAGCAGGATAATGCACCATGTCACAAAGCTCGAATCATTTCAAATTGGTTTCTTGAACATGACAATGAGTTCACTGTACTAAAATGGCCCCACAGTCACCAGATCTCAACCCATTAGTGCATCTTTGGGATGTGGTGGAACGGGAGCTTTGTGCCCTGGATGTGCATCCCACAAATCTCCATCAACTGCAAGATGCTATCCTATCAATATGGGCCAACATTTCTAAAGAATGCTTTCAGCACCTTGTTGAATCAATGCCACATAGAATTAAGGCAGTTTTGAAGGTGGAAGGGGGTCAAACACAGTATTAGTATGGTGTTCCTAATAATCCTTTAGGTGAGTGTATGTGTATGTATATGTATATATATATATATATATATATATATATATATATATATATATAAGTTGCAATCAAAATTATTCATCCCCCCAGATCATTTTCTAAATCATTAAATTTTCTAAAAATACAGAGTTTTTTTTTATTTTTATCTATAACAGTTTAGTGGCAAATTAAAAGTGTTAATGTCCATATATAATGTAATGCTTTTGAGTTACAGGATTTTTTTGTAATACAGCTATGTCATAATTATTCAACCCCTATTCAACGCTGCTGTTTTTAAGTAGCTTATTAGTATGGTATGGTACAAAATTGTGGAAACAATTAAGCCTTTGGAAACTCTATAACAAATACAGCCAAATCAAAAGAGCTCTCACAAAAGCTATAGAGAACAAATTGTTTTATTACATTAGAAAGTCTATGGCTACAAGAAGATTTCCAAAACACTAAAAGTTCCCAGAGACTCGGCTGGCGGCCTTATTCATAAGTTTAAAATATGTTGTACCCAAAAACCTTTGAGGGTTTTGAGAGGGAAAAGCACAATATCATTCAGGGGAATACAATTTACTTCCAAAGACTTGCAAGATGACCTGATGAAAGGAGGAAAAAAACATTTCAATGCAGAGTATAAGAAGAACACTGCATTGAAGGACAAGCATGGTCTTTTTGTTGAGACATCTTGCTGAATGCCACTCTTGACCAAGAAGAACATAAAAGGCCGACTGGAAAATGCTAAAATTAATTTGGATAGACCTGTGGAGTTCTGGAAGAATGTTTTATGGAGTGATGTGACCACACTAGAACTTTTTGGACCCATGGATCAGCGGTACGTCTGGAGCAAAAAAGACGTCAAACACCTTCTCCGTGGTCAAACACGGAGGCTTTCCAGTCTTGTTATGGGGGTGCTTTGCTGTTGCAGGAAGTGAAAATCTTGACTGTATGAAGGACATCATGAATTCTAGTATCAAGCCATTTTGGCAAAAATGGTGATGCCTTCGGTGCAGAGATAGAAGCTTGATGATCTTTCCTGAAGGACAGCCATCCCAAAGTATACATCCAAATCTACTCAAGCTTGTGTAACGGAGGCCACCTAGTAGATGCTGTGTGAGTAAACCTCACTCCACAAGAGACACTCTGGCGACTGACGCTAGAGGTTGCAGCCTTTAGCCTCCTTGTTAGAGCATCTGATTCTCATGCCGGCGGACCTGGGTTCGAGTCCTGCTTGGAGCGGGCAGTTCAAACAGGATGAGTTACACTTGGTTCAGGGATCAGTCGTAGAATGTTCTTGAGTTGCCTGTACAGACTTCAGATTTAAATCTCATTGAACATATTTGGTGGAATTTGAAGAAAGCAGTGGTAACGTGAAAACCAAAGATCATCAGTGATCCTGAAGCTTTTTCAAGCGAGGAATGGGCCAAGAGGTAACAGAAGGTTCTAAGCATTTACATGCAGCGTTTATTGGAGGTTATAAAGAATAAAAGATTATGCACAAAATTTGACTTTTGGGGGTTGAATAATTTTGAACATGAATGTTTTGTGCCAATTAGATTTTAAATTTTTTTTTCATTTCTCATCAACTTTACATTCTCAGAATAACTCAAATGTGTATTAATAAGCTTTCTATAATAGTTTGTTGATGCCTTTGTTGAATTGTTTTCTTAAAATTTTGTTCTTGGCAGCAGAATCTCTTGCAGGTCAAGGAGGTTGAATAATTTTGGTTGCAACTGTATATATACATATATATTATGTAGCACAACTGTTTTCAACATTGAAAATAAGAAATGTTTCTTGCGCATCATATCAGCGTATTAGAATGATTTCTGAAGGATTGTGTGAGACTGAAGACTGGAGTAACGATGCTGACAATTCAGCTTTTCATCACAAATAACTTATATGCTAAAATATATTAAAATAGAAAACAGTTATTTTGAATTGTAATTATATTTACTGTATTTTTATTATGCAGCCTTGGCGGATAAGACTTCTTTCAAAAAAGCAACACCAAACTTTTGAACGGTTCTTTGTATACATACACCTGTAAAACAATACTGTGATGATTCCAAGAAAATTAAACTTACAATGTATTCTTATGTTAAATGTTCTAATATAAATGTTTTCTCTGATAGTTAGCATGTCAAGTGATATGTTTATCATTTCAAGAGTATGCAAGGTCACTCCTTTTCATCATTTCCTGGGAGGCATTAGTCAGGAATATGGCAGCACTTGTTTGTGGTAGGTTAGTCAGACTCTGCACAGCAGAGGTACAGGCCTTGTAAATAAACAGAGAACTGTGGCTCCTGATGCCAGCAGGCTCCAGCATGCTGTGGCAGTGGCATCTGCAGTACGGGTTGAGATCACACCTCATTACGGCTAATCAGTCTCCTTCAGATCATCATTAGGCCCTTCAGAGAGCTAATGAACACATGCCCCCTTCACAAAGTCACGAAATGTCTTCTCATGCCACATGTGGTCGCTGCTGGCAATGAAGTCGTGCTGTTTGCGTGACTAAGAATGGCTCTTGTACTATGTTGCTTCATCTTTTATGTTGATATTGCTTTTTGTCTATTTCACCCCTCCCAGCGCAAACACAATCAAATAAGCCAAACCAAGATCCGAGTGGCCTCTACGTTGCTCTTCATCCTGGCTGGCTGCATCCTCTTCGTCACCATACCAGCCATCATCTTCAAGCACATTGAAGGATGGACCGGGCTGGAGGCGATCTATTTCGTGGTCATCACCCTGACGACTGTTGGGATCGGAGATTATGTTGCAGGTACAAGCGAAATTTAGTTTAAACGAATGTGACACTTCTTACACTAGTTTATTTAATTTGTCCACAAATAATGTCTAACAGTAGATATGTAGATTTTTGTTATTTTTGTTTCTGAAAGTCTTGACACTTTCTATCACAGTTTTATTTCCAGCACATCTCAAATTATGTATACTGCTTAACAGCATTTTTTTTTTTTTTTTTTACATTTTAAACAATAAAATGACAGATTCCTTTGTTTTGCTAAGACTTATTTCTTAGCTAGCATTAGTGTCCTAAAATTTGAAGTGTCTTTGATTGGAAATGATGAATAATAAAATTTTGTTCACAACTGATATATAACCAAAGTAAACATACCTTGATTTGTCAGTATTTCTTCACATTCAATCTCTGATTTCATCTCATGCCCTTCACATATTCTCTTTGGTAGCCAAGTAAACCAACTTTTAAACAACATTTATGGACTTTAATAGAAATAACACAATACATATTCAAAATGGTTCATGATTATTTAACTTTCTTTTTTTTAGATTAGTATAAGTTTGGGTCTGAGATGTGTAAAGTAGTTTAACACCTTTCTTACGAAACCATAGGACCTGAGGACCTCACACAGGATTCTGAGGACCTGAATTTTTGTGTAGGCTAGTCAACATGTAGTGTACATAGGAATGGGCCAAGTCCCCACGTGCATCAATGAGCCTTGGCCGCCCATGACCCTGTCACTGGTTCACCACTGTTCCTTCCTTGGACCTCTTTTGATAGATACTGACCACTGCAGACCGGGAACACCCCACAAGAGCTGCAGTTTTAGAGATGCTCTGACCTAGGCGTCTAGCCATCATAATTTGGCCCTTGTCAAACTCGCTCAAATCCTTACGCTTGCTACATATGCCCATTTTTCCTGCTTCTAACACATCAACTTTGAGGGCAAAATGTTCACTTGCTGCCTAATATATCCCACCCACTAACAGGTGCCACGATGAAGAGGTAATCAGTGTTATTCACTTAACCTGTCAGTGGTCATAATGTTATGCCTGATCGGTGTATAAGTAAACTTATACTGTTCACTTAAAGTAAACTGTTCACTTAAAGAAAATTCACAAGTATACTTGCAATATAAAACTACTAAACTAGTAGTTACACTTCAAAGTGTATGAACTTTCATAAACAAAAAAATGTACAAGTATTAAAATAGTAAACTACTAGTATACTAAGTTCACTTGTAGTACAGATGCAGTACAAATGAGAAACATAGTTGTAGTTGTGCCCTTAAAGTTAACTACTGTTACACTTATAGTACACTACACTAAAAAGTGGGCCAATTTAGTCCCAAGCAATATTGAAATAGTACACTTTTTACACTTTCTAGTTTACTATTAGTACATTGATATTAGTACACTTACTACAAAGTATACTTAAAAATATATATTTTTCATAAGGGTTGCTACAGACTGCAATTTTGGCAAACCTATAAGATCATTACAAGAATAAATAATCATTCAAAAATCATTCAAGAATGTCTTTAGCATGCGCTAGTGGTAAATAAATAGAGCAAATTTAATCGACTTTGGCAATTGTGGCATTTATGTGCCTGAAAAAAAAGTAGGCGAAAGAGGAGTAAACGAAAGAGGAGAATATGGACGCCAACTTGGTATGCCAAAAGAGGCCAACTTGGTATGCCAATTTTGCAAATGGAGCTTGAGGTCAGTAGTTATAAGTTTTAGTGCCAATGCTGCGTTGATCAATACGCCATTTCATGTTGCATTTTTATTGGCTAGTCAGTAGATGTAGATCGTATAGCAGCAAACACACTGTGAGATGATCACGCTGATTTCTGACACTATCTTTGGCAGGCTGTCTTTGGTTGCAAGACTGTGACAACGGCCATCTTTGAACCTCTCTCACTGTACGAAGTTGATGTAGGACCATAGATGGATGGAGAAAAGAACTTCACTTACGCAGTTGATTCCATTATAGTCTTTGTATCATTTACGACCTGAATAAAACACAGACCATATAAAAGCATTTTATTATCTTTTTGAAGTATCTGTGCTCCCAGACACCATGAATTGCCAAGAAAAAAACTGAGCTTGCCTGATTGCTGTTGTCAAGAAAATAGCTTACATGAATTTGGCAGGAGGTTTTGATGTATGTCTCAAAAAGCATCTTTGTAGGTTTAAAAGGCAATCAAATGCTTGCACCTCTGAAATGAAAGTGTCATTTATGCATCTCTTCCAGGAGGCAATAGAAGAATAGAGTACCGTAAATGGTACAGACCGCTGGTGTGGTTCTGGATCTTAGTTGGACTGGCTTACTTTGCTGCAGTTCTAAGCATGATTGGAGACTGGCTGAGGGTGCTTTCTAAAAAGACAAAAATGGAGGTGAGACTTACAGTAGCATTGCATTTACATTGAGTATTCCAGCTAAGCTTTCCAACTTCCATGTATGATATAATGGTTAAAGTTGTGACACTTCATAATGAATGCAAAAAAAAAAAAATCCATAATATGATTTTTTTTAATAATAATAATAATAATAATAATAATAATAATAATAATAATAATAACAATATGAACAACAACAAAACTATTTTACAAATTTTTAATACAAAAACATAAAATAAAATACAAAAAAAAATAATATATCATAGAGCGGACCAGGGCTTGACATTAACTTTTTTGCTCACCACTGTGGCTAGTAGTAGTTACTAGCCACTCATCATTTTCACTGTTTTGTTGTTGGGAAATTAATTTTTTTGATGTGTTTGACGTGCTAATAATACTCACTTTTCGCTGCATATGATTCACACTTTTTGGCGTGCATATGATACACACTTTTGGCATACGTATAATATGTACTTACCCCACACCACTAATCCTACCCATTAGGTATCATATGCATGCAGAAAGTAATTTCAATGTATAAATAGTATGCCAAAAACAAATATAAACTTGTGCTATATATAGGCAGTACTAGGAGAACGTGCAGCAGCGAACTTGCCACAGATGACTTCTTGACTGGATCAACCATTTTATACCAACCATTTTCGACCTGACTTCCACTTTTTATCTTTTCTTTTAGTTTGTTTCCCCATGGGCAGAGTGTGAACCAACTCCAGATCACACTTTAATATAAACATTATAAGTTACTAATTATAACGCTTTCATTTTCACAGTTATTCAAATAGTGAATAAATTATAGGTGATACAGATAACGAGCAAAGAACATTTACATTATCAAAAACAAAAACCTTCCGGTATGGTAATATGGTAACCAATGAACCTGTCTACACTGTGAAATTAATCTCTTTCTTACTCAGCAAGAGAGTGCACTGAACAAAACTCCTGCATTTCAGCAACGACTACTCTGAACGCCTCTGATTGGCCATTGCATTCCTAATCTCAACAGAATCGTGTGTGATTGGTTATAATGCACAATGCTGTAATGTGTGGTGGTGTAGTGTCAGATGCCTTTTGAGAAGACTAAAATACAATTCAACCCTCCAAAGTGGCTAGTGGGAGTGACTGCAGCTGCGTTCCATTCGACGGGGTCAGTGTTCACTGCTCCTTATTCCCTGAGAACTATCAGAGATGGGCACTCGAGTTAGTGACTCTCGAGTCACATTTTATACTTGACTCGACAAAAGAGACTTGTAAAATTTTAAAAACAATTCAAGTCTTTAATCCTTATCTATCATAAATAAAAAATAAATAAAAAAAGCTTTATTTGAATATTATAGTGTCTGCTTCACATGTACGTGACGAGATCGGACCCTTGTCATAGAATTTGATTATGGATGTCTGTGTATTGCGTGCGTCATAAGAGTCCCATGTAACATGACAGGATCCATCATGCCATATGTTCTCACATTTGGATGTATTACCGTGTCAAATCGGCTAGATGCAAAGAATGTGTGGAAAACAATTAAAGACACCGGAACGTCATTTTATTAGACATCGCATCCACAAAGGTTAGTGACATTAACTCACACAGCTCGCTGTTTTACTGTGATTTAGATGGGTGACTCTTTTGGATTGTCTGCCTATTAAAACATGAATAAAACTTAACCTTTAAACCTAGCACTACGTTTTACTTTTATCTTTTCACAGCTTTTCTCTCTCTTAATGTGTCTACGAGAGAGAGATAGAAAGATGTTAATCCATTTATTTCTTAAAGCACATATTTTAACGTATCGCAATCAGCATGCGTACAGTTTTCTATTGACTAGAAACAACTAGAAACGTTCGTAGGTTTGATATTTTCTGATAATGTCTGTCATCAATAACAACGCTGTAATAACAAACGTGACAGGCGCCATCTTGTGTCCACTCAGCGACTGTATTGAAAATGACTTTCTAAAGACAATTGTTTTGTATTTTACATTATAATGGATTATAATGTAACAGGCTGGATGTATACCTTACATCTTAGGACCTTTATTACAAACAAAACAGATGATAGCAAGGTCATATACACTCACCTAAAGGATTATTAGGAACACCTGATCAATTATCTAATCAACCAATCACATGGCAGTTGCTTCAATGCATTTAGGGGTGTGGTCCAGGTCAAGACAATCTCCTGAACTCCAAACTGAATGTCAGAATGGGAAAGAAAGGTGATTTAAACAATTTTGAGCGTGGCATGGTTGTTGGTGCCAGACGGGCCGGTCTGAGTATTGCACAATCTGCTCAGTTACTGGGATTTTCACACACAACCATTTCTAGGGTTTACAAAGAATGGTGTGAAAAGGGAAAAACATCCAGTATGCGGCAGTCCTGTGGGCGAAAATGCCTTGTTGATGTTAGAGGTCAGAGGAGAATGGGCCGACTGATTCAAGCTGATAGAAGAGCAACTTTGACTGAAATATCCACTCGTTACAACCGAGGTATGCAGCAAAGCATTTGTGAAGCCACAACACGCACAACCTTGAGGCGGATGGGCTACAACAGCAGAAGACCCCACCGGGTACCACTCATCTCCACTACAAATAGGAAAAAGAGGCTACAATTTGCACAAGCTCAACAAAATTGGACAGTTGAAGACTGGAAAAATGTTGCCTGGTCTGATGAGTCTCGATTTCTGTTGAGACATTCAGATGGTAGATTCAGAATTTGGCATAAACAGAATGAGAACATGGATCCATCATGCCTTGTTACCACTGTGCAGGCTGCTGGTGGTGGTGTAATGGTGTGGGGGATGTTTTCTCGGCACACTTTAGGCCCCTTAGTGCCAATTGGGCATCGTTTAAATGCCATGGCCTACCTGAGCATTGTTTCTGACCATGTCCATCCCTTTATGACCACCATGTACCCATTCTCTGATGGCTACTTCCAGCAGGATAATGCACCATGTCACAAAGCTCGAAATCATTTCAAATTGGTTTCTTGAACATGACAATGAGTTCACTGTACTAAAATGGCCCCCACAGTCACCAGATCTCAACCCAATAGAGCATCTTTGGGATGTGGTGGAATGGGAGCTTCGTGCCCTGGATGTGCATCCCACAAATCTCCATCAACTGCAAGATGCTATCCTATCAATATGGGCCAACATTTCTAAAGAATTCTTTCAGCACCTTGTTGAATCAATGCCACATAGAATTAAGGCAGTTCTGAAGACGAAAGGGGGTCAAACACAGTATTAGTATGGTGTTCCTAATAATCCTCTATGTGAGTGTATTTTGTCTAAATAAAAAAAATTAAAAAAAGTTTTTTGAACATGATTTTTTTTTTTTGTAAGACATAAAATGAATTGAGACTCGACTCGGACTCCAGATAAAAGACTCGTGAACATCTCTGCTTTATATCAGTTGAAATGGACTTCGCTGACAATAACACTCATTTGGAACACCCTGCAATGTCATCAAAGAAAGACAACGACAGGGTTGCGCTTTCTTTCCCATGCGCAGCTGCATAGTAAACATTCCTGAGGTAAAGTTAAATAAAAAATTACCGCTTCAGTTGCTTCTCAAAACTTTTACTTTGTTAACATATTCTTGCAATAGAATATGCAAATGTAACATTCAACTCCATAACCATTCATAAATACTCTAGTTTGTATAATAATAACAATATTTATGAATACTCAAATGCATTCGTAAACTCCTCCATGGCAGAGCCATTTAAAAACTCTTCTAATGGCTACTTCAGACTGGTGACGTGGCGGCAAAGACAGTTGGGTGATTTTCGCTCTCCACTTCCTGTGAAATTATGTATCAATGTTCCCTTATTCCCTATGCCATTCGCAGTGCCCTTCGAACTGAACATATTCGCTCCCTTCGGATTGGAATCTCACTTAAGATGGCGGAATATCCTGTGAAGTCCAGGTCAAATGGAGCGCACCGTTTGTTACATGCCACTGCTGAAATCCACCCGCATTTGGCGGGTTGACGGGTGTTAATGTCAAGCCCTAGAGAGGACCTGCAGAGGTCAAGGTCAATAAGTCTCTTAATATCCAATAATCGTATGTTTTTAATTCACAAGGCAGGCTGGCAAAATGTCATGTGGTGCAACCCATCAAAAATTATATTTATGAATTAATAATTCATGATATTTGTAAAACATTTTCCCCTTAACATGAATAACAAAGAGTACATTTCTAAGAATTTGTCATGTGTTATATGCCACTAGTATATTATGTCATTGACCCATAAAGTTCAAACAATTATTTGCACTTGCAACTATAACCATTGGTTTATTTACCATTGTTATCTTGTTCAAGGTCGGTGAATTTAAAGCTCACGCCGCTGAGTGGAAAGCCAACGTTCGAGCAGAGCTCCGTGAGACCAGACGTCGACTCAGTGTGGAAGTCCACGACAAACTGCAGAGGGCCGCCACCATTCGCAGCATGGAACGTAGGCAGCTGGGTTTTGACCAGCGGGCCCATTCCCTAGACATGCTGTCCCCTGAACGTCGAGCTGCCTTCAATAGCCTGGATGCCACCAATTACAAGACATCCTCCCAGGAGAGCATCGACACAAAACTCAACAACCTACGTCTACGAATTGAGCAGAACGAGCATCGACGGAGCGACCCAAGCCAGGCATACTCTGAAGATAACCTTTTCAACCGCCTTGGTTCAGTCACAAAACTAGCCAAGAGGAGCAAGAACAAAGAGTTGAGGAAGAACATCCCAGACGACGGTCGGAAAGCCTTAGATTCCTTCAGTTGTAATACTCCCACAATGGATGAGGAGAAGAAAGAGGCAGAGGACGAGGAGCATGAGAAAGAGGTCAACACCAGTCTGACCAACTTACCTCTCTTTGTGGAGAGCCCCAATAAACAAAACGGATTCATGCCTCTACCGCCACAGACCAAAGAGGAAGAAAACGAGACAAAACTTGAAGACAAAGAGTTCCATTTGCAGATGGAGCCCTAGAAGGAACCGCGTAAAAAAAAAAAAAAATAACACATGCCAAAAGTGCCTTGTTTAGCCCTTACCCTGAGCTGAGATGTGAGAATCTCAATTTCTGCTGTTCATTTAACTGTTCACTGTGTCCTGATAACTTGATAATGGAAATATGGCGACTGTAGCACTGGAAGACACTTCTCTTCTTCAGACTGCTGAGTAATGCTTGTATAAGTTAGAATCTCTCCAAAAGTCCTGGACAAAAAAATTTAAAATCTGTAGCAGGCTACAATGGCAGTTTCTTTGAAGTGTATCTAAAAGTGCTTCACTTTTAATGTTCTTTCTGCCTGACTGTACTTCAAGGTCATTTATCAAGAAGCATGCTTCAAAAAAACTGCTTCACAAACAATGTTTGTCAAGGTTTCTCACCCATTCTAAATGGAGAAACTAATACTCAGACTTGAATCCCCCAAGATCAAATAATATAAATTTCTTCGAAGATTAAAAACCCATGTTAAATTGTTGACATGTTGTATGTGCACGGAGCTATACTGTCCTGTAAAACAAGTGCATCAATATGTGATCCAGATTTATGAAGTTAACCTATGAAATCTCAGGGCTTGTAGTCCTACTGTAGTTGTTCAATTGTACTGTATGTCTAACATACAATTTCCTGTGCTCTCATGAAATATTTAAGGCTGTTGCTACACAGTACTGTTTTAATATTTTGAAAGTTTAGGACAATGGGACGTAAGAGAAGCCATAAGGTAGATATGAAAACATTATGAAAAAACACAGAGTGTCTAGTAGAGTTTAAGCACAAACTATTGAACTGTTCATTCATTCAATAGATTTATTTTAAAATAATATTTTACCCATTTCTAAATATTTTATAATAATTAATAATGCAATTTCGCCATTTTGAATTGAAAATATGCTATTATTTAAATGTCATTCATGACTGAATGTAACAAGACAACTTTTTTTTTTTTTTGTTTTTTTTTTTGTTTACATATTAGACATACAAACAAGAGTAAACGTGGCCATATTTTTAATAAAATATTATTTGCAAGGAGTTTAAATGGATTACTTATATATAGATATAGGCATACACAAATATATAGGCTGTAATTAGACCAGGAACTTATTTTACCATTCACACCTTTGGTCCCCTCAAGGGATTTTATGAAGTTATTTTCAATGTTTCAAATGTTTTTGTCCACACAAGAAAGTCAATGGGATTCAAAACAACATTAGATGTTGATGAAAAGTTCTATTTTTGGGTGAACTATCCCTTCAAGCCGTTGTCTTGACACTTTATTAGTTGTCTGATGGTGTCGATTCCACAACATGTTACATCATCAGACTTGTGAATGACCAGCATTTTAAATAACTTGTTTGAATTGAATTCTACTAGACATTACGTGGATGCTACTGTTTTAGCTTTATAAAAGTTTGAGATTGACAGGACAATTTTATTGTTAGTACTATTTATTTTATTTATTTTTGCCAGAAACCCTTTGTTGAAAATACTAACTGTACATGTCTTTTAAAATTTTGCACTTTTTACAAGTCTTTGGTTTACAATTATCGTCTCTTCTTTTCCAGAATATTTTTGGACTAGACTTTTGACGCACCTCTAAATAATTTTGTGCTAATCACCTGGGAGCGTCCGACATATTTGTGTGCGTGTTTGCGTTTAAACCAAATACCGCTTCGTCTGATGTGATATGTGATAGTTGTCTTGCTGACTGTATTAATGAAAACTCCCTGCGGCAGAGACACGTATCAGTACCTCATTCCCAACACGTAAACGCACACATACAAACATCTACAGCTGCAGCAAAATGCTTGTTGTTAAGCTAATGTTACTCTTTTCATGTTTGCAATAGTCTAGAGTGAATGCAGCGAAGGACTGAATATTTGTGATCAGAAAAAAGCTATGAAAATTTTAAATATTTTAAAGCATTCAATACAACTTAGAGACATGGATCCCTAAAGCATGCTATTGTGCTAATATGTTATCATGCTATGGTATTGATTGTACCACAAACAAGCTTCTTGAGACTTTGAAATGTCCATGTTTAAGCTCTACTTCGGGCTGCACATGCTAGTAAATTGCTGTTCGCAGTATCTGCAGTATCTTGCGTGCAACCATTACATTCAATGTAGTGAGTGCCTTTTGGAAATAAACACAGATGAACAAAAATTGTTTGCAGTTTTCTCTTTCTGCTTTTAGCAAACTATAGTAAAAATTATAATTTTCAAACTTTTAAATAATATTTAAGAAGTAAAATCAGTTCTAATGTTATTTTAGTAATTTATAATTGCATCAATATAATGCATCATAGAGGTACATTTACTCCATATTAGGATTTTTCTGCCTAAAGCTTTCAGCTCTGTGATTGGTGGTCCAGCTGTGAAATTACAGAGGCCCAAAGCCATAACAGGTCAAAGACAATGAATTTCAAGTGACAGAAAATTGACCAATCACATCATTCCTTTTAATGGGTGGGATTTGTTAGTGCTAAGATTATGATGCGTTCCGCCCGCTGTGAGGAACAGGATCGAAAAAAACAAAACAAAAACAAAACGCTGATAAAATAGCTAGTGCTATTTGCTATTGAAACCGCAAGCAACAATAATGATGAGGCCAACATTGCTAATTTATTATTTCTGCTGTTTTCAAAAAATAAAGGAGATTGGAAAAGGAAGACCTACACCAGAGCTTAATTTTGAGCAGAAAGCCAAAGCTGTTCATTTCAACCACAGCTATTATCAAGTAGTGCTCGCTGAAGCCTGCGGTGGCTATCCAACTCCGCCCGGTGGCTATCCAACTCCCACATCCAAGTGTGACGTCAGAAATCCCTCCCTGCAGCTAATTTCATTGGTTACAGTGACGGGTATGTTTAAGGATCAGAGTTTGGTGTAGGCAACCAGTATTTAATTTATTTCAGTGATGAGTAGGTTTAGGGATCAGTGTTTGGTGTAGGCAATAAGTAATTTTATTCATTTCAGTGATGGGTAGGGATCAATGTTTGGTGTAGGCAATAAGTATTTTTATTTATTTCAGTGACGGGTAGGGATCAATGTTTGGTGTAGGCAATAAGCATTTTTATTTATTTCAGTGACGGGTAGGTTTAGGGATCAGTGTTTGGTGTAGAGGCAGTCTGTACTGTGATTGACATGACCAATAAAATCTTAAGAATCAGCTGCAGGGCGCCATTGGCCTGACCTCTGACGTCACACTTGGATGTGGGCCGGGTTGGACGTCCACCGCAGGCTGCAGCGAGCCCCTTCTCGCTATTATAAGCGATACAACTGGATGACAGCATTAATCAAGAAGCTAAAGCTTTGCTGGAATTGTTTGCTGTTTAGGTAAGTTATTTAAAATCTAATTGGTTATGTGACTGATTTTATTCTGGCCACCGCTGCCACGGTTTTCTATGTTAAGCTTTAGTTGAGAAAGCACTTTTGCAGAATTACTGGTCAGTCTGTAAATTTACTAGGCTATCTGAGCATCTACATTTGCATAATAGTTCAATTTTCCCTAAATCATAAGTTTAATACGGTCTGTTACATTTATTTATTACACGGCTCTGTGGAATACTAAAAGACTAAAGAAGACTAAAGAGGACAAGGACAACCCAAGTTGTTATCAGCGCTCAGTTCAGAAGCCTGCATCTCTGATGGTATGGGGTTACATGAGTGTGTGTGGCATGGGCAGCTTACACATCTGGAAAGGCACCATCAATGCTGAAAGGTATATCCAAGTTCTAGAACAACATATGCTCCCATCCAGACGTCGTCTCTTTCAGGGAAGACCTTGCATTTTCCAACAAGACAATGCCAGACCACATACTGCATCAATTACAACATCATGGCTGCGTAGAAGAAGGATCCGGGTACTGAAATGGCCAGCCTGCAGTCCAGATCTTTCACCCATAGAAAACATTTGGTGCATCATAAAGAGGAAGATGCGACAAAGAAGACCTAAGACAGTTGAGCAACTAGAATTAGATAAGAATGGGACAACATTCCTATTCCTAAACTTGAGCAACTTGTCTCCTCAGTCCCCAGACGTTTGCAGACTGTTATAAAAAGAAGAGAGGATGCCACACAGTGGGAAACATGGCCTTGTCCCAACTTTTTTGAGATGTGTTGATGCCATGAAATTTAAAATCAACTTATTTTTCCCTTAAAATGATACATTTTCTCAGTTTAAACATTTGATATGTCATCTATGTTGTATTCTGAATAAAATATTGAAATTTGAAACTTCCACATCATTGCATTCTGTTTTTATTCACAATTTTTACAGTGTCCCAACTTTTTGGGAATCGGGTTTGTAAATATTCCGTTGAAATAACACACCGATTGTGTGATGCAATTATTTGGCAGAGTTATCAAATATATAGTTTCCTCACTCAAAGATCAACTTGAAACATAAGAATTCACACACACACACACACACACACACACACACACACACACACACACAAAAAAACAACAAAAAAACACATCAACAAATGAAGGAACACTCATGCTATTTAAAAATATTGCGGTAACATTCACCTTCAAATGTGTTTCCAGGCGCAAGAAAATTCTGCATTACATTAGCAAATATTGTGCAACCTAGATGGGGAAGAGATGCCTCTTATAATAGGCCTTGAATGACAATTAGCCAAACAACACCAGACATTGATCTAAATGCTCAATAACAGGTAAATGAAAAAACTTAAATATTTGATTGGCTAAATTGTTCGCACAGCCCTTTAGTGCCGTTACTGCAAGAGAAATTTCAATTTGATTGCAGACCGCCACTTACATTATTGAGCTATGGGAAGCAACTCTTCTCAACATTACCGACCTTGACATCTGAGTCAATAATAGTGAAGAAGCTGTAAATGGAGGTAAATGTAGAAGTAATCTCCTTTGGGAACATCTTAAATCTTTGTGTGTGTGTGTGTGTGTGTGTGTGTGTGTGTGTGTGTGTGTGTGTGTGTGTGTGTGTGTGTGTGTGTGTGTGTGTGTGTGTGTGTGTGTGTGTGTGTGTGTGTGTGTGTGTGGCTGCATTAGCGTTCATCTTATCAGGGCTGAGGTTCAAACGTTATATCCCTTTTTTCAGTTATGTATATAGTTATGTAAAATGCATATGGTGGTTATTAATTTACAATGAGTGTCTATAAGGAAACTGCATCACCAGAATATGTATTAAATATAAATACTTCATAAAATGTATAGCCTTTTTCACTTAAAAATGATAGTGTTGGTCTAGTATGATCACTAACACTATACTTTTCTGTAAAAAAAAAAAAATATACCCAATTTCTCAATTTACATTATGACCATGTAAACCAAAACCGTAAATGTATGCAAGTTGTTGGTCCTTAAATGGATGATTTAGATAATTTTAAATGAATTATGAGCTTAAATAAAAGTATGATCATTCTTTACACTCACATACTTAAATCTTCCAGTACACTTGGACCACTTAATTGAAGTGCATTATATCCGTTTTATAAACCTGGGATATTCCACAATTGCATTTTGTACAGCACAGATTTCTACATCTTCACACCTCTCAACATCCTTTCTCTTTTCTCACAAGCAACAGTTTCACACACGGTGTAAAGAGCATCTCAAGAACATCTCTACACCACTATGTAATTAAAAAGTGTTCAAAAACATTTTTAACACTTTTTAATTATCCTGTACTGCAGGAAATCCAAACATCACAGCAGCGAGTTGAGTACTTTATGACTAGTGGCATGTCCTGATTTGCTTTGGCCCATGTGGGGCAAATGCTCATTCAAGGGTGACATGAAGCATAATCCAACTTCGCTCTAATATTGTCATCCTGTTGGAATCACATTTATTAATGTAGGCGGATACCAGCTGAATTTTAATCATGTCCTCGCTTATTCAATATTTAAAACTTTACTATTATCTAGCACTAAGGGATAGTTCACCAACAATTCAAATTGGTGTCATTTACTCACCCTCATGATCCTTTATTATTTTCTTTCTTCTGTGGAACAAATTATTTTGAAAAATTTATTTTTTCGTTTTGCGTAATAAATTAACCATTAAAATGACATTTCTCCACCTGTTACTGATCACTTTAATCCTTGTATGCTTCCCAGGATTTCCATGTAGGTTATTGTGTCGCTCATTGAATATCCTGCCTGTGTCTTGTGAGATGGCCAATCATAATGCAGAATGTCAGGGTTCCACCCCGTGGCTAATGACATTTTAAAGGTGCTATATGACTTTATTACACAGAGCTGTGGAATACTTGATTTTGATTGGTCAATCGCACATTCCAGCTGTATGTTATTCCCAGATAACAACCGCTAAAGTGAATAACACATCGCTCATCCGGGTACTACGAGTTATCTTGACCGGTACTACTTAAATGCTTAACGTGTCACTCCACTGTCGTTGACTGTCTGGTGCCATCTTGTGACTGAAAAAACACTTAACCGCCACGGGTTACAATGGAAGACTTCAAGGAGTTCACCCAAAAATGAAAATTAGCCCATGATTTACTCACCCTCGAGTCATCCTAGGTGTATATGACATTCTTCTTTCAGACGAATAATATCGGAGTTATATTAAAAAAAGTCCTGGCTAATCCAAGCTTTATAATGGCAGTGATTGTTCTGTTTTTGAAGTCCATAAAAATGCATCTGTCCGTCAAATAACGTACTCCACACGGCTCTGGAGGGTTAATAAAGGCCTTCTGAAGCGAATCGATGAGTTTGTGTAAAAAAAAAAAAAAATCGATATTTAAAACTTTATTAAGTGACATTTTGGCCGTTTTGGCCTTCAGTATTCAATTTATGGGAAAAGTGTTGAAAGTGCCTCTGCAGTTCAAAAGATACAGTCGTCAGACGTTGCGTACGCATTTTAAATTGCAAGAAGGCACTTTCAACACTTTTTCCACGAAAGACGATCGGCCGAAACTTTACTTTATAAAGTTTTAATATGGATATTTTTCTTACACAAACGGATCAGTTAGCTTCAGAAGGCCTTTACTAACCTCCCAGAGCCGTGTGGAGCACGGTATTTGTATGGTAAACATGTATGGTAAAAACAAAAAAACTAATCTTTTCAGCAATAAAGGGTTAAAGCAGTTTGGAACTGTTTTTCTTTGCGGAAGCTTTGCGTATTTGCACATTAAAGAAGATTATTAGGGTATTATTTTTATTTTGGTCTTTGATTTTTCTGCTCATTTGCTGTAATCGTTAATAGTAAGAGGTAAACTCAAAATATATGTCACCAAGTAGACGACCAATAGAGGGCTCCAGTGTTAGATGCAAGGCAATTGATGGGATAAGGGATAACATTTGGAGATTATCCAATGTATAGAGAGATCGATAAACGTGAAGTCACGGTAAGAAATATTCAAAACCAAAAAGTTTGTTTTATATTTTTTCATTAGAGAGGAATTCCATTTACTAAACAATGTTAACTTGCTTCCTTTCCACTTTAAAAATGTAACACCTGCTTTATGTTCATTTATTTATTTCCTGGCTAATTGGGTGCACTTAAAAGTTTGCAGACATTGTTCGTTTTATCTAGGATTATATAAAAGCTTCTCTCACAGACAGGTGCAAGACACTTGTCTCAGTGGCATGTAAAGGTGAGCTCTCACATTAGAGCTGGAATCACACCTGTCACAGTACGGTACGGATACTGGCCTGAAGAACAGATGAGCTCTTGGCAAGGGCAACAGCTCTGGTGTCACACACTGAATCTGGCTCGAATCAGCTGGGTCACAGCAGGATCTTTCCTCTCCAGACTGTAAGAAGTTGAACAACAACAACAACAAAAAAAAAAAAGAGACTGATGGTTGTAAACTAAACTACACTTTACTGATTCTTAGATCACAATAAAATAAAATAAATAAATATTTACTTGATTGTTGCAGCTTTTTGGGTATACTTTAATATATTAAGATGTAAGCTTAATTTTTTCAATTTAACAAAGCATAGTAGGCGAGGTAAATTAATGCACTTTTTTTTTTTTTTTTTTCTTTTAAAAAGGACTACACATAAAAGGGGTTTATGGTTAATTCCCATTTGTGCTTTCCCCAACATGCACTGATGTGTGAGTATTTAATACCAGGACATTTGACTGTATTTCACCTTTAGTTACACTGTTGTTGATTTTGCTGTCATGTTTAACGTATTGTGACATCAGGATGCACCCGTTCCTCTAAAATGACTAGATAGTTGATTGTTACCCCTGTTGTGTTTCATGTACCAAAGGTATTTGTCCTTGATGGTGTATTTCATTGTTGTACCTAAAAAACCTGCTCTGTTTCTGAGAAGAAATATGAAATGAAGATCATAATATTCAGCAGCTTAAAGACATATAAATAAAAATAACAATTTGCTACAATCTACATTAGGTCATTGTTACATGGCAAAACCTGCTGTTGCATAATTTTAAGATTAACGTTTTAAACTGAGTCAAGAACGTTTCAATGATTCAACTCAGAAAAGCTTTTCCCTTTATGTTCTGCAGACATCCAATTTTTACAGTGCATTTGCCTGTCTAAAACATCCATTCTTCCAACAAACGAAAAATTTAACTGACAGTGCAGATGCTTTTTAGACGGATTGGGGTCAGAGAGGGAGGGAAGAGAAGTTCTGCTTGAATGAGGCTGGTGGTCAGCTGAGGTTCATGTCGGTTTGGTTGTTCTTGTTGCTTTCATGCACTGAATGCACTGTTCTAATTTTCCTTCATCATTCGTATCAGTCCTGGGGGATGTTGTTCATAGTCACAGTTTATGACTGCAGCAGATCTGAAAGCAATCATTATAAGCTAGGGGTGGGTGATATGACCAAATTCATATATCACAATATGAGTAATTTTATTTCACGATAACGATATAGTTACACTATATTGTCAAAAGTTTTTGGATGTCTTTAAAGACATTCCATTCTTAATCCATGGGGGTTTAATATGGAGTTGGCCCACCCTTTGCAGCTATAACAGCTTCAACTCTTCTGGGAAGGCTTTCCACAAGGCTTAGGAGTGTGTTTATGGGAATTTTTGACTCGCATTTGTGAGGTCAGGCACTGATGTTGGATGAGAAGGCCTGGCTCGCAGTCTCCGCTCTAATTCATCCCAAAGATGTTCTATCGGGTTGAGGTCAGGACTCTGTGCAGGCCAGTCAAGTTCCTCCTCACCAAACTCGCTCATCCATGTCTTTATGGACCTTGTTTTGTGCACTGTTGAGCAGTCATGTTGAAACAGGAAAGGGAAATTGTATAAATCTCATCACCATTTTTAATATCACAAAAAACTAATACAAACAATAAGAAAACAATCTACAATAGAAGACACAAATATAGACCTACATGAAAAAAATTAAAAATACATAAATAAAAAAAAAAACCACACTGCTCACACTCCACTGTCAGTCGCTGCAAGAGAGCGTACCTACCTGTGACTACTTACCTTCATTATCTTCCTTGCACCATTGATCCTTTCATCAGCTCATCATCTACACTCACCTAAAGGATTATTAGGAACACCATACTAATACTGTGTTTGACCCCCTTTCGCCTTCAGAACTGCCTTAATTCTACGTGGCATTGATTCAACAAGGTGCTGAAAGCATTCTTTAGAAATGTTGGCCCATATTGATAGGATAGCATCTTGCAGTTGATGGAGATTTGTGGGATGCACATCCAGGGCACGAAGCTCCCATTCCACCACATACCAAAGATTCTCTATTGGGTTGAGATCTGGTGACTGTGGGGGCCATTTTAGTACAGTGAACTCATTGTCATGTTCAAGAAACCAATTTGAAATGATTCAAGCTTTGTGACATGGTGCATTATCCTGCTGGAAGTAGCCATCAGAGAATGGGTACATGGTGGTCATAAAGGGATGGACATGGTCAGAAACAATGCTCAGGTAGGCCGTGGCATTTAAACGATGCCCAATTGGCACTAAGGGGCCTAAAGTGTGCCAAGAAAACATCCCCCACACCATTACACCACCAGCAGCAGCCTGCACAGTGGTAACAAGGCATGATGGATCCATGTTCTCATTCTGTTTACGCCAAATTCTGACTCTACCATCTGAATGTCTCAACAGAAATCGAGACTCATCAGACCAGGCAACATTTTTCCAGTCTTCAACTGTCCAATTTTGGTGAGCTCATGCAACTTGTAGCCTCTTTTTCCTATTTGTAGTGGAGATGAGTGGTACCCGGTGGGGTCTTCTGCTGTTGTAGCCCATCCGCCTCAAGGTTGTGCGTGTTGTGGCTTCACAAATGCTTTGCTGCATACCTCAGTTGTAACGAGTGGTTATTTCAGTCAAAGTTGCTTTTCTATCAGCTTGAATCAGTCGGCCCATTCTCCTCTGACCTCTAGCATCAACAAGGCATTTTCGCCCACAGGACTGCCGCACACTGGATGTTTTTCCCTTTTCACACCATTCTTTGTAAACCCTAGAAATGGTTGTGCGTGAAAATCCCAGTAACTGAGCAGATTGTGAAATACTCCGACCGGCCCGTCTGGCACCAAAAACCATGCCACGCTCAAAATTGCTTAAATCACCTTTCTTTCCCATTCTGACATTCAGTTTGGAGTTCAGGAGATTGTCTTGACCAGGACCACACCCCTAAATGCATTGAAGCAACTGCCATGGTTGATTAGATAATTGCATTAATGAGAAATTGAACAGGTGTTCCTAATAATCCTTTAGGTGAGTGTGTGTGTGTGTGTGTGTGTGTGTGTGTGTGTGTGTGTGTGTGTGTGTGTGTGTGTGTGTGTGTGTGTGTGTATATATATATAACATAGAGTTATTTGTGGTGGAGTAAATTAAACGCAATATGCGGCGACGTAACAATTGTGTCCCTCGGTCAAAATCAAGGGAGCGAGGGTCTGTCCATATAAATTTCCCTCATCCACTTAACAAAGTGGAATGTACTTCAAAATGGATTCGCCCGAGGGGAACTGCTTAGGGAAGTTCCCCAGTACGTGTCTAAATGTGGATTGTAACGCAGCCCAACTTTCGTTTTCATGGATTTTTAGTTTGTTTTCCTTAGTTACCAGTTTCTTTTGTTTCAAAGCATTTTTTTTTTTTTTTTTTTTTTTATGTAATTTTAAGATTTAAAGTAAATGCACATTCAATAAAATTAAGCACACTTCCTTTTAACAAGAAAGAAATTTAGGTCTGTATTTATTAAAAATCTTAGCTGGCAGTCATATTCACAATTGACTTTAATTATATGATGGAACAACTCAGACATTTAGCTATATGTAAGTCATACAGGTTTTAAAAGACACGAGGGTGAGAAAATTATGACAAATTTTCATTTTTGGGTGAACCATCCCTTTAACTCCTGTGTAAACCAAGTGCGACACACCAAAACAAACACAGAGCACATCAGTTGCTGAAGAATGTAGAGGTGTGATGTGACGCAGTTGGGTTGTCATAGTAACTGTTTTCTCTTTGAAAATCCTCTTATGTGGATTTCAGCTAACTGAGAGAGAGAGAGAGAGAGAGAGAGAGAGAGAGAGAGAGAGAGAGAGAGAGAGAGAGAGAGAGACCACACAGTGCCGTTAAACACCACCTGAAATGCTTTTATTTTTATGCATCTTAAGTTATGCTGCTGCACCTTGAATACTAATGTGTTAATATATCAATGAGCTATGAATAAATTTAAGCATGTTTACACTGCCATGAAATTACACCAATTCGAGACAAATTAGTTGTGATGTTATAAATAAACGTATTGTATAAGATCACTACGTGGTTTAAATGGAGCTTCAATCTTCAAAGATCACACACATGCGCTGAAATCAGTCTTTAATTTCTGCATGCTTTGTTCACATACATCCACTGGATTTTAAATAAATAGTTTTCATAGTAATTCCACTTTATGTTTTCACCTGTTTTAGTTTAATTTTCATTGAGTTTCTATTGGTTTATATCATTTACCTGTAGTGATGTTACGATACTGAAGCTTGTGTCGAGAACGTCAGGTACTTCCCACCGGAGCTCCATATCGAGGCTTGTATTGTTTTAGTGAAATGACGTCATCGGTGACGTTTGAAGCCTCGTTTGAGTGCAGTACTTCAAGAAGGGGTTCACTTTTGGCGGAACAATGCGTTTCATTCCCTCTCATGTTACACAAGCACTTCCACTTCTCTCTGTCCAGTCCACCTTAATCACTTTTCACCTTCTTTTATCCAGTCTAAAGAACTCCATTTTAGTATGTTCAACACTGCCCAGTTACAAAAAAATGAAACGTTATGAAACACTGAGCATAAATACTTCACAGAACTATTTATTCATTCATTCATACATGCAATGATACATAGGCATACATACATACATACATGTTTGTATATGTTAATGTATCATGAATCATGTAACATTTTGGCGCTGGCACACTCCTGACAATTTCAGCACATTTCCTGCACCATATTTCTATTGAGTTTATTGATTGTCGCTGCATGCATTCGAAGCCTTGAGAAATGAACCACTTCAATACATCTGGCTGGAAATCTTCAACGCTTCATGAAGCTTCATCTCGCCACCACTGGTTTCCTGTTTTCCTTTGTTCCAGTTTCTCAATCCTTGTTTGTTACTATGGTTTCTGATTAATGAGTCCTCACCTGTTTTTAATTTGAGTTAAGTCACCTTTTTTCAGTCACCTGTATTTATGTCCCTCCTTTTCATTCAGTTATTGTCTGGTATTGTTTGTGTGAAAAACACTGTTATGTTACCTTCCAACCTCCATTACTTTCTGCAGTGGATCACCCTCGTCCTGCTACCTCCCGCTGTGTTCTGGGCTCTCGTCATCTGTCTACGCATCTACCACTATCCACTCCTCCATGGTTGTTTCCACCATCTTGTCACATGTCTGTCTGGTCTGGTTTAGCACACGTGGTGTTTTGGTTTATTTCTGTGTCATGCGTGCTCCTGTCTTCTGTCTTGACCCCACCCCTCTTGTTATCTGATTATTGGTTAATTTGCCCCACCTGTTCTTCCCCATTACCTGCCTGATTTATCACCCTTTATAATCCACGTGTGTCTGCTGTCCTGTGCTTGATCGTGTTGCATGTCGGATGTTGTCTGCTCCTTGTTCCTGCTCCTTGTTCCTGCTCCTTGTTCCTGCTCCTTGTTCCTGCTCCTTGTTCCTGCTCCTTGTTCCTGCTCCTTGTTCCTGCTCCTTGTTCCTGCTCCTTGTTCCTGCTCCTTGTTCCTGCTCCTTGTTCCTGCTCCTATTTCTAGTTTGATTTTCCCCTCATGGATGTTTTGTTTGTGTTTGCTTTTTGTACCTAATAAATCCCATCTTAATTTGCATTTGAGTCCTCGCTCCCTTTTCTCCCTATTGATTCCTGACAGAATGATCAAGCCATAGAGGATTCAGCAGAAGATGGGTATCTTCCTTTTTTCATCTCCCCCACTGAACCCTCCAACTATCTTTGATAGCTCTCATTATCAAAAAAATCTTTTTTTTTTCTTTTTTTTTTTTTTTTTACATTTATACAGAATGTATGACCTTTCTATGATCTGTTTTGTTTGTAATAAAGGCCCTAAGATGTAAGGAATACATCCAGTCTGTTATGTAATAATCCATTATAATGCACAATACAAAACAATTGTCCTGGCAACAAGACATTTATAGTCAACAAAGTAGTCATTTTCAATACAGTCGCTGAGTGGACACAAGATGGCGCCAGTCATGTTTGTTATACAGCTTTGTTATACAGTTTGACTACAGTCATTTCAAAAATATCAAACCTCAGAATGTTTCCCAGTTGTTTTAAGTCAATAAAAAACTGTATGCATGTTGGCTGCGACACGTTAAAATATGCTCAGTAATAAATGGATTAACATCTTTCTCTCTTGTAGACACACATTAAGAAAGGGAAAAGCTGCATAGTGCATATACTACGAAAATATTGATAAAAGTAAAACGTAGAGCTAGGTTTAAAGGTTAGATATTATTCATGTTTTAACAGGCTGGAAATCCAAAGGAGACATCAACACCACAGTATAACAGCGAGCTGTGTGAGTTTAATGTTACTAACCTTTGTGGGTGTGATGTCTAATAAAATTCGATGTTGTCATTCCGGCGTCTTTAACTGCTTTTCATACGTTCTTTGCATCTAGCCGATCTGACATGGTAATAAATCCAAATGTCAGAACATATGGCACAATAGATCCTGTCATGCTTTCATGGTACTCTTATGACATTTCGGAGTTCACGCACAATACACGGACATATGTAATCAAAGTCTATAACAAGGGTCCGATCTACCACGTCAACTATATGTCAAGCAGATATGATAACATTCAAAGTCGAGTCAAGTCTGAGGTCATTTCAGCTCGAGTCCTGAGTCAAGTCTGAAATCTCATAAAATGCAACTCGAGTCTGAGTCACTAACTCGAGTGCCCATCTCTGGTCTACACTGAGGCAAAGATTAAGTTCAACATATGTCCTGACATGCCTCTCAGCCCGGGGGAGATGGAGAAGCTGGGGAATCTGGAATTCTGGGACTTTGCCTGGCACATCTGCCATCTTGGAGAGCCAGAACATCTACGGCCAGCAGAGTCCCAGCCCACTGACTGTTTCATGCCATCTGCAGTCAGTGGAGGCCCCAGCTCTCCCAGCCCTGGCTTTCTCCAGCACTTCGGAGGTCATCCCAGAGCTGCCCGCCGTCATCCTAGAGGATCTGCCAGAGCTGCCACAATGCATTGCCCTGCCGTGGCTAGCCCCTGACCAGCATCCAGAAATGACTCCGGCCTTTGAACAAAGTCTAGAGAGGGCTCCGGCCTGTGCACAGAGCCCAGAGAGGACTCTGTCCCCTGCGCCAAGCCCAGAGAGGATTCCGTCCCCTACACCGAGCCCAGAGAGGACTTCATCCCCTGCACCGAGCCCAAAGTGGACTCCGTCCCCTGCACCGAGTCCGGAGAGGGCTCCGTCCTGTGCACAGAGTCCGGAGAGGGCTCCGTCCCCTGCACCGAGTCTGGAGATGGCTCTGCTTCCTATTATGAGTCCAGAGAGGACTCTGCTTCCTGTTCCGAGTCCAGAGAGGACTCTGCTTCCTGTTTCAAGTCCAGAGAGGACTCCACTTCCTGAACTTTGTGAGCCGCCCTGGCCTCCTGAACTGTGTGGGCCGCCCTGACCTCCAGAACTGTGTGCGCTGCCCTGGCCCCCTGAACTGTGCACGTCGTCCTGGCCCCTGGAATCGAGGTTGCCACCTTGGACCCCTGAACGGTGTGCGCCGGCCAGGTCTTCTGAACTTCTGTGTTCCACCCTGGTCTGTCTCTCCCATCCCACCCTGGTCTGTCCCTGTCCCTTAAGACTTAGCAACACTAGCTTCAGGACATGCAATGCCATCAATCCAAGAAAAACTTGACTTGAGGTGAAACTGTACTTGTCCCTTCCTGCAATCAGTGCTGATGCTGACCATCTGGCTTGGTGGAAGGCACATGTGGAAGAAATGCTTTCAAAAGTGTCCAGAAAGTACCTCTGTATCCCTCGGAAAGAAAAGTATAAGTGGCCATATTCTGTCTCCTCAGCAGAAATAAGTTTCAAGTTTCAAGTTTATTTGTCATTACACATGTACAAGTACAGTATAACGAAATTAAGTTTGGAGCAAGCCTCCAGGCCGCAGCCTTTTCAGGCGCCGCCACACGCTCTCCAGAAATACAAGAATGCAGTTGGCAAGCATTACATAGCAAACACAACAAAACATAACATAACACAGTACACGTGGTCACGTGATGGGATTTTTTGTATGGAGTGGGAGAGGAGATAGATAAGGACAGGCAGACGGATGGAGGGGGGCTGGGATCGGGATCGGGTGTGTATGGTGCGAGTGAGTCTGAGATTGTGTTGTGTGAGAATGTTAGCCAAAACTTCAGATGTTTTCGAGTTCAGTTCTATGGTTTGTCCTTGAAGGGAGATAAGGCAGTGCACAGGGAAAGATAGCAGACCAAGCTGTCAGGCTGACCTCCCTCACCCAAGTGAGGTTCGGTGGGGTAGTTGATTAGGTCAGGCAAATACAATTTTTTAATCCATTTGATGATCTTCTGTAATTTGTCCGGATCATAATCAATCAATCAGTTCTGGTCCTCAGCACTCGCGTCCGGTCTGTGCAGTTTCCCTAGACATTACGTCCAGCCTCATGGCCAGACCGGTTACAGTCCGTAAAAGTTCACCGATCTGACCCCCGATGGAGCCCACTCTTCCCTGCGTATCCGCAGTCCGGACTGCGTTGTTACGGTTCAGTTCCTCAATTCGTATCACTCTCTGATCTAATTCCTTCAAACGGTCACACACAGCCCCGAAGCATTCCTTAATTTCCACAGACAGCGGCTGGGTGAATTTGCTTGCAGCTGTCTTACCAATCTTCCGATAGGTCAGGGCAATCCCAAAGCCAAAGAATAGGAACCCCGCCATCAATAATCCAATCATGTATAAATCTTCCGCATCCTCCACGGACAGAGCCTCCAGGCACAGGACTTGCCAGTTGTTCCATGCGTCCATCACGTACCCTGCAGCAAAGGTCCCGTCCGGGCAGGTGGGTTCTCCCGGGGGACCCTTCCTTTGTGAGAAAATCCTATCAATCGCGCTGATTGACCAGTTAATCAATTCCATTTCAGTATTTTCAGGAGTCCAGCAAGCAGCGGGTCAGAGAGAAAAAGAAAAAGACAAAATACCAAAGCGCCAGAGCACAGCGGGAGCAGAGAGAAAACACGTCTGCACTGAATGAAGGACAGAGTCAAGAGGTTTGCTCTTGTTTGCAATTTGTAAAAAGGCCCTGATGTAGGTGGGTCCAGCAGCCTTTGACTCCTTGTTTTGTTCCAAAAGAATATGCATAGCTAGCTCATATTTCATTCCAGAGATGTGCTTTTTTTTTTTTTTTTTTTTCACTGTCACTGTACTATATTATTTATGTTTCAAATGGCATCTATACTGTTTAGGTCTTTTTTTTTTTTTTTTTTTTTACCATGTTTATAAGTTCTGTACTTAGGTCCAAAAGAATTGTAGAAAACAACAACAACAAAAATTGAAAATACAAATATGTGATATAGTTGATCAAAAAAGACTTTCAGTATGGTAGCCCAGTATTGCACAACATAAGCAACATAAGCAAACATAAGCTCACAACAACAAAATCAAGCCACAACACAAACCTGTGATGTAACGTGGGCATGGAGACACACATTGCTTATTTTGCCTTTAACTGCCACGGTAACAATATATAGATAAATCAGGACAGACAACAATAAATAAGACAGATGGTTTCATAGAGCGCTTGTTGAAGAATAGAAGCAAATGCTGTTGTGTATGTGTTCCGGTGTGCCTTTGTAAGCTTTTGTGTACACCATCACACGCTACGTCACGACGTAGCACCACAGAGGTGTTCCCCATAGTGTCGTTTTTGATGCAGCGTGAGGTACCTTGAAAGGGAAATTTTCAGGAGTTTACGATTTAAAATGAAGCATAACATCTCTTGTCCAAAAACCTACTTCTTTTCACTTTTTAAAGTATTGATTTTTTTATAATGTATTGAGTGAACTTATTAATCATTCATTCATTAGTTTTTTGGTTTTTTCTACCACTCTGCAAGCCTCCCCTGACATGCTCTGGTGCTCCACAGGGGAGGAGCGCCCCACACTTTGAAATAGCCTGGTGTAGGGCATACGTTAATTTGGTAACACTTTACAATAAGTTTTCATTAGGTTTCATTAGTTAACTACTTCAGTTAACATGAACTAAGAATGAACAATACTTCTACACTCTAAAAAATGCTGGGTTAAAAACAACCCAAGTTGGGTTGAAAATGGACTAACCCATTGATTGGGTTACAGTGTGTACAGCATTTATTATTTTTAGTTAATGTTAATTTCAACATTTACTAATGCATTATTAAATTCATGTATTTGTTGTATTTGTTAACATTAGTTAATGCACTGTGCGCTAACATGAACAGCTGGATTATTATTAACTACATTAACAAAGATTAATAAATACTGTAACAAATTTATTGCTCATCGTTAGCTCATGTTAACAAATGAAACATTATTGTAAAGTGTTACCATTATTTTGAACGTGATATAACATTAAAGTCCCTGTAAAGGCAATTCTGAGACTTGTTTCTAAACACATTAGAAATGTTAGAAATGCATTGCTGAAACACGTTTCAAAGACTGTGAACTGTGTAGCACTGAATTGTGGAGTTAGACCGTTAAACAGATTTTCACCATTGCTGTGTTCAGGATTTTTTGGGTGTGGCTAAAACGACATCTGGGGCGCGTTCAAGCTCAAATCGGTGCGTAATGTTTTGCTACAGTTTCCGGATTGAGCATCATGTTTCCTGGAAACGGTGTGCAACGGGGTTTGAGATACATTTTCTCTTGTTTGGTGGGTGTGTCAAAAATGTCAGCCCAATTAGCAGCAACATGTATATAAACCATGCGGTGTTAAAGAGACAGCTTGCACAATGGGTAAAGTCGTTTACAAATGTGTCCGCTGAAGCTCGGTATACACAACAATTGAAGATATTAGAAGATATGTTTGTCTTTTCATCCTGAAATGTGAGGCAAATGTTGGATCACAATAATTAGGAACCACAGTTTCCACAAATCCCTTCACTCTTTTATTCTGGACAGCAAGGGCAGTGACTGTAACATTGAACATATTTTGCAATATTAAACATGTATTTATACCGATTTCAATAGGCTCCGAAAATTACTCAAAACTAACACAAAGAATGGCCTTCTCAGCTGCCATAGTTGCAACTCCTGCACCATCAGAACAGTGTTCAACGCATCACCATTTCCGCTTAAAAAACATTTTGTCGGGGCAGAACGCAGCCCTGGTGTCATCGTGAGCAGTACATGCCCATCAATGAGTGTTGTCCTGAGTGCTTACAGAAGCTGTCCTGCGAGTGGTCATGGTTTCGGCGCAGACAGCGGACCCCAGTGTTTGAGAGAAAAGAATGCTGCTTAATTTTTCAAGATTTTGATAAGCTATTTTATTTACTTGGCAGATTTTTTTTATCATTCAAATTTTGGCTGGTGGTTAATAACACATTTTTCTGTGGTGTGACAAACTTAGAACACATTTTTAACTTTGACTTTACAGGGACTATATATGCACACTTTTCAGTTGCACTATATAGGAGATTAAAGCAGTTCTGTGGATGTTTTGTGGATGTTTTTTTTTTTTTTTCTTGGCTTTAATCAGACAATTAAAATGACATTTTTTAAAAAATCTAAATAACAACAATTTTGATTTAAATAGACAGTCTAGTAAAAAAAAAAACAGACAAGGGAAAAAGGAAAAAAAATCTTCAAAGGGGAGAGTACTGTCATCAGCAGGATGAACAGACGGAGGGTGAGGACTTTGCCAACGAGCCAAGCGCCCGGACGCAATGGGATGTAGGACGGAGGACAGAGGGAAGCAGAGATAATGTGCCAGCAGAGAGTACAGCTGGTTCTAGAGTATAAATAGTTTGGGTGAAGAAGTTATTACTGGAGAGATGTGGAGAACTGTTCTGCCCACAGGTTCTTTACTTAATGTGATGTAGATTATATGATGAAAGTGACAGAGCCAGATGTGGGAAATCAGAAGAAGAATAAAAAAAGAAAAAACATGCTAGTGGGCATTACATGAATTTACTTTTTTTTTTCTCCAGTAAAATGTGGCAATAGTCATGCTGAGAAAAAGTGGAACTTAAAAAAAAGATTGGCCATTCATTTACATAATGCCCTAAACATTTAAAAAAGTATATTTGATATCTCCAATTATCATCAATATTATTGTGCCATGAAGTGTTTCATAAACTCTTTTTCAAAATGGGAAATCTCTTGGGGATCTGTGAAAATGATAATTTGGTTATTTATCTTGTAATAACTTAAACACTTACACAACTACATTTTAAAAAAAGACAAGTAAACAGTCAGTAATAAAATTAGAAGGAATAAACAAATTAAATAAACAAAATAAACAAGGCTTTAAAACATGGCTTTAAGTTCCCTTTCGAGGGAACTCGCATTGCATTGATGTCTCTTTGGGAACGCCTCTGCATGATTGCGTCTGAAGCATGTGTGTCCAGGAAAGCTTCTGCGCTTCAGCAAGCGCTCTGTGTTTATACTGTCTGCCTTATTTATTGTTGTCTGTCCCTATAGTAGTCCGCGCAATCCTTTAAAAAAGAAGAATAATGGTGAGCAAACAAACATTCAGGTTGTGTGCTTCTACCTGCCCTCGCTTCATTAGTATTGATACGCACAATCTGTGTGTTATGTGTTTTGTAGCAGAGCATGCTCTGTCAGCCCTTGAGGGGGCTGATTGTGAGCATTTTGAGAGGCTGCCACTTCGCACGCTCTGTTCTCGCCTGTCACTCTTTGAGGAGAGTGTTCAGATTCACGTTCACTACGGTTCCGGCCCTGTTGCTGCCGAGGCAGCATGGAAGCTAAGATTGTGGGGTTCGCAAATAGATCTCTCAGAGGGGTTAGAGATGCTAGTGGCGCTAGTGGGTAAAGAGCATATGGCAGCAGGTCATGCTGGCGCATGTCTACGCACCATGTCTATTCTGCAGGCATACCAGGCTGACCTGCTGATGGACCTGGACTGTAGCGAGGGGGTAGGGCCCAACGAAGTTGCTGCTCTGAGTACACCAGAAACCAGCCTTGAGAGGTTGGTTCCCTTAGTAGATTATCTGGAGTGGAGGCTTTTGCCAAATATATCTCAATGGGTTGTGCAGATTACAAGATTACAGAATCCAGTTTGGCTCTCCACCGCGATTCAACGGGGTCTTACTCATACTAGTACACCCCGAACAGGCTCTGGTAATGGAGCAGGAAGTAAAAACTCTCTTAGCAAAAGAGGCTTTAGAACAGCCAGTACTTCATTGTTCCAAAAAAGGATTGTGACTTAAATCAGATCTGAGGGTTGGTTTGTTACGATAGATCTAAATGATGCATACTTCCATGTCTCCATCCTTCCAGAAGTTCCTGAGGTTTGCTTTCAGGTACAAACCCCTTCCTCCTGAAACATAAACCAAAAAAAAAAATTGCAATTTGAAGCATACAAGTATCAGGTTCTTGCCCTCACTTTCACACACTGCTGTGGTAAGCCCACAAAAGACTCTTGTTTACATCACACTACAACATTCCTGAAATTATATTTATATGTGCAGCTCAGTAGGTTAGTTATGTATAGGTTTTTACTTCATGGTTGTATGTCTGTACGCTCAGACTGCAGTGCACAATAAAGCTCAACTCACATTGACTTAACTTATATATAGGACAACTGGTTCGGCCGTCCAGGGCTGAGCTAGAACTATCTACAATCCATTGAAGGAAACAAAGGGCTGGAGGAAACAAAGTCCATGGTCTGTGGTGGGCTCTCGTATCTCCATTGTGCCGGTCATCGGTGGATGGCTGGTCTCTGGATATAGAGTGGAGCTGGTGTGGTCCTCTGATGGCCGATGGTGAACTGGGAGTTGTTGTTCACCAGCACCCACTCCACGAATTTCCTTCATACTACCCACTTCATGCTATATAGAACATGCTTTTTTAAGTTTCAAACCAAATGTAAAGTATGCGATTTCAGATGCAGCAATGTGCTTTTAGACATAAACTTTTTGCAAGAGTAAGCATACAATGTGTTAATTTAAACCTTCCCTTCAGGTACAAGTTTAGGTGTTGCTGTTGTCTTAAACACACATTAAATGTGTTACATCAACAAGCTTGTACATTCCCTGCTGCTTCTGCAGAGGAACATCCACGGTGTTGATTAAGCTTTTGGAAAACAGGATGTTTCATTAGCACTGTTGTTGTCACCCTGTTTTTGATGCATGATTCCTATTACTGGAAGATTAAGAGCCATTTACCCTGTGAGTGCTGTGAGGTTATGAGCTGTTCTCTCTTTCTGCTTGTTCTTGCTCCATCCAGAGGCTTATGTTCCCAGCTGCCACTGTCGCTTGGGGGCTCCACTAGTTCCTAAATGTGTCTCACGCTCAGTGACAGTGACAGTAAGACAAACAAAAGCCAGAAATGAGAGCTGATTGGATGAGTATTATTAACCTTGCATGAATATAAATATGCAGTACCTGGGGGAAGTATAAGAGTTCAAGGAACATCTACATCAGTCAAGTGAAGAGTAAAGAATGAAAATGAAATAGAAATCAAGAACACTGTTTTTCATTGTGTATCTGTGTTTCAGTCTTTGAGTAATTTCAGGGACAAACAAACAAAACAAACAAACCAAAAAGGGATAATTGTTCAGAGATGGAGGGATAAATTATACAGTTTATATCACCATTTCTCCAAATCACTTGGTTAAGGGTACAGTGACGAGTAGGTTTGCTTTTTACATACTTTCTGTTTGCTGAAACATATAATATGGATGAACTGACAGCATCTAAAACGTAAGCAGTATTATGTATTTACAGCTATAGAAACACTAAACATTTAGAAAACCTTTATATCATAAATATATTTATATATTTGCATTTTTACTGTTTTATAGATATAGATAGTTTTTGTTCCCCAAACTTAAATATTACCACTTTCAACTATATTAAAAAATGAAATTGTACAGAAAAATGTACAGTGACAACAATTTTAGTTGCAATTTACCATTTTATAATCCCTCTGTCTAAATTAACCCTAACAAAATGTCTTCTACAGTATAAAGAAAAACTTTTCAGACAAAAGTTTATTCACAATAATTTATTGCAAAAAAAGGCAAAAGCAGTACCAAAGTAGTCCAAACAACGATGTGTTGCCTTCAAATATATATATATATATATATATATATATATATATATATATATATATATATATATATATATATATATAATATATGGTAAATATTGCATTGCAAGTTGGATGCTTTCATTGTGATACTGCCAGGTTAATGAACTCATGTATGATTTAAAAACACTTGCTACAGAAGTTTTGCAGCTGCAGTGTGATACTTTTGGGGAACAGACAATTTCTTTTCTGGGTTTAAAAAATTGTCTTCCATATTTAATCTGGGCCACCATCTGTGATGCACTGACCACAATTGTGTTATTACATTATAATTACTTAGTATAAACCAGTAAACCGTCAAGGCAACTTCTTTAGACAACATGTCTGTGTTAATGTCTTTGCTTCTGAATCTAGGTGTCTATTAAACATGCATAAATGTAAATGTTAATGTCTAGTAGTTAGAATTGCAATAAGCCTAATTATAAAATGTAATTATTGCAATTATCTAATTATTATTTATAGGAAGATTCTAAAGTTATGTTGGTTTTCTTTTTGACACAATAACTAACTGATAAATGCAGTAGTGCTTAAAGTCACCAAAACATGTATAATTACTACTTTATAACTAGTGAATAATAACCACCATTTAAATGTGATGCAATAGCAAATTGACACGCAAAAAGTCCTTTTGAGAACTATAGATGGCAATATCTCAGACTGTAATCTCAAGCTGTGTTTGATTATGAAGATGCAGGGAGAAAGGAAGGAATGCTAGGAAAATGGAATGACGTCAGTGGCTCTACTGGAGTTGGACAGATTAACTCACACCACTTGCCTGATCCATGACGATAGATGTGGCCTGCCGCTTTCTTCAGGCCAACTGCTGTTCTTTTACTGAACTCACTCCTAAATTGGGTTACGATTGATTGTTCATGATGCATTTATATGCAGTTTTTTTTTTTTCTTTTTTTTTTCTTTTAGCAAATACAGTGGACACACACATTAATGAATGACTTACATTCACCAGTGACTGGATGATAAAAGTGCTGTTGCGTAAATTCAAGTTAAAAGCACTCGGCATGAGCTCTGTCCTCCCTTCCCAGAATATAGTGAATGCATTTGGTTACTTGGAGCTGCCATTATAGATGTTTTGAAGTCATTTGTCTTCCCTGTTTACAGGTAAAATTATAACTTGCCCATTAGAGGTCTTTTGAAAACAATTTGATGTATTTAGCTTTATGATGTAATTCAGTTTTTGAGTAATATAAGTGTAGTGTCTATGAGATTTGTTATTGTCTGTGGTAATCTTGGTAATATGGTAGAAGTTTTTGATGATAATGTAAATACCATTATGTATTTTTCTTCTTAAATTAAGTAAATAAATCTATCTATCTATCTATCTATCTATCTATCTATCTATCTATCTATCTATCTATCTATCTATCTATCTATCTATCTATCTATCTATCTATCTATCTATCTATCTATCTATCTATCTATATCTATCTATCTATCTATCTATCTATCTATCTATCTATCTATCTATACATTCATTTTCAGGCCTAATCACTTGGCCTACATTTAACTGAGATGATGCCCCCACTCTGAGTCTCCTGGCCGCCAACACCAGATGCCCAGATCAGCCTGACTACCGTCACTTTCTCCCTTTCTCCCTTTCTCCCTTCCTCTTCATCCTCTCCCTATTCATCCCTAACTTCTTCAATAAGTAATTCTCCAACATTCATGGTTGTGGCGTGGTCCTTGCTCGTGAATGAACATTAAATGATAAAAAGTTAATGTATTGCTAGAGGAAGAAGTCACCCAAAATGTGTTATCTTGCACTGACCTCTAGTGGTCAACAGCACACACCTCTTTTTCCAGTTTATGAACTGACAATGTGAATTATATGATATCACACTCATGTCAGTATTCTAGAGTATGTATCTGTGGGAAGTTTGTCTTTTAAATGTAACCCAATAATGCAATGCAATTAGCAAATGGTACATGACAAACAACAGAGCAAGGTTTCAACTTGATTATTGAAGCCTCCAGATGTCATTTACCCCTCCAAACAGAGAGTAACACAGTTGAAAAGACATTATAGCCAAATGATCAAGTAACTTCAGTGTCCTAAGGGATTTCAGACAGGGAAAAAACAGCAGGTCTACATGTACATGCTAACAGCTAATGAGGAAGTCTGATATTTGATTGCTAATTCATACAACAGCTCAGTTTAGAGGGAATAGTCATCTTCATGTGCGTCATATGCATTCATATAACATGGATAAAAGCAGGTATCTCTATCTGCAGGTTTGTTTGCTGACCTTTTGGCCTGTTGATACTGTACAGATGGATGTTTAGCATTACGCTAATAGCCAAACATTTATTTCTCACCCAAAGTTTTGTCTTGTCATCTCTAAAACTCTTAAAAGTAGCAGCTAACACAAAGGAGTATACTAGTTTGTGAATAGATTATCAGTGATTATTTTCCTGAATAGTTTGTTAAATAGTGGGCACTGTTGTTATTGTGGAATAAAGCAACGCGCTCTCTCTCTGAAGTGGTTAAAATAGAGGGACCACGTTGCCCTTTCAGCTTAGAAATCAGAGGAGAAAGGACTTCTATAATTACTCGGTGACCTTTCGGTACTGGAGGCTAGATAGCTTTCATCACATTGACTACTGTAATCAATGTACACAACTCACAGTACAAACTCAACTTGAAAAGGCTCTAGACTCCCCAGTGGCTGTGACAGCAGCACACAAAACTCAGAGGTGCGCTTATGAAAAAGATGTGTGCCTAATTGTATTGAATGTGCACTTGAAGTATAAAATAATAAATAAAAATAAATAAATATAATATATATATATATATATATATATATATATATATATATATATATATATATATATATATATATATATATATATATATATATATATATATGTGGTCGAATGGGAGCTTATATATATATATATACTCACCTAAAGGATTATTAGGAACACCTGTTCAATTTCTCATTAACACAATTATCTAATCAACTAATCACATGGCAGTTGCTTCAATGCATTTAGGGGTGTGGTCCTGGTCAAGACAATCTCCTGAACTCCAAACTGAATGTCAGAATGGGAAAGAAAGGCGAAAATGCCTTGTTGATGCTAGAGGTCAGAGGAGAATGGGCCAACTAATTCAAGCTGATAGAAGAGCAACTTTGACTGAAATAACCACTCGTTACAACCGAGGTATGCAGCAAAGCATTTGTGAAGCCACAACACGCACAACCTTGAGGCGGATGGGCTACAACAGCAGAAGACCCCACCGGGTACCACTCATCTCCACTACAAATAGGAAAAAGAGGCTACAAGTTGCACAAGCTCACCAAAATTGGACAGTTGAAGACTGGAAAAATGTTGCCTGGTCTGATGAGTCTCGATTTCTGTTGAGACATTCAGATGGTAGAGTCAGAATTTGGCATAAACAGAATGAGAACATGGATCCATCATGCCTTTTTAGCACTGTGCAGGCTGGTGGTGGTGTAATGGTGTGCGGGATGTTTTCTTGGCACACTTTAGGCCCCTTAGTGCCAATTGGGCATCGTTTAAATGCCACGGCCTACCTGAGCATTGTTTCTGACCATGTCCATCCCTTTATGACCACCATGTACCCATTCTCTGATGGCTACTTCCAGCAGGATAATGCACCATGTCACAAAGCTTGAATCATTTCAAATTGGTTTCTTGAACATGACAATGAGTTCACTGTACTAAAATGGCCCCCACAGTCACCAGATCTCAACCCAATATAGCATCTTTGGGATGTGGTCGAATGGGAGCTTCGTGCCCTGGATGTATATCAAAATCAACTGCAGGCGGTCGATCCTTTTCCTATTTAGCGCCTAAACTTTGGAACAGTCTTCCTAGCATTGTTCGGGAAGCAGACACACTCTGTCAGTTTAAATCTAGACTAAAAACGCATCTCTTTACTATGGCTTACACATAAAACATTATCAATTTCTATTACTCAAATCAGTAAATGATTGTCAGGCTGCATTAACTAGGTCAGCCGGAACCGGGAACACTTCCCATAACACCTGATGTACTCGTTACATCATAAGAAGAATGGCATCTACGCTAATGTTAGTCTTTCTGTTTATACCGAGGTTTACTGCAGTCAGCCAGATCCAGGCCGTATCCAGATCAGATGGTGGACCAGCGCCTGGACATGACCAACGCATCCCTGAAGTGTCTGCAGAGAACATGTCAAATAAACTCCCCGTAAATGCTGCATCGACACGACATCCTCATTAAACCCGTCTTGGCGTGTGCGACTCAATCTCTCGAATAATCTAACAAATATCTATTTGCCTAATATGAATTAAGACCTGCTATGTTGCCAGAATTATAATCATACACTGTTTGTTCGTCGGCCAGAGGAGAACTGGCACCCCAACTGAGCCTGGTTTCTCCCAAGGTTTTTCTCCATTCTGACCCTGAAGGAGTTTTGGTTTCCTTGCCACCGTTGCCTCTGGCTTTTGGCTTGCTCAGTTGGGGACACCTAAATTTCTTCTATATTACCGATCTGCCCGCATTGATGCTATATGATACTTGAAATTAGCTGGATAACATCACCGTTTCACCAGAACGGCTGTACAAATTCTGTTGCATTATTTTACTTTTAACAATGTGAAGCTGCTTTGAAACAATTGGACTTGTTAAAAGCGCTATATAAATAAAGGTGATTTGATTTGATTTGATGTGCATCCCACAAATCTCCTTCAACTGCAAGATGCTATCCTATCAATATGGGCCAACATTTCTAAAGAATGCTTTCAGCATCTTGTTGAATCAATGCCACATAGAATTAAGGCAGTTCTGAAGGTGAAAGGGGGTCAAACACAGTATTAGTATGGTGTTCCTAATAATCCTTTAGGTGTGTGTGTGTGTGTGTGTGTGTGTGTGTGTGTGTATATATATATCCTTGCACATAATATAATAGCCCTTGTGAAATAAAAAGCCATTTAAGTGTAGTCTACTTAAAGAGAGTTCACTTCCATTGCTGTCTCTTAACACACTTTATGTACACTTTAAAAAGTGCACTTTGTAATGTCAAATTAAAAGTTTTATTTTAAAGTGAATTTTAAATCATTGTTTTAATATATTTTTGTTGTGCTTTAAAGAAGTGAAGACTTCAGATGCAAAAGCCTCTAAGTCCGTCTGACGTTTTTCTTTAAAATAAGCATTTTTGTCAGGCTCCTATGTATAGGTTTCTACCTAAGTACCGGTACTTCTGAATGGGCTGAGGCTGGGATTTAGTGGGTTTGAAGTGAAAGTATTTTATGAATGTATACTATATGCGGAGATCATTCACTCAGTATTGTTATCTCATTTTTGACCGAAGTGGCTTTTAGAGGATTTTGTATTGGAAGTCTTCAAGTACACTTATTTGTAGTTGACTAACAATATTGCAGTAAATCTTAAATGTCTAAACTACAACTTCATTATTAAAGAAAGTGTACTAATTAATAATATATTTAAATGTGACATACAAATTTCAATAGAATTGACCTTAAAGTATATTTTAGTTTACCATAAATGATTGTCAGTACATTCGGCATTATAGGTAATTATGACATTACACAGATGTACTCAAATCCTGTTTAAGTTCAACTAATTACATTCAATATAAATTTAAACTATACATTTTCCCTTAATTGCAAATAACAACTATATTATATAATTAATGTTTAAGTACATTCTTTTAAAATCATATTATTTCCAAGAGTACTCTTTTAAAAGTATGCTGAAGTCTACTTCTTTGTCACAAGGGAGTAACATTCATGAAAAAATGCCTAATATGACAATGAGAGATTTACATGTTGTCAGCGAGTCAGACAAATGAGGAGAGAGAAAATCTTGTGCATCAGTTCATGTGATTCACTAAAACAATTGACTCACTTATGTAAAGACCACCAGTGATTCTCCACTGGATTTACTTCAGGATACAGGTTTTATACTCATCAGTGGTGAGCCAACATAGTACCAAAAATGGGAAATAGTTTGTAAGTGTTTTTTGAACATCATTAACATTAATATAATTTTAAATTGTTTTAAACTGTGGATTTTACACACACACACACACACACACACACACACACACACACATCATACTGTATTTGTACTGAATACAATTGACAAGTGAAAAATACTATTCATTTCATTGATAACCATAACATACAAAGTACAGCATTCAGAAGAAGAAATTAATGTTCCTATCAGATGTCTGAAAACGGTATAACGGCAGGCACTTTTTTCACAGTGATGTGCTTCAAAATACTCTAATTGCTCCCTGGTTCCTCACTACTCTGTCCTCCATGACCCAGAAATCGATCGAGCACCATCATGAAGGATATATCAATTTACTAAACCCACTGTAAGGTGAAGAAGCTTCCAGAGGAGACTGGAGATCTAGGAAACATTGGTGTATACTTGCCTGAAGTCTTTTTTTGTTGTTGTTGTTGTTGTTTGTTTGTTTCCAATAATTCTTTACACTTCTGGATTACTGAACATAAAATTTCTAATTTGTGTTTTTAGAATCAACCATAAATTTCACATATTTAACATCTTGCTTTATTCAAAATGTCTTAACCAGCTACATCAACATACCAGCACAGCAAGGTATTAAGCAGTACAAAGTAATGTTGTATTACAGTATTTAAATAGTATATAATATAACATAAAGTACAATGGTATTATAAATATACATTACATATATACATCATATATTCAAAACAGCTTTGGTTTTGAATATAATCCTTGATTTTCTTTACAAAAATAAAATAAAGGTTTGCTTTAGTGAAAATGAAATGTTGTAAGTAACAGTAAACTATTACCAATTAAAATATGCTCTTTCAGTTCACTAATGATATCAAAAATGAGTTTGAACAATCAAAATATAAGAGGTATATATTTTTTCTCCTGGGAGTCGAACCTTGACCATGATGTTGCTTGCACACACCTCCATTTGAGCTTCCTTGTATCTTCATAGTGACCTACACACTATATGAGGTGTGATGGGTGGGTATACAGCTCTCAGTGCCAGCGGTGTTATTCTGTTGTCTTTGGGACTGTCACCGCACTTGCTAATGACAGTAACGTTTGTGAGCACAGAGGAGTTGCTTTTCCGTCTAGGATGCAAAAGACTCTGAAAAACTCCTCGAGCTCTCTTTCGGAAGTGACTCCCTATGACAACATACAAGAAAGGGTTTATTGAGCTATTACTATACCCTAAATAAGTAGCCAACTGGTTGCCTATTTGTAATATGTGCTCCCAGAGGCACCCAGGTAAGAGCTGAAAGTAGTCGAGAGTGTCCAGGAACCGCCACAGCTGAAAGGGTGTCCAGCACAGAAGAAACACAGTGAGGACTATCAGAACCAGCTGAGCGGCCTTCCTCTCCGTCTGCACCCTTGGTTGAATCACCACACCACGAGTTTTTAGCGCCTTGACCATGTGAAAGGTGCAAAGTGAAATGATCGGCAGGGGAACCAGGAATCCAACCAAGTTCATCGTAAGGTTCAGTTGGAGCACCCAGGCCGGATGAGGGTACACTAGGTAGCAGGCTTCCACCCCTGCGAATGGAACAAAATTTACTCTTCGGAAGAGCAAGGCTGGGAGGCTGAGGGTGAATCCAACTGTCCAAATCACCGTGCAGATACGCTTGGCCCATTTGGGGCATCTCAGCCTATTAGGATTCATGGGTTTGGCCAAGGCGAGGTAGCGGTCCACACTGACCAGCACTAGGAATAGTACGCTGCAGTAGTAGTTCATCAAGATAGCGGTGCTGACCACCTTGCAGAGCAGTTGACCAAAGATCCACTGATAGTCTCGGGCGATGGTGACCGTCCAGAAGGGCAAACAGAGGACCATAATGAGGTCTGCAGCTGCCAGGTTGCCCAGATACACATCAGCTACGCTGCACGGCTTCCGCTGGAGGCAGAACACACAGAGGACCAGGCTGTTGCCCACTACTCCCAGAATGCTGATAAGAGCAAGAAAGGGAGGCTGGAAAGAAGACAACCATATCCAGGCAACTGTGTCATTGCAGAGGATGTTCGATGAATTTAGTTCCATTGGGACACTGTGAAAATGTATATATTTATATATTTTAAGATTTACTTTGAAACAATTTGAAGAGTTCAGATGCAAAAGCCTCTAAATCTGTCTGATGTTTTTCTTTAAAATAAGCATTTTTGTCAGGCTCCTATGTATAAGTTTCTACCTTCTGAATGGGCTGAGGCTGGGATTTAGTGGGTTTGAAGTGAAAGTATTTTATGAACGTATACTATATGCGGAGATCATTCACTCAGTATCATTATCTCATTTTTGACAGAAGTGGCTTTTAGAGGATTTTGCATCTGAACTATTGCTAGTAAATTTCACAAGTTATCACAAAGAAATGGCAAATAATATTAAATTAAACATGAAGTTTGAAGTAGAACGACTGGTATTTTCTTGTAAAATGGATGACAATAATTGAACAAAATCCTGCTGTTTATTCCTGAATTGGTGAAGGTTGAAGTTTCCTTGTTTGGCAACTACAAACAACTAATCCAACTCAAGGAATAAAGGGGATTTGCTGGAACTGATCCATCTGTCTGAGCAAAACCTGGAAATTCCAAGTATATTTTCAGTAGGCTGCATAACATTCTCTGTTTTCAAGTTTGCATTTTGATTTTTCAATGTTTCATCTCCCTATATCAGGTAATTCAATTCAATTATTCAGTAACATTAAAGTCTCTTTCCAATGCTAACATAACCTGTTATTGTAATTAGTGATGAAGTTATTGATGTAACTTGTACTGTTTGAATATAACCATCATTATTAAAGTCCAGATGACTTGTAAGAATCTCACCTACCTTTCATGTTAAGTGACAGCTCCAGATTATAGATCCAGAGTCACTATCCGTTCACTTCCGATGTGTTGTCTGGCTGAATCTCCTCCAACAAGACAGTGGTGAGATCAGACAGGCGCTCTTATAAACGCATAATGAGACTGTCGTCACTGGATGCCTGGATCTGTTCTCTTTCCATTTGTCATGCTCTGGCTGTCTTTCGTGTGAGTAAAACACTTGCACTGCAGCTTCACTGTTATTAAGCTGATATGAAGATAAACATTATGACTCAAGCGTGACGCTGCCTTTATAACAAATCTTCAGCTCATGACACAGCAACTGTAGATAAGCCAGATATTATAGTGGTATTCCAGAATGATTTTCAGATGAAGTCTTCTCTTAAATGTCTTCTCAGATGCATGTCCTTAAAGACAGAATCTGAAAGAAAGAAAGAAAGAAAGAAAGAAAGAAAGAAAGAAAGAAAGAAAGAAAGAAAGAAAGAAAGAAAGAAAGAAAGAAAGAAAGAAAGAAAGAAAGAAAGAAAGAAAGAAAGAAAAGAAAGAAAGACCTACATTTTATGGAATTCTAATTCATAAACCAAATAAACACAAATGTTGAGTTGGCAACACAGTAATCTTGTAAAACCCAACAGGCCAAACAATATAAAGTGCTTCTCCTTGACCTTTGGAAACAGCTATTAGATTTTGAGTATTGGAAATAAAAAATGGTTCCAGTCTCTATTATTTTCCATTCAATTCTAATGCTATAAACTCAGAATTCAACACAACCTTTGTGTTTACATGGCCGACAAACTAAAAACAGATTTTGGTCATTCATTTACATGCCAAAACACTGTTGTCGTGTAAATTCTTTTTATTTATTTTTTTAATCCGAAGTGTCAAATTGCAAGTTTCAAATTGCAAGTTATTGAAAATGATACCGATATCGACTCCATGTAAACAACAAACATTAATGAATCCTTCTCTCTGCCACTGGATTGAGGACTTCCTCACTGGCAGGCCTCAGGTGGTGAGAATAGGCCAGTCCACCTCCACCTCCATCTCCCTGAGTGTGGGAGCTCCACAGGGCTGTGTCCTGAGTCCCCTGCTCTACTCTCTCTACACGCATGACTGTTTGTCCACACACAGCTCCACCTCTATCATCAAATTTGCTGATGATACTGTTGTCCTGGGCCTCATTTCCAACAACAATGAGACGGTATACTTGGATGAGGTGGAGCAACTAACATCATGGTGCCAGGACAACTGTCTTTCTCTGAATGTTGGCAAGACCAAAGAAATGATTGTGGACTTCAGGAAGAGACAGCAACGGACATACTCCCCCCTCATGATCATCGGGTCACCAGTAGAGAGAGTGAGCAGCTTCAAGTACCTGGGTGTAAACATCTCCGAGGACCTGACCTGGACTGCTCACATTCAGACACAGGTGAAAAAAGCCAGGCAAAGACTGTACCACCTGCGCCAGCTGAGGAAATTCAGGGTTTCACCAGCTATCCTGAAAACTTTCTATTTAGGGGTGATAGAAAGTGTATTAACTCAGTGTATCACAGCGTGGTATGGGAACAGCACCAGTCATGGCTGCAAAGCCCTGCAAAGAGTCGTGCGATTATCCGAGCGTATCTCAGGGTCAGCTCTCCCGTCTCTGCAGGACGTCTACACCAAACACTGCAAAGGTAGAGCTACTAAGATCATCAAGGACTCTAATCACCCTGCAAACCCTCATTTCACGCTGCTGCCATCTGGTAAGCGCTTCCGAAGCCTGATGGCCAAAACTGAGAGACTCAGGAGGAGCTTCTTCCCCCAGGCCATCAGACTCCTGAACTCAGTCACTTAACATCACGTGACTTCACTTCAGGATAAACATCGATACACTGACATTGCACTGCACTTTCTGTTCTCGTTGTTACTGTGTAACAACCTGTTATAAACCTGTTTGCACATTACACTCTTATACATTTGTTAACCACATATTTATAAGTCTACAGTTTACTTCACTTATTTTATTCCACTTCTTTATTTTTATTTTTTACTTTTTTCTTCTACTTGACTTGATTATTTATAATTCTACAGATATATATATAGTACTTTTTTATCCTATTTCTATATAATTTCCTCCTTGTGTTTTTAACTGTGAATTTGCACTGTCCAAGGAGCGGACCTGTTTACATTTCACTGCCGGTTGTATATTCTGTATATAACTGTGTATGTGACAAATAAAACTCTTGAATCTTGAATCTTAATTTGTGAAACCGGTGACATCATGCATGTGTATTACGTGTTCAGTCTAAAGGAGCGTAAATATGAAACAAAGTACAAATCCAAAAAGGACATTTGTTTCTGTTAATGTATATTTGAAGACCCAGTAGCTACTAATCTGTGAAGTATCATAAAATGTAATGGTATTTGTATGTAAAGTGTAGGGGAGCGCGGAGCACAACCTAACGCAGGGTTAGTTGTAACTCACATGGTTTAAAACTTTCCACACATGCCAGGATGACAAAACTTAGAGTACTTACTAGTTGCTATATCAATACTATATAGAGAAAAAATAGCGCAAAAAAAAAGAACATTTATTTAACCATTGCAAAAGTAAATGTCTCACTTAAATTTTTATCTATTTTTGTGTTTATTTAAAATTAGATAAATCTGATATTATTGTAATCTTATATCTGTTATTTAACAGTTGAGATTGTTCTTTAATGCTGATCTAAACAACAGTCGTGGTTCAAATCCCAGTTGTGCAGGTGGGGTGCGTTGTAACACTGGGTTACAATGAGCCCCTATTAGAACTATGCAGTTCTATTCTATACTTTTATTAATTCAATTGAGAAACCATGAGAAAAGGGTGAATAATGATTGAGAGTCAGTGTTCTGAAGTTATTCATTATTATTATTAATATGTTTTGAAGCTGTTTTATGCTTTAGCTGTATTTAGCGATGTGTTTGTTGTCAAACTCAAATTTATTTATTTATTTTTAATGATTAAAAATGCCATTATTTTATTAGAAAAAGTTAATAATTGTATTTTATTGACAAAATATTTTAGTTTGTCTTGGGTGTTTTTGGGATTATATCAGGTAACATTTTAAGATGTCATTTGGTGATGTTACATTGTGCCCCTCACATGTTAATGTTCCCCACCTCGGGGGCATGTTGTCACATTTCACTTCCATTCTTTCAGGGTAAATCAAGAAAAAAGTATACACTGTATTAATGAAACAAAACCACATATTTGTACTAGACATGTGGGAAATTAATGTGGGAAAAATAAATACTCTGAACCAGTGGATTTATACAAACTGAGAAATTCACAAAGCATTAGGTTGTGCCCCGCTCTCCCCTAATTATTTATCTTAAGTACAACCTAATGCTTTTTGACTTTCATTAATACAGTAAAAGTTAATAAAAAGTTATTTTTAGTTAATAAAACCTGTAAACCGCTGCCAGTAGATCCTGTCTCATCCTTGCTGTCTAATTATTTATAATCTCATTTATTATTAGGATTTTAAACAAATGTAACATGTTTTAAAATTTGCCAAAGGGTCCGAACATAGAGTTTTGTTAGTAGGGTACAACAGGGCTAAAGGCTCCACGGGGTAAAAGGTGCTTTGATTTTATTTTACTGTCCAGTTTTCTACTGAGCTACTAGTTATATCTCAATAAACTCCCCACTGGAAGGGTTTCAGGAAAAGCACGGCGGATACAACTCGAGTCACTTTACGAGCTTTTATTGCGTACACATTCACAATTGACAAACTAGGTAGCCCGACTGATACCGCTACGCTAGCATATCATTCAGCTCGTTAGTTAGTTAGGCAACTTAGTTAGGTTGTAAACCTGCAATGAAAACACAAACATAAAACACCGAATGAACTAATGAAATTTACACAATCATGTGATGTAAATTTTTTATCTCAATTACTAGCAATGCCAGTTCATAGACACTCACCGGCAAGGCGTACCAGTCCTGACTATCAACAGAATGTAATGAAACTTAAAGGTGACGTTAGCACACACTTATTTCCTCAAATACCCCAGAACATAATAATAACATCCACCACGTGTAATATATACATATAACAACAGTTACACCTGCTGGAAAGTTCTACATTTACTCAAAACCACACGAAAACTTGCCGTGGCACACACAAAACATCTGCTTTTCAAGATGCACATGGAATTTTGGCTGATTCTGTGCCTTTTTTTTTTATTTTGTAGATGAGTTTTTTTTTTTTTTTTTTTTTTTAAGTATCAAATGAGAATTGTTAAAATTATTGAATATATTTTGAGACAACGGTCTTCTTTATGATTTGCAGGTTTGTTCAAGCTAATTAATGCAACAGTCTTTCAATAACGGAAGAATATGTAAAGTATGGTATTTGGGGTAAAAGCCACAATGATTAGCATGATAATAAACAGCTCGCTGACACTTCCATTTGCTGACATGACATGGTTAGATTCAGATGGTAAATGTCATATCAAGTTGGGTGTCCACCTTAGAAATAATCATATTTATAATAGAACCATCATATTTACTGTAGTGTATGGACGGTGCTCATAAATGATCAACGGACCAGTACTTTGATTATTCAAAATGACTCAAACAAGACCGGCGCCGTGAAGTCTACAGCCTTCTGCATACCAAAGGACATCCGAATAGGTTATATGACTTTTAACTTAGTTATTTTTCATTTTTAGATGTGCCGTGTTCCCTGTATGTATGCATGCTTTTTGTTATAACCATTTTAGATGTGTTTGATAGGTTAGAAACTTATAGCCAGTGAATGCTTAAGGAAGAATGACGTCAATCCTCGCCGTTCCTTTAATTCTTAAGTTAAACTCCCCGTGCTTGGTCTCGAAATCTTTGTCTCGCAATTTGTAGGCCGGCTAGGTGCGTTGTGTGGTACTACGATGCACCAAACTCTTTCTTTTATGCCAAAACCCCAAAGTCTGCATACCTAAGAAAGCTATAAACATGTTAATGAGGCGAGACCCGAAGACAAAGGGAGATTTCCCGCTTCTGAGTTCCTTCGCTCTGATTGGCTGTTCCGACAAAAGAGGCGTGCCCCGTAATGGCTCTTTAAGAAGGCCTACAAACGCTCCTCTTTCTCTTTGTTTTTTTCTCTCTTCGTTCTTTTTCCCTTGCCATCGCCCTCCGTCTTTCTCTTCGCTCCTCTCTTTTCCTGCTTTTGGGCTAGATTTCCCCTGGGGCTAGATCTCGCTACATTACATTTATGCATTTGGCAGGCGCATTTACTCAAAGCAACTTTCATTGCATTCAAGGTACATTTTTACATTTTGTCAGTTCTTGCTTTCCCTGGGAATCGAACACATGACCTTAGTATTGCTAGCGCCACGCTCTTATTGTTTGAGCTACAGGAAAGCTTTAACTATGTAACTATGATATTAATGATATATGTAATATAATTTGTTGTTGTATATTAACACATTTGAATGACAGTATAGGCCTATTTATTGAACACAAATAAATTATTTTTATCAAAATAAACATAAAATAGTACAAACTTTGCTAAAGTGGTTATTTTGAACAAAGTATTAACTTAGACATTGTTAAAAAAACATTATTTTAGCCAAAGTATTTTTTAATGGTTGTATCAATGTCTTTTACTTTATAATAAAAAAATTATTATTATTATTATCAATAAATAACAAAAAAAAATGTTGGCGATCAATGCTCAGCATAATGGCAGACTTAGGCCACATCCACACGAAGCCAGAGCTTTCCCTATTCAATCTTTTTTTTTCCTCGTCTCAGGAAATATCTGCGTACACACAAGAGCACTGAAACCGACTCAAAACGATGTAGTATACATGCCAGGCCAGTGTGTGGCGCTGTAATTCTGCCACAGAAATACAGTAAAAAAACGGAGAAGAAGAGTTGTGGCTAGAAGGGGTAAAGCAATGGTTGGATGTGAGGCAAAATTTCACGATAAAATAACAATAAATACATTTGCTACTTACCAGATTGTGTTTTATAAATGCCTACACCTATCCCAACCCTAAACCTACACAATATTGATGTGCGCATGCCCAGTGCCCGTAGTTGTATCGCCTTCTGGTCTTTAACGTGCGGGACATCACCATTTCACAAAATATATGGATTGGCTGTACACGTGAAAACGCAAGGGTTTCAGATTTATCCACTCGGGGACCCGCTTTCAAAAAATACCAGTTTCAGGCTCCTAAAACGGCGGCTCTGTCTGGACGAAACAGTGATGTGATAATTTTTTTTTTTTACGCATACAGCTAAACGCGTCTTCGTGTGGATGGGGCCTTACTTTCAATGACAAGTGACATGACTTGAAGGCCAAGTATGGGGATGGCACCCGGGGAGAGATTGTTGTTTAGGAGGCTTGCTCAAGAGTACTCACAAACTTCGGGTTACCAGTCTGACTCTCTAACCATTACACTATGACTTCAACTATTCATAAAAGCAGGTCACGCAGACAGTCCGTGCCATTATCAGCACTTCCAGGTCTCACCTGAGATGGATTGCTTAATTAAAGCTGGTGGCGGCAAGACTTTGTTGAGAGGCTCGGAGGAGGTCATGGGTGGGGGTGGGCAGGAAGCCATCTGTATCTGTTATCTGAATCCCTCATCAAGGTAGCCACCACTGTTTATAGTTCCAATGATGCTTTTCTTTCTGTATTCTTCTGTATCTGTACACCCGAACAGTGAATAAGTAGATATAAAATCAAATATTTTTTTCTTCATATCATTTCAAGATCTAAACAGTGCTGTTGCATTAAGAGGAAATTATGAAAAACAGGTGTTTTAGCTCTGTTTAGATAATGAAATGTCAAACTCTTGAAGAAAAATTAATATTTGCTTATATACTGCTTATCACTGTTTGAGTGTACAGAAGAATACAGACATAATGAAAATGAGAGAACCAAAAGGAAAATTGATTTCTTGCCATGAACAATCTAGGTCATAGCTATTACTGTATTTCATATTTCTAAACAATTTATGAAAGAATGCACAAGATAAAAATCCTCAAGCTGTTTAAATGTTCCTACTGCTTTCAACAATCTCCTGAGAGTTACTGGATAGTTTCATGGCTGATTGCTAAATGTCTGGTAATGCAGCAGCATCAGATGGTGGGAAATGGTGAACATTAATAGCAAGAGGCCCACAGAAGGGCTATTTTACACATTAATATTACTATGGTAACATTAAATGGTATTACATAACTGCTAGTTCCGGTCTATATTTGACTGGCCCAAACAATGTTTCAAGAGAACTGATGTGTATTTAAGATGCTTCACTTTCACATCAATGGCCTGTATCCGAATCTCACTATTAACTAGTTGCATATTAACATGCATATTACTAGGATATTGGCTGTTTATTAATATTTTTTAAAGCACATACATTTATGTGAAAAAGTTAGGACACCCTATTGAATTCCATGGCTTTATGTATCAGGGCATAAAAATAATCTGGCCCTTGGCAGGTCTTAAAATTTGGAAAATAAAACCTCAGATAAACAACAACACATGACATATCACACGTGTCATTATTCGTTTCGCAAATATAAAGCCAAAATGGAAAAGCTATGGTTGACAAAATTAGGACACCCTTTCTCTTAACATAGGAATTAAGAGGGTAAGTAATGGTCAGGCATAGCAGAACATGAGTCTGATACTGCTCCACTGGGCTGTGATTATGGGGCAAAAATGCCTCTGCACTCAATTGGATAGACCTACAACCAATCAGAGCAACGGAATAAGTGACATATGTTGAGCGACACATAGTAGTGGGAAGTTCGGATGATTTTACAGACTTGGATCTTTGAATCTCAAGTCATTTTCGGTAATTTCAGCAGAATACAATTAAAATGTCACATGTTAAAATTCCCCAACACATTAGTTTAGTTGACTTATGCAAACGTTGATAACATTTGGAATAAAAAAATTGCCAAACTTTGAGAAAGAAATTATTAATTAATTGCTTAGCTGGGTCTTCGGGCTATGCAGTCTGTTAGTTAACCTCACCTCCGAATCTGAGTCGTTCTTTCTTTTGTCACTTCACATTTAATCACGTCTGTTCCCTGGAAAGATTAGAACACCTGTCTTCGGGTTTGAGTCGTTAGTTCCGTCATCAGTGTCTGATCTGGGCCGTGACAGCCTCATATGCAATGCATGCAGTCCCGAAAACAGAATTGATTAGTTCACCTCTTGAGTATTCAGGTTTGAGTCATTCGTTCACCGACTCACAGCCCCATAGGCTGAATGAAGAAGATCCTGTGCAGAACCGATGGCATGTAGTGCATGCACGGTCAACACAAAATGAATGAATCGCTCTCTGAGACAACTCGTTGTTCCCGAGTCATATTTAAGATTAGTTCAAAAAGAATGAATCGTTCATGAACGACACATAACTAACGCATAGTTGTCAACAGAACTCAACTGCACGCACGCTGGAAGAAGTAGAAGAAGATAATTGTAAAGCATCTTTGCTGGTGTTTTTAAAAGAATTTAAGGATACATTGAGTACTTACCAACACGATCATCATTTTTGAGAGAAATAGTAAAGGTGAATGCATATACGAACAAGTTCTCCATTTAGGATTAGAACGAATTCAACCCAGGCGCTCTTTGGTGACGTGGCTGAATACGTTACTGTTGATCATCTGTCAATCATCGTATAAAGGGTCTGAATGGTCTGCACTGCCATGGCTCCCTGAAATGCCTGAGCCGCCATGGCTCCTTGAAGGGCCTGACCCACCCCACCATGGCTCCCTGAACTGTCTGAACCGCCATGGCTCCTGGAACTGCCCGAGCCGCTATGGCTCCCTAAACTTTTTTTTTCCTCCGTGGTCCCCTGAGCTTCCAGCGCCTCCATGGCCCCTTGAGCTTCCGGTGCCTCCGTGGTCTCCTGAGCACTGGTACCACCCTGGAGGCTTCCTAGCCAGTCAACAGCACCCGGATCACCTGCCGTGGTCCCCAAGGACTCCAGGGCGCCTGCCCCCCGGCGCAAAGACATGCCTACCAGGAGGGGGGAGTTATATCACATGTCTGTCTGTTTAGTTGATCAGCCACTAGTTTATTCCTATGGTTACCTTCATTAGTTAATTTGTCCCAGCTGTGTCTTGTTAATCATCTTGTTTCTGTTCACTACTTAAGTTGCACCCTCACCTTCAGTCTTTGTCTAGTCACTGTTATGTTACGTTGGGTTTCCGGTGCCTATCTACAGTTCCTTGAGAAGTTTGGATTAATGTTTATGTTTGCTTATTATCTCCTGAGTCTTCATCCTGTTCCTGTGCACACCAAACCATTTTATAGGGGTTGCACCGACTAATCGACTTTAATGCTCTGCCATGACGCTTTAAGCTTGACGTCGACTAGTCACTGGCCTATAGAGGGCACAACAGGATAAGCCATTTCTTGACACGCAGGCTCTGTTTCCTACAGTTAAAAAATACAAATAAATACATACTCAGAGAGCTCTCCACAAGACATTAATTATATCATCTGGATGCTCAAAATTGATTGGGAGAATGCAAGCTTATTGTACACATAAGTTAATCACCGTTCTAAACTAATGCACTAATGCATTGTAACGCACACACATAGCTCGCACATCACGCGGAGATAGCGTGCCTCACACGAAAACATTCAGTAGCGCAGAAATGTATTGTCAATACTGTTCTGTGATTACTCAATAAAATAGTTTAACTGAAAAGTTATAGCTTATATTTCTTAGCAACTAAAACTTACAGCTTCACTATTAATAGAGAGATGCTGGCAGGTAGAATTAATTCACACACACTCACTCTCTCACTAATGAAGTCATATACATGTAATATTTATTATGCTACTTTATCTGTATCTGACTTAGAATGAGCAGAAATCTGTGAGAAATATGACGACCCAAAGACAAAAGAACTGATACAAAAGCTGTTATGTAGGAGCAATAACCTTATGGGCAGCACTGTGCCATAGCGGTCCTGTGCACAAGAAAACCCGTGTTTGCGTCTCAGCTCAAGGTTCCGGCTTATTTGTTCATTAATGACGTCATCAGCGACTAGTCGACTTGACTTTCATCACATAAATGTTGAACCGGTGAGTGATTTGATTATGAGCACCAACTGCGCATATTTATAGCATTATATTTAGAGTGTGGCATGAAATGTGCTTCATTTATATATAATCTAATCACAGTTTAAATAACAGATTATTGTCATCCTACTAAAAGAAACAATGTGAAGTTGTGACCGCTTAGTCATTGGTTTGATTTACTGACACATAGACAAAGAACATATGACTGTACATGAATCATTACATATCAGAAATCACTGGTCAAAGATCAGATATTAGAATTAATCACAGTTACTTATAGCATATATATATATATAGCATTGATGTGTGCCCTTTTACAAACATTTATATTCTGGGCATCATCCTCTGTTTGAATTAGAGAAACTGAAGACTTGCATGTTAATTATTAGCTGTTTAACAAAGCACCAAACTAAACAGAGCTGATCAGCCTGACATATATAAGCACTGTAAATTGATGTGCCATAATATTACACACAGACCAGCAATATCCGTTCAGGACAATCTGTCCACAAAACAAGAGTTATTCCTCAATAGACCAATCAGTAGAGTTAACAGACTCCTAATCATCAGATCTTACTGTCCAGAACATGGAAGCACATAAGATGACATTTCATACAACATAGGACTAAAACAAATAAAAGAGATACAGGCTCGGTGTGGCATATCTAATTATGGTTTTCAGTCCCAATGTCATCATACTTTCTTGGGAAACAAGGTAACACCATGCTGGGAATACATATGAAGATAGATTATTTGAGGATTAGTTGTGTTCTATAAGTTAATACCAATATATGTGTTCCAGCTTAATTAAATTAATTAACCCTTTCATGCATGAATTATGGAAAACATTATCTAGATTTTTAAAATATTTATAAAACATTAATATGATGCTAAAATTGAAATCAATTTTAATTTTTACAAAATTCTGTTAAAAAAATATTTAACTGTCCACATATGTGGACACCATGCAACAAAGGCGTAAAAAGGGACAAAAAGCCACAGATGACAATATGAAATATTGATCTCCTCAATCACTACCAGTTTACAATATAACAACGATAAAACACATATTGTAGGAACTATAATGGTAGTTACATATATGTGGAAACCTAGTAGCAATATGGGCTGGGCTTTGCTGGCACATACTCATCATCACTGCTGTTACTGTCACTTCCACTGTCCTCTGGGATATTCTATATTATTCTGTACTGAGTGCTTGACCTGTGCTGTCCCTATTTGGAAGGCAAAATGCAAATTTGTCTCGGTATGTATGTGTAAAGTTGCCTTTTAATGGGGTAAATTGTAATTTTGAATGGTTATTTATGTTGCTGTATTTGTTAAATTTTATTACAATATAAGACCATTCAAAACATATTTGCAAAAAAAGATATACTAACAGAAATTGTGTGCTTTATGCAATCTGACTCCACTGTTGCATGACGTCCATATACATGGACAATTAGTTTTTGGTGTATAAAAACTACATTTTACTCTACAAGCAATGAATATTTATAATACAAGACAGTAGCCACTGTTACAATATTGCTGTCAATCTACTGACACTGCCTTCAAGTGGTTTGGAGAATTTGGAGAAAATGATAAATGAACCCTAAATTGAGTTAAATTACATTTTTTAATTGTTTTACTGCTTAAATTGCTAAAATACTATAAAAAAAAAACATTTTAACATTATAATATGTTTACATTTTTGTGATTTCATATTTGAAATAAAGGTATTCTTCAGCAGGTTCCCTTTTGTCTGTAATGTGTTAGACATGCACGAAGATGAATCAAAGAAGTAAAAACTCTGACATTATCCTCATTACGGTTTGTATTTATTTATACCATGGTCTGTCTGAAAAAAATACATAATGCACTGCTTCCATTAAAGCGCACACACACAGGCCCTGTACACAATGGCACCCTATACACTGTCAGAAAAAAAATGTACATTGCTGTCACTGGGGCGGTACTCTAAGGTACAAAACTGAAAAGGTACTAATATGTACCATTTAGGGGTGAGTAAGGTACAAAGATGTACTTTTTCACTTTTGTACCTTAGAGTCCCGCCTCAGTGACAGCACTGAGACACTATGATCTACATGTGGTTTTCCTATGAGTCCAAACTTTTGCAATGTTTTGACTGTCGGGAAGAAGTCTGCTGCAGAGCTCGCTTCAGTGCAGATTCAGCAAAGGAGCGCACCAAGGGCGCATATATAGAGGGTATGCCAACGTGGCTGCGGTTGCACCAACTGAGTGGCAAAAAGACAGCACTGGTTATCAGCAGGAATGCCGCTAAACACGCACAAAACCAAGCCCGGCACCTGAAGGCTCGGCCACAGAGCCCATGGACATCCCTGTGCACCCCTCCGGACCGAAGGCGACAGACTTGATAATAGCATGTAATGCTTCTGCTACTGATTGCTTTTAGAGGGAAAAGCTGCCCATAACTGGTCTAAGATCTGTTTATTTCGTAATAAATCACATATTATTAGTGAAAAAAAGTTGGCAAAAGATCCAGTGTTTATCTGTCTTTGTGCTCGTCAAATGATTCAATTTCCAACTTGTTTTCACTTCGGTGAGTAATGTAGCCAATCACTGATATTTTTGATGATTTCTAAAATGTAATGGCCAATCACAGGTGGTGAAGCTAGAATCCACTCACCGCTCAAGTTGTCCAGTGCTGAGTTCTGGACATGCGCTAATCCTCTCTAAGTGTAGACATTATGTAAATATGAGATTCACTGTGACGTCATTGATTAATATAACGGAGCTTTGTGAGATCACGTTCATTGAATGAGTGACAGCTATTAGTGATTATAAAGGGAGTGCTTTTTGCGCACCGTCTAGGCAATATAAAAAATAAAAATTTTGTTTTCCATTCGGCCACACACGCTTCAATACATAGGCCCATGTCTGCATATAAATGCGGGATTTACTCTTAAAATTGTGATGACTGACCTAGTTTCCTAAAATAAAGTGTTACCAAAATAAATGAATAAATAAAACTAGGACAGGGACTTTTGGCGCATAGAAATGCACTTGACCTTAAAGTACTGACTTTGAGCTAGGATGGCATAAAGTGAATTTACTGCTATTAAATTCTGTCATCATTTACTCACCCTCATGTCGTTCCAAATCTGTATGAATTTCTTTCTTCTGTGAAACACAAAAGATGATATTTTGAAGAATGTTGGCAACCAAACCATTTTGGTGACCCTTTATATCTAACAGGCGCAAAACAGACTCTTTTCTTTTATCTTCCACAAACTATCCTTTTAAATTTTTTTTTTTTTATTTATTTATTTATTTATTTATTTATTTTTAAAGAGTTAACACCTAATTTATGTAAGACACTGATATCTATCTTTTATGAGGCTCTCATTGAATTAACTTCAACAATTTATTTCAGTGAAAATTAAAACTATTGAAAACATATTTAAAGAGAAAAAAAAGCTTTGTCCTCATGGGATCCAGGCTTTAAAGCTGTTTTGTTAAATTATCCTTCAATTGGCCTAATGAAATTCACAATGGTTCTTGGATAGAATCCAGAGTTCAACTGTAGTTTTATTCAGTTTTTATTCTTCCCATACATCCTTTGACAGTTATTGTTTGATGTCATACTGTTCTTCATGTGAGTCACCAACTCTATTTTTGATCGTATCCTGTGTTCCTCATCTTCCTTCATCGGCTAAATGTGACACAAGGTAGACACAGGTAAAACCATGCTTATTACAGTGGGTAGGCCTATGTGGTTTCTAAATAAATAAATAAATATAAACTATAGAATTTGTAATAAAAATATTATAAACGTAGAACATAGGAAAATAGACTCTATGAAAGTAATTTATCTTCTGCAATATTTAATGCAAGTAATAACAGCAACATTTTTAACAAACACATTTTTGCCAAAACACCATATTTCTTCACTGTTAGTAGCTCCAAGGTAAATTACTATAAAGGTGGTGGTGCTGGATTGACAAGCTTGTAGTGTGTATTGACATTTTCCAATTTTGCAGTTTCCCATGCATTTCAATTTAAAAAAAATAAATAAAAAATAAAAAGTGCCTATATGGGGAGGGAGGGGGAGGTCTCTCTAGCTTTGGCCTGTCAATTCAGACAACAAACCAATACGGCATTTCAGAATGTTTGTAAACAGTAGGCACCAAGATACTTCCGGGTGGCAGAAAGCGAGCGGCTTCTACTGACCAACAGATCCAGCCGGCTACTGTAAACAGTTACATAGTTAAAAACGTTGTTGTTGATCAAAGCTGAAACTATTAAGAAAATGTGTTGTGTTTGAGGTTGCGCCGCCAGATATACAGCAACAGGTGTAGGACTTTATCGATTTCCTCCAGAAAAAAAGTAAATATATCCAGCGGAACCTGTGGGTGTTACAGATAAGATAGCAAGACTGTTTGGTGGCGGAGTAGCCATTTCTAACAGGGCAGACTGAGAACCAAAACATAGTTGTAGGCTACTTTCTGATGTATGATTGATGTGTGTACCACATTGGTTTCATCATCACCGCGAGTTTAGTTTGAGTGAATGCCTAGCTGAGTAGGTCTGAGTGATCTTTTTCACAGTCAAAAGCTCACGTCTGTGCCATCCGATCCGAGCAACAGGAAACAATCATAGCCTTTTTAGTTAGATAACACGGAAATAGACTATCTACCATAGCAGAACATATTGTAAGTCAAACAGCAACAGTCACTAAAATAACTACTCAATGGTCGGCTGAGGCTCATTTAAAAATTATGGTAGTAGACTAGCGCTACATCTACTAGACCAAGGTTAGGCATTTCATGTATTGCTATCTCCTGAATTAGTTAATCAGTCCCTCAATGATCATGTTACCATGTCTGAATTTCCACCACGTTTGTTTTTGAATCAACGTCTGAGCCGACAGTGGGTCTCCCTTCCAAGCAATTTACTAGCATTGCCATAGGAACGCGTCGGCTTTTGCCACCCGGAACAATATCTATTATTGTTGTGATGTCATGGTTAATTGTTGTATGGGCTGCTGTCCATGGCCCAAAAAAAAAAAACTTGGCCCCAAAGTGCGTAGGTTGGAAAATGCCCAGTATGCCCGATTAATCCAGCCCTGATTACCATCTCTATCACGATCAAGCACGATTCATCATTGTGAAAGTTTATTACCAGCTTGTGTTTTTAAGTATATATCAGTCTAAACTTCTGATATATGGTTTTCTGAGCACACACACATCCGAAGCATGTGCACATAAAGATGGCTGTCAGAAGGTGTCTCCTGTAAGTATTAAGATCTCTTTCAGTGTATTAAAATTAAATCAGCATAATATACGTCCTTCTGCTAAATATGCTGTTAATATTAATCAAACAACAAAACAAAAACAGAAAAATCATTTACTCTTGATTGAATAACTTTAGTAATAATACATTTCTTGAATGCTGCTGTTAAATGCTCTCGCGAGGAGATAAACATGGTGGACTGTGTTCAGCTCACTCAGGGCAGGGTCTATGCTAATAGGCACAGACCGTCAGCATTTGTGGGCGGGGCCTGTGCAATGTAATGTCACATTGATTATGATTAATGATGGGCGTTAAAAAAGGAGTGGGTGGATTTTTACCATTGTGGTTTTGTACACACACTGCCTACACACATTTATGTTAACCAATAATAAAATTGTTTCATTTGTTTACATTTAGACTTCAAAGGGGACTGTAAGACTGGAGAAACTGTAAGAACTGTAGGAGATGGTGACTCTGAGAAAACAAAGGAAATTAACATCGGAACTCTTGTGCGTCCCCATCCGAGACGACGTCACACTAAGTTAACCATCCGAGACGACTGCAGGCTGCTCAGTAACAGGCTCCAAATCTCCAGCGGAAGCCCTGTGCTCCTTCCAAGGCATGTAGGACTGCCACCACAAAAAAACCCAGCACAGCTCTCCTGGCCATGTCCGGACCGGGGGACCCTCCTTCTCTGTCCCCGAGTCCTCAGAGAGCTGGGGCCTCCACTGACTGTAGGTGGAAAACGGGGAGTTAGTGTAAACTTTTTAATCCTACCACAGTCATTTCATGCAATAATTTCTCATCTGAGGCCTTAAACTTGCAGTTTTAAAAGTAGACTATATTTTGTCTCTGTCATTCTTCTCACCTTTTGTCATAAATATTTACAGATGGTACTCTAATAGTTCTTTTCCCAAACTGTTTTTGTGATTTTCAGGGTGCAAGTGTTCTAATTTGGGGGTGTTGAGTGTATGGAAAGTATGTAGCCACATCATTAGTGTCTTCTTCCACTAAGGCCCTTGACACAACATTGAAAGTTACATACACAAACACATTCTCAACAATAATCCTCCCAGCCTGTTTCAGTCAAATAACTCTCTGTAGATACACCCACACACACATCAATGACTTGTGCACACACACACACACACACACACACACACACACACACACACACACACACACACAAAAGAATAACTTCTCTTGTTTCGACTTCTGCCTTTATGTCTGGGGTCCAGGATCCCAGTGATGTGTATGCAGTACTAATAAATAAATAAATATCATAATTACAAATAATTTAATGTATCTGTTAACATACATACAGTGCAATGACTTGAAATCACCACTTCTATGATGAACATAAGTAGTGAAACCATTTTGTAAAGATATTATAAATATTTGAATGAAACTATGAAATAAAATTTCTGACAACAACGTAATACAGGAAATTATATGAACCTCATTACTGTGATTCAAGATTCAAGATTCAAGATTCAAGATTCAAGATTCAAGAGTTTTATTTGTCACATACACAGTTATATACAGAATATACAACCGGCAGTGAAATGTAAACAGGTCCGCTCCATGGACAGTGCAAATTCACAGTTAAAAACACAAGGAAGAAATTATAATAGAAATAGGATATAAAAAAGTACTATATATATATATATATATATATATATATATATATATATATATATATATATATATATATATATATATATATATATATATATATATATATATATACATATAATTATAAATAATCAAGTCAAGAAAAAAAAGGTAACAAATAAGGATAAAGTGGAATAAAATAATTGAAGTAGACTTTGCAGTGAGTAAACTGTAGACTTATAAATATGTGGTTAACAAATGTATAAAGAGTATAATGTGCAAACAGGTTTATGACAGGTTGTTACACAGTAACAACGAACAGAAAGTGCAGTGCAATGTCAGTGTATCGATGTTTATCCTGACGTGAAGTCACGTGATGTTAAGTGACTGAGTTCAGGAGTCTGATGGCCTGGGGAAGAAGCTCCTCCTGAGTCTCTCAGTTTTGGCCATCAGGTTTCTGAAGCGCTACCAGATGGTAGCAGCGTGAAATGAGGGTTTGCAGGGTGATTAGAGTCCTTGATGATCTTGGTAGCTCTACCTTTGCAGCGTTTGGTGTAGACGTCCTGCAGAGACGGAGAGCTGACCTGAGATACGCTCGGATAAGCGCACGACTCTTTGCAGGGCTTTGCGGTCATGACTGGTGCTGTTCCCATACCACGCTGTGATGCACTGAGTTAAAACACTTTCTATCGCCCTAAATAGAAAGTTTTCAGGATAGCTGGTGAAAGCCTGAATTTCCTCAGCTGGCGAGGTGGTACAGTCTTTGCCTGGCTTTTTTCACCTGTGTCTGAATGTGAGCAGTCCAGGTCAGGTCCTCGGAGATGTTTACTCCCAGGTACTTGAAGCTGCTCACTCTCTACTGGTGACCCGCTGATCATGAGGGGAGTATGTCCGTTGCTGTCTCTTCCTGAAGTCCACAATCATTTCTTTGGTCTTGCCAACATTCAGAGAGAGACAGTTGTCCTGGCACCATGCTGTTAGATGCTCCACCTCGTCCAAGTATGCCGTCTCATTGTTGTTGGAAATGAGGCCCAGGACAACAGTATCATCAGCAAATTTGATGATAGAGGTGGAGCTGTGTGTGGACAAACAGTCATGCGTGTAGAGAGAGTAGAGCAGGGGCTCAGGACACAGCCCTGTGGAGCTCCCACACTCAGGGTGATGGAGGTGGAGGTGGACTGGCCTATTCTCACCACCTGAGGCCTGCCAGTGAGGAAGTCCTCAATCCAGTGGCAGAGAGAAGGATTCAGGCCGAGATCCAGGAGTTTGGAGGTTAGCTTGGTGGGAACTATGGTGTTAAAGGCTGAGCTATAGTCAGTAAATAGCATAGTTCCCACTTTTGCTGTCGATGTGAGTGAGGAGAGTGGAGGACATGAGAGATGGCATCTTCAGTCGATCTATTGGGACGATAGGCAAACTGAAGAGGGTCCAAAGTGTCAGGAATGAAGGCGCAAATGGTGTTTTTAATGAGTCTCTCAAAGACCTTCATGACAGACGTGAGAGCCACTGGACGATAGTCATTTAGGCAAGAGGGTTTACTGTTCTTAGGGACAGGGATGATGGTGGATTTTTTGAAGGAGGTGGGGACCACAGATGTAGCGAGGACTCATTAAAGATAGATGTAAACAACCCGGTGAGCTGATCAGCACAGGACCGCAGAACACGACCTGAAATACCATCCGGCCCAGCAGCTTTCCTGACGTCCACACGCTTGAGTGCTCTCCGAACTTCATCCTCCGAGACAGAGATCACGTGATTGTTGCTGCTCTGAGTAATTTCTCTAACGCGCCACTTGGCGGAGTCGCGTTACCCGCGGTTACAGTCAAAGCAGCATAGAAAGAGTTTAACTCGTTCACGAATGCGGATCAACGCTTGCCTCTGATTTAGATCCAAAGGAGCAGATGGACCTCAGACCTTGCCACATGCGCCGCGAGTCGTTGAGTTGGAAATGAGACTCCACCGGTCTTTATAACGGAGTTTTGCGGCTTTAACTGCTCGTCTGAGAGCATAGCAGGACGATCTGTATTCATTCATATTCCCTGAATGGAGACCGGGCGTTGTAAGCAGCAGTGCGCGTGCGTTCACTGCCTGGATTGAATTGTCCACCCACGGTTTCTGATTTGAGAAGGACGTTATTGTTATTGTTTGCGTGGCTTGCTACTGTAAGCGTGTTGATGAAGCAAAGCGCCACGTCTGTGAACTCGCTTACGTCAGCTGAACTCGCTCGGAACATGTCCCAGTCAACGTCATCAAGAGCTGCCTGAAGCGCGGTCTCTGAGTGGGGTGACCAACGCTTAACTTCCCGCCTCACCGGGGGTTCCTGGAGGAGCTTTTGTTTGTATTCGGGAGTGAGGAAAATGGCGGCATGATCCGATTTGCCAAACGCTGGAAGTGACCGCGCTTTATAGGCGTTCTTAAACGGAGAGTAGCAGTGATCCAGTGTGTTTGCTCTCGTGTGGGGCAGGAGACGGCTGGTGAAAGTTCAGCAGGACTTTCTTTAGGTTTGCTTTGTTAAAATCGCCGCGACAATGAATGCAGCGCGTCGGGATGTTGGTTTATGACGCCGCTGGCAACATCATGAAGGCCAGATAAAGCCAGCGCTGTGTCTGCCTGCGGTGGGATGTAAACGGCGGTCGCGACAACCGCAGAAAACTCCCTCGGCAGATAGAATGGGCGGCAGATGATTGTTAAATGTTCCAGATGAGGTGAGCAGGACCGCGAGAGAATGGTGATGTTCCTGGGATCGCACCATTTCTTGTTGATCATGAAACACACTCCACCGCCTTTGGATTTACGGCCGCGGCTGTTCTGTCCATCCGAAAACAGAGAAGTTCTCGGCCAGGCGTCACAGCTGTGTCCGGGACCGCGGGCGTGAGCCATGTTTCAGACAAACAATAGATATTACAGTCTCTCATGTCCGTTGAAAACTTATCCTGGCTCTAAGATCGTCCATCTTATTATCCAAGGATTGAACATTTGCTAGAAGAATGCTCGGGAGAGGAATGCCCTTTTCTCAGTCTGTTACGGATACCAACCACGTTTCCCACGGTGTTTCTTTGTTCTCGCCGCTGGCTCTGGCCATTGTTCAACTCGGCGTTCGAAGAATCTCAGATGGCCACAGAGGATCGGCGAAAGTGTCCTGAAACAGTCCAGTGTAGTAACCAATGTCCAAAAAGAGTTTTGCTGTCGTAGTAGATCAATGCAGATGATAAGTTTGTAAAAACTGAGAGTAAAAGAAAGTAAAATAGTAAATAAAAGCACAGTCTTCGCGGAGCGACCTGAGCGGCGACCAAACACAGCGGCGCCATTTTGTATCTGTGTGTTGTGTTTGTAAGTGAATTGTGAAGTGAAGTAACAGAAGTAAACAAGATGGTTATATAGAGATATAGTTCGCTACTCCTGTCTTGTGATGAGGATTAGAATTTTTTCTGCTATTGTTGGTTACGAAGATTGCTGTTGCTAACGTGCCTTTCCTGAGTTTATCCCTGCCTTGCCCTGGTGAGCCTGCTATTCCATTCAGCACATGGCTGTGGATATTTGAAAATTATCTACGAGTTATTGATGCTACAGGGGATGCCTGGCTGAATGAAAGATGGAGAGTGGTATTGCTTCAGGCACAGTGAAACAATGGATTTTCTACTCATTGGCTAAAACAGGTATAACGTACGTATATGCAGAGGTGTATGGCAGGCAAGGCAAGCAAGGGCTGATTATTTAAACAATCAGCAGCAATCATAGCAACCTCTCTGCATCCTTGTCACGCTGGCTATGCTTTTGCCGCCTTGCCTCGGACGGCTTTTTCAAACTGGCACAGCGCTTACTTGCAACACTGTAGAAAATGCATAATTTGATTTGTTAAACATGAAGAGGATCCGTCTGTCATGGCCGTTCACTCTAATGCTAATCTAGATAAATGTGAGCTATTTTTAGGCACATATCCAAGTGTTTGGCAGAGTGTGGAAGTTAAAGTATAGCATGCTTATTGCTTGACATGGAGGCACCAGCATGATTTTTTTTCCCTGGTAACAGCAGAAACAACTTAAAATACTCCATTTTAGGTTATACAGATATGAGTAATAGGGGAGTGTGGGGCACAGCCTAGTGCGGTTTAACACTTTCCACACATGCCAGGATGACGAAACTTTGTGTATTTACTAGTTGCCATATCAACATTATTTAGAGAAACAATTGCGCCAAAATTAAAAAAAATCTTTGGAAGATATCACTGAACATTTATTTAACCATAGCAAAAGTAAATTTATTACTGAAGCTTATTTTTATTTTTTTGTGTTTATTTAAAATAAGGCAAATCTGATATTATTTTAATCTTATATCTGTTATTGAACAGTTGAGATGGTTCTTTAATGCTGATCTAACAGCAGAAGACGCGAGCCGCGGTTTAAATCCCAGATGTGCAGGTGGGGTGTGTTGTCACACTGCATTACAATGAGCCCCTATTAGAACTACACTATTATATTCTATACTTTTATGAATTCTTTTGAATAACCATGAGAAAAGGATTAATAAAGACTGAGAGTCAATGTTCAGAAATGATTCATTATTATTATGTTTTTAACTCTGCTGTATAGCTGTATTTAGCGATGTGTTTGTTGTCAAACTCAAAAATTTGTATATTTTTAATGATTAAAAATGGCATTATTTTATTTTAAAAAGTAAATATTTAAAAATATAAATAAAAATATTTTAGTTTGTCTTGGATATTTTTTGGATTATATCAGATAACATTTTAGGCTGTCATTTGGTGATGTTACAATGTACCCCTCACATGTTACAATGTTCCCCACCTATGGGACATTTTGTCACATTTCACTTCCATTCTTTCAGGGTAAATCAAGAAAAAAAGTATGCACTGTATTAATGAAACACAACCACATAATTGTATTAGATGTGTGTGAAATTAATGTGGGAAAAAATAAATACTCTGAACCCCAAGTGGATTTACACAAACTGAGAAAGTCAAAAAGCGTTAGGTTGTGCCCCTACATCATTCGTAACTGTAAACTGTAAACTCTACTTTTATTTGTGTAAACTCACAATAACAACAAAAAGTTTTGTAAAATAAAGAAAACAAACAGGGCACGCTTTCTGCCATCTCTGTCTCTGTGAACTAGAGCGCGTCTCAAAACTGAATCGAAATTCAGCATATAGGCTACTTGCCTCACATACATGAGAAATGTCTACTTTTAGACAAACCAATTCAAACAAATACTCTCTGTGTCAGTCACGTTTAGTTACCGTTTGATTGGACTTTCAGTTTGTTTGTATTTTTCACATGTTCCTTTGTTCTGTTTCCCGCCACTCATCTGTCTCCCCGGTTACCATAGTTACTAGTTCATCTGTATCAGCTGTGTGTCATAATTATCATAATGTTCACTATTTAAGTTCCTCCCGTTCCTTCAGTCTCTGTTCGATCTCCGTTATGCTATGTTGTGTTCACTTATTCTTATGTACATTAAAACTTGGTGCATTTTGGATTGAATTTGTCTGTCTTATTCTTCTTGCCTGAGCACAAATTGACACTCTGATTATGTAATAGTGATGCAAAGTCCAATTCATTTCTACGAACCATTCCTTTTCGGACAGTTTGGCTTAATGAACCGGTTCAAAAAGCCGATTCATAGGTTCCTGATGTCACCATGCAATGATGTCAGTATGCATTTCTTTCATGCTTTTTTATGCATTTTTCAGTGTCATGTTATATCAAGGAAACATTCAAATAAAGTAATCTGTGTCAATGCATATTGAAACAATCAAATAAAGTTATTTGCGTGAGTGCATTTTGCTGATTATTGCCTTTCATTCACTTAAGTTAATGATGTTTGTGGTTTCAGTTTCATTTGCGGATCCTTTGTGTCGGATACAACTGACCAATAATGAGTAGCCTAGACATGCATAAAGTAGCCTATATAGAAAGAATAAACCAGTCTTATAAACTTATAAATTTTGCTTAACAATTTAACATATAATCTGCATGCACAATAAACTACAGTAAATGTATTTACATCTCTCGACAGAAAGGTTTTTGTAGTTTTTAACAAAATGTTATTTAATAACAGTATATTTCCAGGACGTGCCTCAGGGTTGCGTCGTCAACTCAATCATCAGAATCCTCGGTAATCCTTGGCAAACTTCGACAGATGTTTGAACCGACTCTTTCGGTTCCTTTTGAGTACTCGGTAACCCTTGGCAAACTTCGACAGATGTTTGAACCGGCTCGTTCAGTTCCTTCTGAGTCCTCGGTAACCCTCTGCAAACTTCAACAGATGTTTGAACTGGCTCGTTCGATTCCTTTTGAGTACTCGGTAACCCTTGGCAAACTTCGACAGATGTTTGAACCGGCTCTTTCGGTTTCTTTTGAGTCCTCGGTAACCCTTGGCAAACTTTGACAGATGTTTGAACCGGCTCGTTCGGTTCCTTTTGAGTCCTCGGTAATCCTCTGCAAACTTCGACAGATGTTTGAACCGGCTCTTTTGGTTCTTTTTTAGTCAAACGTGCTACTTCGGCTTTTGCGTCTTGCGTCATCAGCCCGGAACTAAAATTTGATTCAGTTTGATTAATGAACCGGCTCAACCGGTTACTTGCTGAGAACCGGCTCAAAAAAAACGGTTTGTTCAAGAACCGAACATCACTATTATGTAATCCACATGAAAGGTACATTTCTCTCGATGTCACTGGCGCAAAGGCCCATCCACTGTACTGTGGAGATGGCGAGTCAGCATCAATTTTATATTTGCAGCCGACACGGACTCAGAAAACACTATAGTTTATTAATAAACCATTAAAATATCTCCTTGTATTTTTTTTCTGACACATTTCTAATCATTACTTTTGACAGTGCTTTGCGGCAAGCTTTATGCATGCGGTTGAGCGTGGAATAGGCTTCCACCCCCAGTATATACACTTACCTAAAGGTTAATTAGGAACACCTGTTCAATTTCTCATTAATGCAATTTTCTAATCAACCAATCACATGGCAGTTGCTTCAATGCATTTAGGGGTGTGGTCCTGGTCAAGACAATCTCCTGAACTCCAAACTGAATGTCAGAATGGGAAAGAAAGGTGATTTAAGCAATTTTGAGCGTGGCATGGTTGTTGGTGCCAGATGGGCCAGTCTGAGTATTTCACAATCTGCTCAGTTACTGGGATTTTCACGCACAACCATTTCTAGGGTTTACAAAGAATGGTGTGAAAAGGGAAAAACATCCAGTATGCGGCAGTCCTGTGGGCGAAAATGCATTGTTGATGCTAGAGGTCAGAGGAGAATGGGCCAACTGATTCAAGCTGATAGAAGAGCAACTTTGGCTGAAATAACCACTCGTTACAACCGAGGTATGCAGCAAAGCATTTGTGAAGCCACAGCACGCACAACCTTGAGGCGGATGGGCTACAACAGCAGAAGACCCCACCGGGTACCACTAATCTCCACTACAAATAGGAAAAAGAGGCTACAATTTGCACGAGCTCACCAAAATTGGACAGTTGAAGACTGGAAAAATGTTGCCTGGTCTGATGAGTCTCGATTTCTGTTGAGACATTCAGATGGTAGAGTCAGAATTTGGCGTAAACAGAATGAGAACATGGATCCATCATGCCTTGTTACCACTGTGCAGGCTGGTGGTGGTGGTGTAATGGTGTGGGGGATGTTTTCTTGGCACACTTTAGGCCCCTTAGTGCCAATTGGGCATCGTTTAAATGTCACGGCCTACCTGAGCATTGTTTCTGACCATGTCCATCCCTTTATGACCACCATGTACCCATTCTCTGATGGCTACTTCCAGCAGGATAATGCACAACGTCACAAAGCTCAAATCATTTCAAATTTTTTTCTTGAACATGACAATGAGTTCACTGTACTAAAATGGCCCCCACAGTCACCAGATCTCAACCCAATAGAGCATCTTTGGGATGTGGTGGAACAGGAGCTTTGTGCCCTGGATGTGCATCCCACAAATCTCCATCAACTGCAAGATGCTATCCTATCAATATGGGCCAACATTTCTAAAGAATGCTTTCAGCACCTTGTTGAATCAATGCCACGTATAGAATTAAGGCAGTTCTGAAGGCGAAAGGGGGTCAAACACAGTATTAGTATGGTGTTCCTAATAATCCTTTAGGTGAGTGTATTTAAGCAGCCTAATTAAATTAATAAACGTGATTAATTGATTAATCGCTTGAATGCTACTAGTCGACTAGAACAATCTTTAGTTGGGGGCAGCCCTAAACAATGTATTTACTTAGCTGACATGAATTAGTAATTAGCAGTTGATCCAGCTCCTCTACATTGAATTAGTTGAGTTGAATTCAAAAGATTGTACTGTCTCTTGAATATTGTAATGTATTCATTGTGGTGAGGTTGGCGAGCGAGAGACGTGGGAGGAGCTAGCGAGACCGATGCGTGATTGAGAATGAGCGTCACCTGCGAGGCTCACCGGTCTCAAGTCCTCTCATGAGGAAGCTCGGAGGCATATAAGGATGAGCGACACCAGTGAAGGACGAGAGAGGTGTGTTTTGTTTATGGTTTATTATGTGTGTGCGTGGCAGCCGTCCGTGAGGGGCTGCCTGCATTATTTTCAGTTTGTTTATTTATTTCTTAAAGTCTTTGAATCTTCACCGGTTCCCGCCTCCTTCTTCCCTGAACTAAGAGCTGTCATAAAGATGAAGATTGACATTTTGTTAATTAAAAATAAATAAGCACTTTAATGTTGTAAAAACAAAACAATTTATGTTCTGTTAGATGTGTTTTGACTACTTTTTGTATGCTGTATAATTATATCTCTAAGTAACAAAGATATATTAACCCTTTCACACATAAATTTAAAATATTCTGGCTTAGGTCTGGCTTTTTACTGTTACAGTGGAGGGTCTTCTTCCTGATGAATCATGTATACAGGCGATTTAAAATGCACCTGCTGGTTATCTGTCACATTTGCCCTTGCTGCTTCTCCTGCAGATTATGCTGTTGCTCGAGATCCTGTTGATGATGTTGATGAAGAGTTTGTTGCTTTTCTATCTGCCACCTAGCCTAGAAATCTAGATGCACCCTAGCATATAGATCTAATCTAATTAGCATCCAGTGTAGTCTAGCAACTCTCTGTTGGCTTGCAAGCTGGAAAAAACAAACTCTGGTCAGGCCAATCACATCGTGTATAGAGTCGGTGGGCGGGCTTAACATAATGACGGCAGAGTTGCGACGGTTCTGCATGCTACTTGTAAACAAAGAAGCTGGCAAACAGCAGTCTTTCGAATCGGCTTTGGCTGTGACTCTGGAAGACCTGGAGTTAAGCTTGTCTTTGAGAAAAGAACGGCACTGAAGTCATTCTTAAGAAAGGAAGATGTGTTCAGAGATTTGCCGACCAGCTACGGCGAAAGTTTAATCTATCAACTAGCTCCGCTTCACCTTCTTCGTTGCTCTGGTTGGTTGTAGCGCTATCCTATTGCATGCAGAGGGAATCTGAAAGACAACCGTTTATCCCGCCCCTCGAATTGAGCCCTGCCAGTGGTGAGTTAGTTCCCAGTCCCAACATCTTGATGTGGGTCTGGCTTGTCAGGCTATCTGCCGCCAGTAATTCTTTGTCTGCTACTGCTGATGTTGATGCTGAGGAGTTCACTACTCCTTTTTTTGTGTGCTTCATTGCTTACCAACCACACAGTGACGAGGTCAAAAAGTCAAACACATATGATAATTTTATCTTTTTATGACAAGGAAAGGCTTATAAACAACTGGCAAGAGTGTATCTACAGTGCACTGCCAGCCCTAGCATTTTGGGGGCCCAAAGCTCAGATTTCAAACATTAACACATGCCACTGACACAAGCAAACTTTATTAAAGTTATTATTACTAAGCATTACTGTCTAAACTAGGGGTTGCACAGACTAATCGACTAGTCAACTTTAATGTCATGACTCTTTAAGCTTGATGTTGACTAGTCACTGATCATGGCCTATAGAGGGTGCGACAGGATAAGAAATCTTTGAAGTCCAATTTTACGCTTCATTTCCAACAGTTAAAATAACAAATAAATGGATACTCTGAGAGCACTCCACAAGATATGATTATACCATCTGGATGTTCAAAACTGATCGGGTGAATGCACGTTTTAAACAGCTTATTGTACACATAAATGAATTGCCGTACTAAACTAATGCACTGTTGCATTGTAACACACACACATAGACAGTAGCTCACACATCACATGCAGATCACACACACACACAAAAACATTCAGGAGCACAGAAACGTATTGTCAACACTGGTCTGTGATTTATCAATAAAATAGCTTAGAAACTGAAAAGTTCTAGCATATATTTCTTAGTAACTAAAACCCACAGCTTCACTATTAGAAGAGCGATGCTTCCAGGTAGAATTATTTCACACTCTCTCTAACAATCGCTCTCTAATGTATTATATAAATGTAATCTTTGTCTGTATCTGATTTAGAACGAGCAGATATCTGTGAGAAATATAACAACCCAAATACAAAAGAACTGATAAAAATAAGCCGTTATGTAGGAGCAATAGCCTTGTGGGCAGCGCTGTGTCATATGCCATAACTGTGCACAAGGCAACCAGCGTTCCAGTCTCATCTTGAGGTTCAGGATTATTTGTTCATTAATGACGTCATCAGCAACCCCTAGTCTGACCCCTAAACCAGCGTTTAAGTCTCAGCTCAAGGTTCAAGCTTATTTGTTCATTAATGACATCTGACATCACCTCGTCTGACCCCTGGCATGGGGCCCCCTGGTGGTCCCTATGTAACCACTTGCATTACTTATTATTAGTCAGTAAAATTAATGTATCTTACAGTGTAACATTTTGTTAGAATGTAAATTTTTTTTTATGGAGACCATTTGAAGCATGTTAAGGTTACGATGGCCCTGGAGTCTCTAAGACCCTAGATCAAAGCTTAATACATCTTAATATCCCATATCTCAAAGCTTTTTTTAAAACAAAAAATAAATACATAGTTTAATTTACAGGGGTGTGAAGGCATTTCATTTAATTTCTCCAGCCTCTGTAAAGTGCTCGCTGTTCTCACTGTAAAGACATGAGAATAGACACATCCTGACCCCAAGGTTCATTAGAGCTCCAAGAAGTGGATGTTTTGACCTTTGAGACTCCACAGTTTCTTCTCCAACCAGTTTTCTTGAGAGAGCTTCTCTACCATTGTGAAGTTGAAGGAAATTAGATGCGGATGAATTGCCATCTGAGTGTCTCTATGGTAACAGCCACACAGGAGACCCATTGCATGAGCGGTTCCTCTTGTTTCCTGCCTTTTTGCATCTGTGGACTCACGGATGTTGCTTTCAGTCAACATCAAAGTGACGAGGCTTATGTTGATGCATCCAAGGGTATACAGCACCTAAAGGAAGTAGAGTGTTCCAGATGTGATATCTGACAGCAGCGTTTTGTCACAGAAGGTGCCGATGGACTCAAAAAAAAAATTTTGTTTATGCAAAGTCCACATGCCTGCCAGAATTTTCTTACAGGGTGTGTTGATAGGAAACAGTGTGCAATAAAAAAGTTATTCTGCAAACACAGACCATTAAAGTGCTTTTATGAGTTTAATATTAGAACAGTTGCATAATTATTTCCATAAACGCAGTCCTCAGGTAAAATTCCAATAATAATGAAGAGTCCAGTAATGTACTTCAGTCTTTTCCTGTCTATGTTCCTTGAAAATGAACTGATTGAACAAAAAACATGTATGTTGCATGTAAATAACAGTATTTGTATTTTTTATATATATATATATATATATATATATATATATATATATATATATATATATATATATATATATATAAGACTTACAAATGAGGAGAGCAATAGAAGCAACTAAACAAACAAGAGGGCAACAGCATGCACGTTCTGTAACTAGTCTCAGATAATCTAACACCATACACATATACTTTTTTTTTTTTATAAAGAAACAAACAAACAAACAGAAAAATGAATATAATAGTTAAGTGCTAGTCTTTATTGGTCAGGTGCTGCTGGAAAAGATGCTTCTTAAGATGTTTTTTGAAAATGGCTACAGACTTGGCTGCTCGAATTGAGATAGGCAGGTCATTCCACCAGGTGGGAACAGTCCAGGAAAAGGTCCATGAAAGTGATTTCATGCCTTTTTGGGATGGCACCACGAGGCGTCGTTCACTTGGAGAACACAAGCTTCTGGAGCATAAGTGTGAACAAGCAAGTTTAGATATATTGGTGCAGAGCCTGTGGTTACTTTGTAGGCAAGCACCAGTGCCTTGAATTTGATGCGAGTGGCTATTGGCAGCCAGTGCAAACTGATGAAGAGAGGTGTGACATGCGCTTTCTTCGGTTCGTTGAATACCACCCTCACGCTGCATTCTGGATCAGTTGCAAGGGTTTGATAGTGCATGCCGGAAGGCCCACTAGAAGGGCATTACAGTAGTCCAGTCTGGAGAGAACAAGAGCTTGGACCAGGAGTTGTGTGGCCTGCTCTGATAGGAAGAGTCTAATCTTCCTAATGTTGTATAACCCAAATCTGCAGGACTGGGCTGTTGCAGTAATGTGGTCAGTGAAGATTAACTGATCATCAATCACAGTTCTGAGGTTCCTGTCTATGGTTGATGAACCGAGCTGAATGGAAAAATTTTGATGAAGTGCCTGGTTGGTTGACACCACAAGCAGTTCTGTCTTTGCAAGACTGAGTTGAAGGTGATGCTCCTTCATCCAGCCAGAAATGTCTGTCAGGTGGGCAGCAATACGAACACCAAGTGTAGGATCATCTGGTTGAAATGAGAAGTAGAGTTGAGTGTCATCCGCATAGCATTGATAGGAAAAGCCATGTTTCTGAATGACAGATACAAGTGATGACATGTAGATGGACATGTAGAAGAGAAGTGGTCCAAGCACTGAGCCCTGTGGAACTCCAGTAGCTAGATTATGTGACTTAGGCACTTCACCTCTCCATGACACCCTGAAGGACCTACCTGAGAGGTAAGACTCCCATCTTAATGAGAATTGACAGGAGGATCTGGTGGTTAACTATGTAAAAAGCAGCAGACAAATCCAGCAAGATGAGTACTGTGGATTTGGAAGCTGCTCTTGCCAGTCGCAGTGCTTTAGTAACCAAGAGCAGGGCAGTCTCAGTTGAGTGACCACTTTTGAAGCTGGATTGGTTGTTGTCCAGGAGGTTGTTCTGTTCAAGAAACATGGAGAGTTGGTTGAACACAACCCGCTCAAGTGTCTTTCCAATGAAATGAAGAAGGGATTCCGGTCTGTCGTTTTCTAAAAGTGCTGGATTCAGAGAGGGTTTCTTAAGCAGTGAGGTTACCCAAGCCTGCTTAAATGCTGTGGTAAAGGTCCCGGTATGAAGAGAAGTGTTGACGATGTGAGTGAGTGCAGGAGTAATTGAAGAAGAAATGGCCTGAAGGAGGTGAGTGGGGATAGGATCAAGTGGACAGGTAGTGGGATGATTGGAAAGAATGAGTTTGGAGACTTCTGCCTCGGAGAGCAGAGAGAAGGAGGGGAGCGTGTGTGTGTTCATTGTTGAGATGTGCATGTCAGTTTGTGGTGTGGAGAACTGGCTGCTGATGGGGAGGTGGTTTTGTTTATGAAGAATGTTGCAAAGTCGTCAGCTGTAAGAGTTGATGAAGGGGGGGAGGACAGAGAAGAGAAGAGAAGAGAAGAGAAGAGAAGAGAAGAGAAGAGAAGAGAAGAGAAGAGAAGAGAAGAGAAGAGAAGAGAAGAGAAGAGAAGAGAAGAGAAGTTTTTGAAAAGTGTGCGAGAGTCAGAGCAATTGTTGATTTTGTTGTGGTATTATATTGTTTTAGCAGTGGAGACATTTGCAGAGAAAGAAGAGAGAAGATACAAGGTAAGGTCAGTAGAGTCCAGAGCGATGTTCACAGAGCATCAGACAGCCAGGGGGCAGAGGGGGTGGTGCGGGCTAGTCTGGATGAAAGGGGGCAAAAGGTGTCTAAGCAAGATGTTAGAGTGGAGAAAAGAGTGTCAGTAGCACTGTTAGTGTCCAGTGCTGAGAACTGAGAAGGTGGAGGAAGTGAGAATGAAACCATAGTGGATAGGTGAGAGGGAGAGAGTGAGCGTAGATTATGCCAAAAGGTGATCTGCGGAGGAGTGTGTGTTGTGTCAGGAGTTAGTATGAGGTTAAGAGTGATGAGAAAGTTGTCTGAGATGTGCAATGGAGTAGCTAAAATGTTGTCTGTGGAGCAGTAGCGTGTGTAGACAAGGTCCAATTGGTTACCTGATTTGTGAGTAGCTGTAGTAGAAAGTCGCTTAAGGTCAAAAGAGGTCAGTAGAGTGGTGAAGTCTGTGGCCTGGTGTTTTTCAAGGTGGAGTACCATCCTCAGGGAAGTTAGAGAGTAACACATCCAACTCCTCCAAGAAGTTACCCAGGTGACCTGGAGGACGATAAACAACTACAACATGGATGTTTAACTGGGTGAGTAATAGTGATTTTAGTGTGATTCAAATGAACTGTTGCCAGAAAAGGATGTTAAGGGATTACATTTCCATTAATTTGAGATAAGCAAACCAGTACCTCCATCCCTCCCAATCGGGCGAGGGGTGTGTGAAAAAGTGAAATTAGTAGAGAGGGCCACAGGAGTGGCAGTGTCCTCTGGTTTGATCCAGGTTTCAGTTAGGGCCATGAGGCTGAGATGTGAATGAGTCACGATAGATGAAATAAAGTCTGCTTTTTTTACAGCAGACTGGCAATTCCAGAGACCAAATGGAATGGACATTAAAGTAGCAGAGGACCTGGGTAGATTACGCAGATTATTAGGAGTGCTATTATTACGCAGATTATTAGGAGTGCCTCAAATGTACAGAGCATCATTTACGAGTGTACAGTCAGAGTAATAGTAGAGATTTGAAAACACATAGTGAATACAGGTCAGAGAAATAAACAGATGAAAACAAGCTGAACACAAAGGGGGGAAAAGGGAAAGGAAAGCAATACTCAAGTGCCTTGTCTGTGTCCTTGCTCGGTGGAGTCGCACAGGTAGAGTCGCTGGTCTTTACATTCTTTGGTCTTCATACGAGGGCTGCCACGGAGTAGCTACCACTCTATTTTATACTCACTTGAAGTGTTGTTATTAACTGGCTACGACTCACCAAATCTTTGTTTACTCACGTGGCCAACAAGAACAAACGCTAACTAACCAGACACTGTGAGACTTCAGCAGCACGACTACAGCATGTGAATACACTATACAGACAAACTTTCTAATAACAAATGAGCTACAAATCAAATGAGAAAAGGATACAATACTCACACAGCTGTCTTCCCTGTTTTTCGATTGCTTCTCTCTAACTGACTGGCACAAACACAACACTATTTGTACTGCGCTGGCTTAGGCCATGCCTGAAACTTTGTTTACTCATGTAAACTCACCATAATACAAAATGCAGTCTGGTAGTATAGAGTTGTGGTCAGAATTATTGGCATGACAGCTATGACGTATTGTTTCACAGGAGTATAAATATGAGGAAACACAAAGGCCAAATTCCCTTAATCATCCATCAGAATAAGTAAAACCAAAGAATATGGTTCGGATGTGCAGCAAAAGATTGTTGAGCTTGACAAAATAGAAAGTGGCTGTAAGAAAATAGCTAAAGCATTGAAAATCCACATTTCCACCATCGGGTTAATAATTAAAAAGTTCCAATAAACTAAAAATGTTGTAAATCTGCCTGGAAGAGGACATGTGTCTATATCATCCTAATGCACGGTGAAGAGTTTGAGTGGACAAAGACTCTCCAAAGATCACAGATGAAGAATTGCAGAGATTAGTTGAGTTTTAGGGTCAGAAAGCCATAAAAACAACCCATATAAATCACCACAAGTTGTTTGGGAGGGTTTCAAGAAAAATCTTCCTTGCTCATCCAAAAACAAACTCCAGCATAGTCAGTTGTCAGATATGACTGGAAATTCAAAAGGGACCTGGTTCTGTGGACAGATTAAACTAAATAAGGTTTTTGGCAGAAAACCCACCAGATGTGTTTGGTGCAAACAAGGATAAAAAGTGCCCCATGTCCATGGTTAAATATACTGCTAGATCTTTAATGTTGCTGGCCTATTTATTGTGCTGGAGGTCCTGGACATTTTGTTCAGATACATGGCATCATGGATTCTAGCAAATACCAATCAAAACCTGACCGCTTCTGCTAGAAATCTTATAATGGGCTGTGGTTGGATCTTTCATCAGGACAATGATCCAAAACAAATATCAAAATCAACACAAAAATGTGTCACTGAACACAAAATGGAGCTTCTGCCATGGTCGTCCTAGTCCCCTGACCTGAACCCTATATAAAATGAGTGAGGTGAACTGAAGAGAAGAAGCACCAACATGGAATCTGAAGGATCAGGAGAGATTCTGTATGAATGGTCTCTGATGTCTTGTCAGGTGTTCTCCAAACTCATCAGGCACTATAGGAGAAGACTCAGAGCTGTTATCTTTGCAAAAGGGGGTTGCAAAAAGTATTTAATAAAAGGGTGCCAATAATTATGGCCAACGTGTTTTGGAGAAAAGCATTCATTTCATAATGTGATTTACCCCCACTTTTAATTATTTTACTTTAATGAAAGACTTTTACGCATTTGTAAATAAAATATCAAAAGGATAAACATTGCAGATTTATTTTCACAGCCATCTTTCATATTTACCAAGGGTGCCAATAATTCTGACCACAACTGTATAATATAGTTAAATTAGATGATATTATTTATAGAATCATAACACACATTAGATATAACTATTTCTTATATATACAGGTTATTTTATACAGATGTTTACATAATAGCTGATAATAAAAAAATGACCTAATTCAAAAGTGTACAAATGCTTGAATATGTAAATATAAATTAAACATTTATAAATATAATCTTAAAAAAAGAGAGATGCCCTTATTTTTCCACATTTTTATACTATGATGATCCAACACTATTTCACAACCAATGCGTACGTGTTTGAACGAGATGGCTAATTTGTACAAATTGGTACGACCTCACTCATATGAATTTGTACGATTTGTCTAAACCCCAGTGACGGTAGGTTTAGGGGTGGGGATAGGGGAACGTCATTTGTACGAATTCATACAAATTGGTATATGTACGAATTGCCGTGAGATTGGGCTGGATGATCATAGCGGACCAGTTATGAAATAGTGGTATTGTATTAATGATTTGCCATTCTTTAAAATATATAGTTTGGAAGAGATTGTTGGTGGGAATTACCCAGTTTGCATTGTGTCTACAGGACTGCATAATTCTTGGAGCCATCATTGATTATTACTGTGGATGAAATGTGAGTTCCATTTTAATAATGGGCTTGAGCTCAAAGTTTATTGTTTTTTACAGTGTACACTGTAAAACTTGTGGCGGCTAGATAGTACTAAATGCATCTGTTCATAAACTCCCTTGTGTTACTATTTTTTAAAGGTCATTGGTCAAATTAATTATGTGTCATTGCATTGACCAGCTTGCTATTTATAATAAAAATCCCATGTCGCCTGATAGTCAGCTATAAAAAATAGAGACGCTCTGCCAAGTTACATTTTTTCTCATTTCATCAGATGATGTCAAACAGCCACTATGTATGTGGTTAGTACTGTTTATAACTTCACTTAACAGTCACAGCGATAAATTAAATGAAGACACTGTTTTTTTTTCCAGACTTCTGTTAAACATAACCATAACAAAAGACTATTTTCATCCTAAAATCAGCACTGACAGTAATTTTCTCCAGATATAGGACTCATCCAGGAAACGATACCATAAATGTTACTTGGTTCCTATAATCGGATACAGTGAAAACAAAAACGATTACTCAGCCAAGTCCAACATATCATGATGAACAAATAGAGACCCAGAGGCCCATCTCATCAACTGTTTGCTCTCTTGCTAAATGAGTTTACCTGCCAGGTGATGTCAAACAGAAGGTGACAGGCGGGACCCATTCATCAACATGCAGCTGTTTTGAGATCTGTAGGATAATTGAAGCCAGACTCCTCCAGTTCTCTCCGTTACAACCCGGCAATGAGCCATCAATCCCACGTAAACACTATGTGGGAGATTGATGGATCCAACACGCTGCAGGATCTGCAGTCACAGGATTAATCAGAGAGAATGTATCTAAGTCCGTCGCACACATCCTATGGAGATGAACGACTTTGCAGTGAATTTTCTTTCTCTGAAATCTGTTGCTTTGTGGTTCATAACACTCGAACCTCAGCTGCAGGATCGCTGCCTGCATGATGCTTGAAAACTGTTCAATTACTGTCGTCATGGTGATGCTGCCATAGCAACAGAGTTTCCGGCGGTAATGATTTGCAACTAGTCTGCACACATTTGAGAGAGAGCATCATATAAGTGTTTTTCCACATGTGCTCAACAAAACACAAACCCATACAAAATGATTCCTGTTTTTAGAAACAACGAAAACGTATTCTGTTTCAGCGCAAACATACAGTACATGCATGAGATGGAAAGCTGTAATATTGGGTTACCTTAGCCTGACCCCTGGGGTAGACGGAATATCTAATTTCATATCTCATAACATTGCAGGGATTGTCATCTGTCTGGTTTAAGGGCAAATGCAAGCAGTGAGGAGATTTACGGGAACCTCAGAAAATCTAAACGGACACTTTCTCAAAACAGACAGATTGATGTCAAATATTAGTGACCTTCATGAAATTAGTGGTTGTAGCATTCTGAGCTTTCAGTTTTCACGTAAGTGCCCTACATGTGTGTGACAACAGCCTGAGGCGCGAAAAAACCGGGCATGCTGGTGGTTGAACATGGCATGCGTTACAAATCTCTGTTTGGAACACACCATTAATAATAGTGAACAAATCAAACATTGATGTGGAGGCTGAAAACCATTCACATTTGTGGAGTATTAAGTAATCCATCAGTGATGTCAGAGGGACTGATCTTGTAAACATGGGCGAAATGGGATCTATGCTAACTCGTCACAACCAACAGTGTCTAATTATCCACAACATATTTTTCTTATTGGTGAAATTTTGTGGTTAAATTTTTTTTGCATATTTATTGCTAAACTGTATATTTCACTTTTTTTTTTTTTCATGGGAACATGGTGCTATTTTACTGTTTCTTATATCACATATCATTCTTCAATTTTCATACCAATGCAACTTAAAGGGAACTTTGCAACTTCCGCGCTGGGAAGATGAATGTGTTTTTAAACTGGGTCATTTATGTAGTAGAAATGTGAAATTATTTTTGAATTTGGTGCCTTCTAGACTGAGAAAAGACAGAACATTTATTTTTGTCTCAGCCAACAACTCCCAGAATGCACTTGTTTTGCTGCCCAACGAGGCCACTCCCAAAGCCATGGCTACTGGTTATCACTTGCTCACCATGACACCACCCCCACCATCGTTTTGACTTTCATAGTAATAAAATCACTTCGTTCAGTTAGAGAATAGACACTACAATTAAAAATTGAACGAGTCTGTTCAATAAAGTGTGAGTGAGCCAAACGAAAGTCACAGCACAAATGCAGCAGGAGTCAGATTACATTCAGAGCAGAGCTGAGCGTGGCATACATTCATGGCGCATGTTCAGTCTGGTGCGTTTTCAGATCACGCCTATGGAAGCTTAACTTTAATAGGAATTAATTTGAAAAGTTGAAACTCTCACTTTGCTCCGCACCGCTCTGTTATGAATGTCCTAGCCGGGCGGCCGTGCGCAAACACATTCTGTGAGTGAGATCCCCACCCCCTATGGGTGGGTTGATAACATGCGGAACTAGCTCCTTCTACTGGCTGTAGTCTTTAGCCTCTGGCCAAAAATTCCTCAGATGACACAAAATGACGATATTTGCGTCATCGGAGGATTTTTTTCAGAAATAAAATGCATAATTCTCTCTTCTCAGGGGGATATGAGGGGGGGAAAGTACGATAATTCAAATATACTACCAGGTTTCTACTGATACAAAGCTTAATGCTAAATCGCTAAAGTAACCCTTTAAGTATTATGCTATTATGCTTTTTTGGATATTACCTTTCATGTAGTGTGTAATACAGCTGCTTGTGGATGTAAAAGGTCTGCAAAGTTTCAAAGATCAAAGTGTAGGATAAATGGAGTTATCTCCCAATTGAAAGAACCGATTCTAAACTGCCTGAAAAAAAGTTCAGTAATTCAAGTCTCACTTCCTGCACAAACCTTCCTAGGTTTGTAACAAATTTGCATAATTCCTGCCTATGGTCTTCATGGTCTTTGCTGCCTGCGGAAAAATGCTTACTTAGAACCCACCCTCAAACACTGTAGTTGTAGCTGAGGCCTGGAAGAGTTTGGTTCGTGTTGTCAACATTTTGAGAAGACACTGTTTTCTGCACTGCAAAAGCAAATACACTTTGCATGCATTTCCATAGGATGAAGTCTCGGGCTCAGATTGATACGGTAAAACTGATGCCATTGTTACTGTTCATATCATTGTGTATCAAGTGCTGAGGAAGCCTCTGGAGCTGAAATTCAGATATGGTAATGTCAGTTTTGTTTCCGATATGCACTGTAAGCGGTACACCAATCAAAACAGACTGACCAATCAGAGCAGAGCAGGCTCTCAGAAAGGAGGGGTTTAGATAGACCGAATCCTTTATCAAACCATTTCAAACACTGTGAGAAAAGAGGTTATGCTGCAATGTATATTATGAGAAAATTTGTGTTTTTTGAAAAGGTATGTTTTGGATGAATGCAAGCTTAGGAGACCTCCAAAACAAAATTAGGATCCTTAAAGGCCCTGATATACTTCAAGCGAAATCGAAGCACAAACTGATGTGGCATCATTTCGAACAAAACCAGGCCCAAATGAAGTTCCTTTTCAGTTTGTTTTGGGAAAAGTTCACTCCAGCTGGTAAACTGGCTGACTTTTTTTCTCAGTCAGAATTGTGACTTTGTCTGAAAACTGAAATACTGTAAATATTACAGAGAATACATGTAAACCAAAATACAGTAAAATCTATTGGAGTATAACACATAGCCACTATTGATACACATCACATTCAATATCCTCTCTTACAATGCACCTAGGGAAAAATACATGCCTTATCCAACCTTGACATTCCTCTGCACCCATTTCTTGGGCAGCAGCAGTCATTGCATTCAGCAAAGGCATTTGCTCATAGGGATGGTGATCATAAACCTTCCATCTCCACACTGTAAAAAATGTCAGGTCTCCAATTTAAAAATTTCTAGTGACTGGTCACATCTAAATGTTTTAGTTGGCCAAATTTAATTTCTGTGAATTAAATTACACTCACCTAAAGGATTATTAGGAACACCTGTTCAATTTCTCATTAATGCAATTATCTAATCAACCAATCACATGGCAGTTGCCTCAATGCATTTAGGGGTGTGGTCCTGGTCAAGACAATCTCCTGAACTCCAAACTGAATGTCAGAATGGGAAAGAAAGGTGATTTAAGCAATTTTGAGCATGGCATGGGTGTTGGTGCCAGATGGGCCTGTCTGAGTATTTCACAATCTGCTCAGTTACTGGGATTTTCACGCACAACCATTTCTAGGGTTTACAAAGAATGGTGTGAAAAGGGAAAAACATCCAGTATGCGTCAGTCTTGTGGGCGAAAATGCCTTGTTGATGCTAGAGGTCAGAGGAGAATGGGCCGACAGATTCAAGCTGATAGAAGAGCAACTTTGACTGAAATAACCACTCGTTACAACCGAGGTATGCAGCAAAGCATTTGTGAAGCCACAACACGCACAATCTTGAGGCGGATGGGCTACAACAGCAGAAGACCACACCGGGTACCACTCATCTCCACTACAAATAGAAAAAAGAGGCTACAATTTGCACGAGCTCACCAAAATTGGATAGTTGAAGACTGGAAAAATGTTGCCTGGTCTGATGAGTCTCGTTTTCTGTTGAGACATTCAGATGGTAGAGTCAGAATTTGACGTAACCAGAATGAGAACATGGATCCATCATGCCTTGTTACCACTGTGCAGGTTGGTGGTGGTGGTGTAATGGTGTGGGGGATGTTTTCTTGGCACACTTTAGGCCCCTTAGTGCCATTTGGGCATCGTTTAAATGCCACGGCCTATCTGAGCATTGTTTCTGACCATGTCCATCCCTTTATGACCACCATGTACCCATTCTCTGATGGCTACTTCCAGCAGGATAATGCACCATGTCACAAAGCTTGAATCATTTCAAATTGGTTTCTTGAACAAGACACTGTACTAAAATGGCCCCCACAGTCACCAGATCTCAACCCAATAAAGCATCTTTGGGATTTGGTGGAACGGGAGCTTCGTGCCCTGGATGTGCATCCCACAAATCTCCATCAACTGCAAGATGCTATCCTATCAATATGGGCCAACATTTCTAAAGAATGCTTTCAGCACCTTGTTGAATCAATACCATGTAGAATTAAGGCAGTTCTGAAGGTGAAAGGTGGTCAAACACAGTATTAGTATGGTGTTCCTAATAATCCTTTATGTGAGTGTATATCAATTCACAGATATTCAATTTGGCCAACAGAAAAATTTAGATTTAGAAAATGTTAAATTGGAGAGACCGGACATTTTTTTTACAGTGCAAGCACTGAAGAACTCCTCTATGGGATTCAAAAATGGGGAATATGCTGGGAGGAACAGCATCAAGGCATCATACAAGGGTGTACCCCAAACTACTCATTGACAAGGCGAGAGTGGTGGAACACCACATTGGCCCAGATAACGATGAAGAGTGGCATGCCAGGCCTCAACATCCCTCTCTCCTTGGGTGGGATCAGCCTCTCATGAAGTGCATTCAGGAATGTTATGAGGCGTTCGGTGTTGTATGGACCAATAGCGGGGATATGGCATAAGACACCATCATTGGAGATGGCAGCACACATGGTTATGTTGGCACCCCTCTGTCCTGGAACTGTGATAGTGGCCCTGTACCCAATGAGGTTCCTTCCACGTCTCCTCACTTTGCTGAGATTGAAGCCAGCTTCATCAACATAAATGAAGACATGATGTGCCCCCTCAACTTCAAGCTCCAGCTCTGAGTAAAAAAAGGCAAAATTATAATGAAAGGTGACTTCAGTTGACTCTAACTGCATGATATGACAAGGCATTACAGTATAGTAATGTTTCCTTACATACCATATTGGCATCTGGCCTCCTTCACAACGTCAGAGTTTCTTTGAAATGGAACTCTATAGAGCTGCTTCATGGTCATGTGGTTCCTTCTTAGGATGCAGTCAATGGTGGTCAGGCTCACGTTGTTGATGTTCCTAAATGTACCCTGATCTGCGATCACTGCTTCCCTGATTTCACGCAGCCTTATGGCATTGTTTGCCACAACCATGTTTACAATGGCCGCCTCCTTCCTGTTCTGTCCTTCAATCCATGCAGACGTGTTTTCACTCTGCTCCCGCTGTGCTCTAGCGCTCTAGTGTTTTGTCTCTTCTTTTTCTCTCTGACCCGCTGCTTTGCTGGACTCCTGAAAATACTGAAATGGAATTGATTAACTGGTCAATCAGCGCGATCGACAAGATTTTCTCACAAAGGAAGGGTGCCCCGGGAGAACCCACCTGCCCGGACGGGACCTTTGCTGCAGGGTACGTGAGGGACGCATGGAACAACTGGCAAGTCCTGTGCCTGGAGGCTCTGTCCGTGGAGGATGCGGAAGATTTATACATGATTGGATTATTGATGACGGGGTTCCTATTCTTTGGCTTTGGGATTTCCCTGACCTATCGGAAGATTGGTAAGACAGCTGCAAGCAAATTCACCCAGCCGCTGTCTGTGGAAATTAAGGAATGCTTCGGGGCTGTGTGTGACCGTTTGAAGGAATTAGATCAGAGAGTGATAGGAATTGAGGAACTGAACCGTAACAACGCAGTCCGGACTGCGGATACGCAGGGAAGAGTGGGCTCCATCGGGGGTCAGATCGGTGAACTTTTACGGACTGTAACCGGTCTGGCCATGAGGCTGGACGTAATGTCTAGGGAAACTGCACAGACCGGACGCAAATGCTGAGGACCAGATCTGATTGATTGATTATGATCCGGACAAATTACCGAAGATCATCAAATGGATTAAAAAATAAAAAATTGTATTTGCCTGACCTAATCAACTACCTCACTTGTCCCTATCTCTCGGTTGGGAGGTCAGCCTGACAGCTTGGTCTGCTATCTTCCCCTGTGCACTGCCTTATCTCCCTTCAAGGACAAACCATAGAACTGAACTCGAAAACATCTGAAGTTATGGCTAACATTCTCACACAACACAATCTCAGACTCACTCGCACCATACACAAACCTACCCCGATCCCATCCCCCCTCCAACCGTCTGCCTGTCTTTATCTATCTCCTCTCCCACTCCATACAAAAAATCCCATCATGTGACCACGTGTACTGTGTCATGTTTATGTTTATGTTTTGTTGTGTTTTGCTATGTAATGCTTGCTAAACTGCATTCTTGTATTTCTGGAGAGCGTGTGGCAGCGCCTGAATAATCGGCTGCGGCCCGGAGGCTTGCTCCAAACTTCATTTCGTTATACTGTACTTGTGTAATGACAAATAAACTTGAAACTTGCTCAGCACTAAAAATGTTCCCTCTACCACCAGAGAATGGTAGCCTTTGGATTCTATAAAGACTACATGTAATGGGAATGAGGAAACAGTTACATAAAGTATATCACTGAAGATATTTCTGTATCTACTGTACAACAACCTGTTCTCCTGTCGAAAAATTCTGACAATGGATGCAACAGTGTTTCTGTTTAGAACAGGTTGGACTCTTTGTCCAGCCTCTCTAAGAGAAAGGCCATGATTGATAACGTGATCAATAACAGTTGCCCGAATTTCATCTGAAATTTGAGCCCTTCCAACTACACCTCCACCTCACACACGGATTCCTCTTCCTCGGACCCCTCTACCTCTTCCTCTCACTCTCATCTGCCTTAGACCTCCTCCATCTATGCTGGCAAAGAACAACACAGACGTGGCACCTTTTTTTATAAGGCCTGCAGACTGATTGCTAATTGAAGATTTGTGTAAAGGAGTGTCAAACAGGTGCTTCAGTGATTTCATACTGATCTAAGTAGTTTCTGATAGTTAGGAAAAAATGTTTTCTGTTTGGTTACCATAGCTAAAACAATGACTTTTGGACTGCTTGAATGACACCTGTGTTAACTGTTTTGCAAATGTGTCAATCCAATGAGAAAGGGTTAACACATTTGCAAGACGTGTCTTCTGCTCTGCTGAGATAGAGATGATGAAAACTGAGTGGATCCTAGTTTTTTTAACCAGGTCAAAGCAATCAAGAAAAACTGTAATCAGAGTTTATTGTTAGTTAATAGTAGTTACTAGATTGGTAATACTACATTACTTACTTGTTCTTGTGTAGTTATTCATTAATGAAGGAACAGTATTCTAAAGTGTTACCGATTCTCTTTATGTGAGTGATGCCACCGGATTTCATAATCGGTTAAGATTTAAAAACTCCTCTAGTCTGAGCCCAGCTTAAATAGTGCATACATTTTTTTGATTGCAGAGTAATATTAAAAGTAAATAATTAGAAAAAAAGAAGCCATGTAATAAGTGGGATAATGTATAGCCAGCTAGTCATTATCACAAATTAAACCCCTTTAGGATGATACAAAACCTGATTTATTTTATATGATAATAACTGGCTGTACATTATTGTGCATATAATCTATTTGGCTGTTGTATAATCTAATTGATCTATATGGCAAAAAATGACAATAGTCCTGGTGCTCCCTATGTGTCCAATCCATCTTTGTCAGAAAACCTCCCCGGCACTGTTATTTTCATTTTCAACCTCTTCATAAACATGCAGAGTCAGAAGCAGAAATGTTATCCCCATAGGATTCAAACTGCTCTAAAAGCATTGCATTGTTCTTTCTCCATGCTTCATAATATAAAATTAACTGTACAAGAGGTGGTTATAAGAGACTTCTTTTTTCCCTAAGATTTAAATTAATTATGTATAGCAAAATTTGAGTAAAGCCAAGTGGTTTAGTCCCACAACCTTTTAAAACACGAAAACACTTTATATGGGCCTGTAATTTATGCAGAACAACATTTATGTTATTCTGAAATAAGATATATTGTATGGTGACTTAAAGGGATAGCTCACCCAAAAATGAAAATTCTGTCATCATTTAGTCACGCTCAAGTTGTTCCAAACCTGTATACATTTATTTGTTCTGCTGAACATAAAGGAAGATATTTGGAAGAATGTTTGTAACCAAGAAGATCTCGGCAGCCATTGACTACCATAAAGGGAAAAAAACACTATGGTAGTCACTGGTTGCCGAGATCTACTGGAGTTACAAACATTCTTCCAAATATCTTCCTTTGTGTTCAGCAGAACAAATAAATTCATACAGGTTTGGAACAACTTGAGGGTAAAGGATGACAGAATTTTCATTTTTGGGTGAACTATCCCTTTAATTCTACATTCTACAAATTAGATAAAAGCATAAGCTGTTTTTTTTCCCCATATGCACAGTAAATGAATGACACCAGCTGTATTTATAAATGTAAATATTATATAGTGTTATATACTTTATACATATAATATTTTATAATATAAATATTTATATTTAGAATTTCTTTAATATATCTATAATTAATCTATTTAAGGTTTTTATAGCATGAGTTTCCTTGCGTAAAGAGAGAGAGAAAGAGAGAGAGTTGGATAGATGAGACACGGAGAATGTTAAAAGAAAGACTAAGAGCAGCAGTAAAAGCTCTTAGGTAGTCATATTTGGGTCGACTGAAATCAGAACTGAGTGTTCATGGGAGACATTGAGAGAGACGTGAGAGTTATGTTAAGTGTCGCTCTGAGCAGCGTTGAGGCGTCTGTAAAGCATGAGCTCTGAAACAGCAGATGTCTCTGGGGAGCTTGCCTCAGTCCGAGTCAACACAGATGAGGGTTTGTGGGAACAGGCTGAGAGGCTCATAGAATATGTATCAAATCAAAGGGAACAGGTTGGATACTGGGAATTTGCAGGTTCACAGCTTCTTCTGGAGAAGAAGAAAAAAACATATCCATATGTTTGGTTTCCAGAATAATTAGATTTCTGTGGTTCCACAAAGCTTTTGATATCTGTTAAATTATTCTATGAATGGCAAAATACTTGTTCTTGTCAATTCATCTCTAATTCCTGACAAGTAGAAGAGTGTTTATTGGGATTAATGACAGAAATAGGCCTTGTCGTCATACTTTGATCTGAAGGAATCAAGCTGCTTTGAGCTCTCATTTTATTTCCCAGGCACGTCAATGCAAGCAACCATAAGGCACTGTTTTTTTTTTTTTTTTTTTTACTTTTGTAGTGCAAAATAAAGCAATAAACCCCAAGAAGCCGTGGTTTACAGTGAATTTATAACAGCTAAGGGGCATGACGCAAAGTAAGTTATAGTTAGCTAGTTGTTAGTTTGTTAGTAGTCAGTTAGTAGTTTGTCTTTGTCTTTAAAGACAAATATAAGCACAGACATCAACATAACGTAAAAACACGGTATATCTAGAATGCAAAATATACATTATACGTAAACACACACATATACACACATGTTGTGTTTTCATGTTTTATGGGGACTTTCCATCAACATAATGTTTTTTTATACTGTACAAACTGTATATTATATCCCCCTACACTAACCCTGCCCCTAACCTACCCATCACAGAAAACTTTCTGCATTTGTACATATTCAAAAACTCATTCTTTATGATTTATAAGCTTGTTTCCCCATGGGAACCTCAATTTAGGTCCCCACGGTGGCACGAGCCCCATGAGTCTGTATGCGTTCAGGTTGAAGCCCCCACTGGACAGAAAAACATGTACTCACACACACATACACACACACACACACACACACACACACACACACACACACACACACACACACACACACACACACACACACACACACACACACACGTTGGGTTCCCATGTTTATGGGGATGTTCCATAGACATAATGATTGAATGAACTGTATATTCTATCCCCCTAAACTAACCCTACCTATAAACCTTCCCGTCACAGAAAACGTTCTGCATTTTTACATTTTCAAAAATATGTATGATGATAGTATGATTTATAAACTGTTTTCCTCAATGGGACCAAATAAACAAAACAAATAAAAGACTTGTATTACTATTCTTGTGGGGACATTTGGTTCTCACAACATATAGGGAATATGAGGCACACACACACACACACACACACACACACACACACACACACACACACACACACACACACAAACTTCTAATGGCACAAACTGCTAACAAGTTCAAAGTAAAACTATTGAAAATATTCTCATAGCCTGTAAAATTGCCTTCGATGCACTATTTTTTTCAACTGAAATTTAATGTGTGCAAAAAATATGCATATCAGTAAAACAGCTTGTAATTTCCTGCATTATCAACAATAATGTGGCGTAAACATCTCACACAGCCACTAATCAGTCTCTGACATCTGTTATGAGGACTTTTGCCCAGTCTTCTTCATAATTCCCTTAAAGATGTAGTCATCCAGGCACAGAGGAAACACAGCCAGATAGCTTCATGGACAAAAGGTTGGGAACCACTGCCTTAGTGGTTGTCCCACTTTATACCTTCAACTGCTCCAGTATGGTGCTGGAGACTATTTTCTTGACAGATCTCCTGGAAGTATTTAGGATATTGATTATTTAGGATGTAGAGCCTTGTAGATGAGAGTTGAGGTGGACAGAGTCATAACCCACTCTCTCATTTGTCTCCCTCTCCAGTTTATTCAAACTGGGGGTAAAAGCAGGTTTATATACTCCCCTATGGATGCGTTGTTTTTAGGAAAACCCCTGTTCAGTCTAATAAAAGGTCAGAGTGGCGCACTCTGGCAGAGCGGAGGTAGACCAAATCACAGTTGGTGATTCATCCTCTCATCTGTCACCCTCTCCAGCACATTAAGGTTGGGGATTAGACTGCAGAGATGTTACCACGCATGCTCCCTTCGGTAGGGCTGCTACCTAAGAGCTTTACAAGCAAGTATTTGGTCCGGGGGACTAGCAGGCTGATATGATATTATCCCATTTGTTCCATCAGCTTAAGATTGTAAGGGAATTATTAATTAATGAATTAATTTGAGTCTTATTTTATGGCCGAATAAATGAATCGTCCAGCGCTCAGTTGAAAAGGCCATAACATAACTATCAACTTTGTAGCGATATTAACATCCATTTATTAGTAAAAAGTAAAATTTTAAGTAAAAGAAGGAAAAGTTTGACATATTAAGTGTTCATTCTCTAGTTGGGACCTTTAAAGCATAACTTACAAGCATTAGAGTCCGGTGTGTTGATTTGAAATTTCTATGGAATCTGCTTTCTGATCAGTTTGAAGGAGTCACTACGGTCTGATTTGCTCTTAGTTCCTACAAGATGGAAGGAGTACTGTGGATTATGTCTGTGAAGTCCCCTGAATAGCTCTGCTTTCAGGGACTTTGGGCAGATGCCTGTCCTGTAGCTGGAGGCTATAGCTGGCCTAATACTGGTGTTCCTTCTTTCAGACAAGCATTTCAGTAGAGCATGGAAGCTTTGGGGTGTTCCCTGGCACCTAGGCATTAAGCTCTTCAAGGGAGTAAAGCTATTGTACTATGTCACCTAGGATGCATCCTAACTGGATGTTGACGCTCAGTTTAACTCTAGGCCTAGATTTGTTGAGGTTGTTCAGTGCTCAGGCTTGCTAAAATTGAGCTTGGTCTTTTTTCACAGCTTGACAGAACAGGCATTTGTTCAGCATGGTGTACTGGGTATTAACACCATGATGCAGAGTTGACCTCCTTTGAAAGGAAACGTCTAAGGGTTACATATGTTACCCAGTTCCATTAGATGGGAACGAGATTCTGCGTCACGTGCCTATGTGACCTCCTTCAGACAATTCAAAGTTGATGACGTGTAATGCAAGCACCCTTTTTTACGCACAGTGCTTCATGCGACCATAGGAATGCCGTCAGTCAATACATTGGACATGATTTCACACGTCAGACATTGATGATTGATTGTAAACATGACCACTCACATGTTAATGTATTCTATTAATGAAAACTAGATTTCAAAAGATGAAGACACATTTTTTTCTTGAACTTTCCTCTGATCCAACATATCAAATTATCTATACAATTATTTTTCATTTACTACAAATTGCACAAAGTGGGTTTCACATATTTTTACTTTTATAGATATACTAAATACTAGACATCCACTAAACCAATGAACCTATGATCTTGTTTGGAGATGTTTGCACAATATACAACACTATATTTTTAATATTTAACTAATAAAGTGTTTCAGTGGTGTTTACGCAGGGTTTTCAATCTGAAATAAATTCATGGGGTTTGTGGTACAGTAGTATTTCAAATGACAACAAAATATTGAGGTGAAAGTGTCAAGGTTTTGCTTAGTTCACTGTCTGAAAAGATGAGCAGATTTGTTATCATAAGTATATGACAGTCGCACATCTGGTGTTTAATGACTCGTTTAATTCAACAGTGGTTTTTCAATACAAAAAGAAACACGTTGCAGTGCAGGTGAAGCAGAATTTAGCTGAACACACCAGTGTTCATTTGCTACAATAGATATCAGGCCTCTGTATAAAGACCTCTCAACATCAACAGACAGGAATTTTACTAAGAATCTTAATATCTACATTGTTTTTGCTGAGCAGAAAATCATTTGTTACTTTGCACAACACTTCTAAATTAAGGTTTACTGTGGTTTGGGGATTGTGAATTGAGCTGGTCTAAATAACAGGTTCTGCTCTATTAGGAACTGCAATGGTACCAGCAAAATTCAGTTTATTCCCTTAATAGAAAAGAGGCTTTGGAGGACATTTCAATTCTCTCTCCAATTAGAACGTATTATATACCATAATTAACAATCAGCTCTTCATCAAACGTCATTGTGGCAGTTACAGTTTATCTGCAAAGTATTTTTACATATGGACGTGAGACCTTCCAGTCCATAAATCAAAGTCAATGATAAAGTGAAGGCCATTTTCCTGTTCAGCATATATTCAGCTCCTTATCCTAGTGCAATTCATTGCAGAAAAGATGATAGATGATCATCTTGGCTTGGTCCCAGTACATTTCATCCCAGTGAACCGTAGCGAAAACCTGCTCATTTTGATTAGCCTAATTAATAAGGTCCGAAGTCTGTTGATCAGATCAATACTGTGACCGTCACAGTCTGAAAAGTCTGCGGTCAATGACGACTCAATTAGTAATTGTTCTTCAAGTTTTACAGTGAAAATGCTGAAGATCTGACTGGTTTGTAAAATTCGACTGGTATGAAATAACTTTCTAAACCTTTATTTGGTCAGAGACCTTTAAGGACAACCTGAAGACTTAGTCTTCAAAAAGTAAAACAGGTGGCATTTGCATGATCAGAATTAAAAGAGAACTGATTGATCTTTTTAAACAAGTGTATTTGCTGTTCCCAAATGATAAGACTGGCACTATCATATGGTGGGATGCTGGTGTCCCCATCACTCTGCTGAACTAACTACCCTAAAATACAGTAGTCAACTATCTTCCCTTGAAAGACCATGTTGGTCAACTAGCCAGACCAGCACTAACCAGCATAAGCTAACCTAGAGCAGTTCATTAATTTCTTTTCAGTAGGGATTGTTGCTCCAGTCATATGCTTCATTAAGGCTTTGAAACATATTATTAACATAATTGTTCATGAATAAAATTTCTTAATTTGTGTGTCTGTTTGGACAGTTGCTTTGTGCCAGCGGGCAGTAAAGATGTTTGCAGGTGTATGATGGTGGGATAAGAAGCCGCAGCCACTTTCTCCCAGACAGCCTGAAACAGTCACCATAGCAACCACCACCCTTTTATGCTGAGCTCATTAAAAGCAAAGCTTTGACCTCTACCAAATACAAGCTGCACTTGTCATCCTCAACTGAGGGAATGGAATGATTTATCTATATGAAATCATTTACTGGAATAGAGACTTTAATTTAAAATATTGTGTGGTGTGTTTCCAAAATTTTAAACAAAAATTGGTGATTTTACTATGTGGAGAATTAAGTGAAGAGATTGTATCCTGGAGTCAAAATAAAAAAATAAAAAAAATGCCCCATGAATGAAGGACATGTTCTTATTATCTGTTTCAGACCAAGGTTAAAACATTTTAATATTAAAAAAAGGTTTTTTCCTGTTCTGGGCACTTACATACTGCACTTCCTACTTTTACATTATTTTATGGTTTCTTTTCCAAATTAGGCTTGGGATTCATTTCAACTTCATCACTGCTCTAAAATGGTCGCTGGATGACTTCCAGAGAGAAGCGTTTGCCCTCTAGACATTTAAAGCTTAATAAAGCATTTGTTATTACATACTAAAAGCAAAAACTCATACAAATTATTTGGCAAAAGTCTGGCAGTATTAGTCACTCAGAAAAATGAAATCAGCATTTTTCCTCACATTACACTGTTTAGCATTAAACAATCTAGATAAAAAGTTTTCAACATGAAAATTACAAAATCATTTCTGGAGCTTCTAAATACTGTTCTGCATAAAAAATAAACAACTAACACGGTGTACATTTTTTTTCTTTCTTGAATGACTGCACACACTGTTCATCTCATGAGGGCCCCGGCGCCCTATATTTGGGGAAGCATTTATCTCCAAAGTTCAGTTGGTTTCATTCTATAGGTCAGAACGTGAAGGCATAAACAACGCCCACCACTATAATATTCCCGATGGTGGCAGTGATGGCGATCCACAGCCATATGGCATCTCGGGACATGGACTGTTGCTCCTCCTGTTGGTTGTGAGCTGCCAGAGCGGCGGCGTGGACGCTAGCAGAGGAGTTGAAGAGAGAGTGATCCGTGCTGTAGTCATCGTGAGGTGATGAGTCCATGAAGGCTCCTGTCATCACAGGGATCTGATGATGGAGAAAGGAAGAGATCAGACGGATTACCACACAACCAAATGATTCCATTGTCCACATCAGTAACACTGAGTATCGTGGACATTCTATAAATAACTTTGCAACTACATGTCAATTACTAACCTTAACCCTAACCTAACAGTCTACTAATACTCTATGGAGAGTTAGTTGAGATGCAGTTGCAAAGTTACAAACTTAGATGAGTTTAACCCCAGCCTGGGGAGAGCAGGAATAATAACACATTTTGCTAAATTTTTTGCTTTGATTTGATTGGCCATCTCAATCATTTTTGACATCGACGAGCGCCGTTAGACCTGAGGCAGACCAGACTAAAAATTTTACTTCTAAACCTTGTTGTCATCCTAACATACATGCGTGATGGAGTGCAGGACAGCAGTGCAAGAATTTCTAATATTATTTTGTCCATTGGGGTTGGGGGGTGTGGGGAATATATACATTGAAATGCATTTGATTAAGTCGCTGTCACGATCACCAGTGAGAGTGCCCGTGTTTACCATCAGAGGGCACTCCACCCCAGACTATTGCCAGGCCTTCAAGGACTACATTACCCATAATCCTTTGCCCGGACTCATCAGCCATCATTGTTTACACCTGTGTGTCATTAGCCTCATCACCTTAGCCTATTTAAGCCATGTTCACCATGTCATTCACTGTGAAGTCTTGTTAGGTGTATTTCTGAGCGGGTTTCCAGTTTCATGTCTCTTGGTTTTTGGCTCTCTTGCCTGTGTTCCCTGCCTTGTTGTGTTTGGACTGCCTGTTTGTGTCTATTGCCCAATTGCCTGTACATTGGATTACGTGTCTGGATTGTCCCTTTAATACAATTGCACTTGGATCATCAGTCTTTGTGTTTTGGGGCAGGATGTTACGGTCGCTTTGATCAAATGTTTTTTTTCATGCATCTGTCAGTTTTAAGATTTTTGGCTTTTCATAAAATGTCTTTCTTTTTTTCAGACAAACATCCAAAAACACTTAAGTGTATCTTTCATAGCACTTTATCTATTTGTGTCTGTGAATTTCAATTACAGTACATATCTCTAAAGGCAGTTATCTCAAAATGAGTTTTTCCGAAATCTCCACTTCAGTAGCACTTACGTGAACCATACTTTAAGTTTTATTCCCATCTCTATTCTGATGGGTTTCACAGTTGGAGCAGTTTTCAATGGAAGAAATAAATGTTCTGAGATTTGTCTTGTTTACTATTGACTTAGTAATGTCTAGAAGTAATGTCTGCTACAGACATCCACGTATTCAAGCGTGTAAGTTTGTGCATCTCTTATTAACGGTTAATGGCCCCATTAATATCCACTGACAGATATTTGAAATTTGTGATGATTTGATGAGAAAAAAAAAGTTTATTAATAATAATCATGACTCTAAAATATAATAATAATAATTATTTAAGTGAGATTTTAAACCTAAATCTTTTTACATCAAAAGTAGAGAAACATACCTCTAGACCAAGCTATATCTCCCTATGGCTGACATATACAATCATCCCAGGTGCTTATTCATAAAGAAACTTTAAGTCACAAACCGTTACAAATGAATTGCATTTTAAATTTGACAAAACTTGACTGTCTAATAGCCCTTGCCCCTGAAAATGCTTCTGTTTAGTAATTCACAAAGAGCTGTCATTTGCACAACCTTCACAGCAAAGTGTTGAACAAGTTGCATGTTGACATTTAAAGTGAGAATGTGAATAACATCGAATAACAATTCTGGCTATTTCCAGAGAGGCATCTGAGCTTTTGTAAGACTGATCAAAAGCTGCATGGGGCAGTAAAGAGTCTGACAACCTCCTCCACTGAGCTAAGATGAAAAGACGCTCACAAAGAACCCAGAGATGGCCAATTCCTCTCCGCTCTATTCAGCCTGACATGCACACCTGTCTGTGCTGCAGTTTGTGGGTGTGAACCCTTTCAGGCTGCACACTTCACACATACACAGATGGATCCTTGTTCTGCTTCACTATGGCAACTGGTGACAGAAGAGAAAAAGGAATGATGGAGGCAGGGACGCTGTGAATGAAGAAGGATGACAAACTTAACTGTGTATGAGCGGCTACTAGTGAACCATCATGAGCTGATAAACAATATCAAAGACGACAAATCTGAAGGCAGCATTATGAATCATCCCTCTCAGAGTAAAATTGTTTATAATGTGTAATTTCACCCATGACTGAACACCTTTTAAGCTGTATCTACAACATATTCAAGCCGTTTTCAGGAAGCGCACATGCACACACAACGAATAAACTCAGAAATAAGATTGAACAATGTCTGTTTGCTATACATGCACAAACGTGTATGCAACATTTTTATATCAGTATATGTTCAATTAAAATACATATTTGTATTGAATATACAATTAATAATTCAGTATGTCATGCTGCTGTGCATTTTGTCCGTTGTGACAGCACCACAGTTTTACACAGTTGAATTATAGTCCAACTGCCAGGCTTACATTATGACCAGGGATGCAGAGCAGAATGTGAGGTTTTTATATTACTTAGGGTACGTATACACGACAACGATGCACTAAAAACAGAAAAGTGTTCAGACGACAACGTAGTCAAAACGATCTGTTTACACGGATCCAGTAGATGTCGATGTCACTTTGTAAAGAAATTTATAGACTGCACGCGTAATATGCATGCATGTGACGCTATCATTTTCACAAATGTTGTAGTTTACACAGAGACGATAAGGGGACACTCTCAGAAAAAGGTACAGTGCTGTCACTGGGGCGGTACTCTAAGGTACACAAGTGAAAAGGTACATCTTTGTACCTTAAATGGTACATATTGTTACACATGTCAGTACTTTAAGAGTGCGTATTAGTACCTTTTCGGTTTTGTACCTTAGGGTACCGCCCCAGTGACAGCAATGTACCTTTTTTTCTGACAGTGTATAGTAAAAAAAAAAAAAAAAAAAAAAACTTTTCTTGAATCCTGTTTTCAAAAGTTTGCATTTTCAGACACCCAAAATGGTGTTGTTGTGTAAATGAATGGCCAAAACGCATACAAAGTTTTCAGTTTTTAATCGAAAAAAAAATAAATAACGAATTAATCGCACTCTGTAATTAATCGCAATTAATCTGAGTTTTTAAAATATTTTTACATTGTAATAATTTCACTGTTACTCTCCAAATTCATGTAAAAACTACTTAAAGAGTATATTTTAAATATTTGTTGTAATGGCTACCTTTATATGAATGAAGGCCAGTAGCACTGATACTAATACTGCTACTGATTATTTTTTTAAGCATTACCTAATGACAGACATTCATCATTACAGTATAATTAAAAGCTATATCAATTTCAACATTTATAGGCTTTTAAAAATAACAACTTTTTAAAATGTAAGTAAACAATCTTCACATAAACTCATTATGATAAATGTCATATTTACCTGTGGCCTTCTTACCTGTCTAACATCTAAGAAATATACACTCACCTAAAGGATTATTAGGAACACCTGTTCAATTTCGCATTAATGGAATTATCTAATCAACCAATCACATGGCAGTTGCTTCAATGCATTTAGGGGTGTGGTCCAGGTCAAGACAATCTCCTGAACTCCAAACTGAATGTCAGAATGGGAAAGAAAGGTGATTTAAGCAATTTTGAGCGTGGCATGGTTGTTGGTGCCAGATTAGCCGGTTTGAGTATTTCACAATCTGCTCAGTTACTGGGATTTTCACGCACAACCATTTCTAGGGTTTACAAAGAATGGTGTGAAAAGGGAAAAACATCCAGTATGCGGCAGTCCTGTGGGCGAAAATTCCTTGTTGATGCTAGAGGTCAGAGGACAATGGGCAGACTAATCGGATCGCATTCAGATGGTAGAGTCAGAATTTAGTGTAAACAGAATGAGAACATGGATCCATCATGCCTTGTTACCACTGTGCAGGCTGGTGGTGGTGGTGTAATGGTGTGGGGGATGTTTTCTTGGCACACTTTAGGCTCCTTAGTGCCAATCGGGCATCGTTTAAATGCCACGGCCTATCTGAGCATTGTTTCTGATCATGTCCATCCCTTTATGACCACCATGTACCCATTCTCTGATGGCTACTTCCAGCAGGATAATGCACCATGTCACAAAGCTCGAATCATTTCAAATTGGTTTCTTGAACATGACAATGAGTTCACTGTACTAAAATGGCCCCCACAGTCACCAGATCTCAACCCAATAGAGCATCTTTGGGATGTGGTGAGCTTCATGCCCCGGATGTGCATCCCACAAATCTCCATCAACTGCAAGATACTATCTTATCAATATGGGCCAACATTTCTAAAGAATGCTTTCAGCACCTTGTTGAATCAATGCCACGTAGAATTAAGGCAGTTCTGAAGGCGAAAGGGGGTCAAACACAGTTTTAGTATGGTGTTCCTAATAATCCTTTAGGTGAGTGTACATAAATTGAATAAAGTTATCAAACACTTTACAGTCTTAACTGCATACATTATAAATTAAATATAGATCAATCCTTATTAAAGCTATAATTTTCTCTGTTACCTTTGTTCTTCGATTAACTTTAATGACAGACAGCATTAGTGTCTGCTGTCACTTTAAGATCTGCCGCTACCGAACATGACGTGGATCTGACACGCATCTCATTTTCCAACAACTCTTTAAGCTCACTTAAGACATTATTTAACTCATTTAAGACTGCTCTTATGAGAATACTCCAAAGTGGGCATTTTGGTGTGTTAGTGTTCGTTCAAGCGTGAAAAAGAACTTGATTCCGGCAGGCTGTCTGTGCGTGCGATACTGGCGCGCATCTTTCTGTGCCTTTTGTGTGTGTGTCAGGAAATTCACAGACAGCGCGTTCTCTTGTGTCTTGTCACACTTGAATGGTTTAAAAGCATTTGCATGAATACGAGCATGGTTATTTAATGTAATGCTAATAGTTTTATCACATGAAACTGGAAAAATGTATTGCAAGCATTAACAAGCTCATTTTGAAGAGCTTGAACAAGCTAATTTTTTGTTGAAAATGTATTTGTGTAAATGGCCCCTTAAAATTAGGCCTACTTTGAGATGTTGTGTTGATGTATGACTCAGAGGTCAGTAATTGGTTGATTATTGAAGTCAGTGTAAAACGGAGGCAACTGGGCAGTAATCAATATAGCACTGCACCTGCTGCTCCTCACTGACAGAACAAGTACATCACTCTTTAAGGAGAGAAACCTTCTCTCATCTTTTTGAAACATAAAAACTGACGTGCACATAAATAACAGTACAAATAAATTAGGATGAACAGAAAGTTTTCCACTTCTGTCATCATGCTAAAGATTGTACACAACCACAGAAAAAAGGTTCACTGGGGTCTAAATAATTCATTTTCTAAGTGCAGAGATTTTCCTTACACAATTCTCCTTTTAAGTAATAATAATTTGTACACAAGGTAGCATATGAATCAATGCATGTGATCAAGAGTGGATGTTTAAATTCACATTCTGTACAAATAAGCACTGATGAAAGGTACAGTTCATCCAAACATAAAATATGCTGCCATTATTTACTATTTCATATTCTGCATGCTTTTTAATACAATGAAAGTAAAGATTTGCTGGAACATTTTTATTTATTTATTTTTACATCTATTAGTTAGATTTGTCTATTAGTTAGACTTCTGTAAAATACATTTAGTACTTTCCCTAGACTCAAATACATTTTAGCCATATACAAATGATTAGCCATATACAAGCCAAACTCCACATGGATGTGACAAATGTAAAACTCTACTATCTTGTGGCTTTTGCTTGTTCAGTGTGCAGTGGAGCACACAGTAGTTTCTACATATCACTCACACATACATGTATGTGCACAAATACACTGTATATACAGTATGTATGCTCAAATATTGCACAATTGATGAACTATACAGTTATTGAACCGAACTGAATCAACACTAGCTCTGTTAGATATTGTAAGCATTGATTCAGGAGTTGAGGACTCGCCACCTCATTATCCTGCATATGAGGCAGGGGTTGGGACTCACGCTGTTGCCAGGTTAAACATCGACTGGCCAGCCAAGAAGCAGGACATTTGTCCCAAAAGTAAATTAGACAAACACTTCCTACCTTTGCGGTCATAGCCTCCTCATTGTGGCCTGATGTTTTTTTTACAGTTTCCACCCCGAGTTGACGAGATCGTGGAAGAAACCAGTCTCTTATGTGTGTATAGTTAACAGGCTTCGAACTATTCATTGATATTAGGCTACAAAGTGCATGGTTATGGGGCAATGCCTAAGGTGGAAGAGACACTCCCCTGAGTCTGCATCAACCCTATAGGCTCTGATGTTACCCACCAAGCTGTTCAGAACAACGTCGGCATTGGTGGGTAAGGCTTATTCAGCATCTAGTCAGGCTGCAGCGTGTCTTCACACAATGACACTGCTGCAAGCCTACCAGGCTGACTTGTTAGGAGACCTAGATGAGGGCAAGGGTATTGGCACAGATCCAGTGAGTGAACAGATCTTTCTCTCAGGGCCACCAAGGAGATGGCCAAATCTTCAGTTGTTCCCTGCCAGTTCCCTGCCCACACCTTCAAAGGCTTTTAAATGGTCTCTCAGTCTAGTTTTGTAGGCTACACAATCATGGGGAAGACTGCTGACTTGACAGTTGTCCAAAAGACAACCATTGACACCTTGCACAAGGAGGGCAAGACACAAAAGCTCATTGCAAATGGTTTTCTGTTCACAGAGCTCTGTGTCCAAGCACATTAATAGAGAGGTAAAGGGAAGGAAAAGATGTGGTAGAAAAAAAGTGTACAAGCAATAGGGATAACCGCACCCTGGAGAGGATTGTGAAACAAAACCCATTCAAAAATGTGGGGGAGATTCACAAAGAGTGGACTGCAGCTGGAGTCAGTGCTTCAAGAACCACTACGCACAGACGTATGCAAGACATGGACTTCAGCTGTCGCATTCCTCATGTCAAGCCACTCTTGAACAACAGACAGCGGCAGAAGCGTCTCACCTGGGCTAAAGACAAAAAGGAGTTTTGCATTTCCTTTGAAAATCAGGGTCCCAGAGTCTGGAGGAAGAGAGGAGAGGCACACAATCCACGTTGCTTGAGGTCCAGTGTAAAGTTTCCACAGTCAGTGATGGTTTGGGGTGCCATGTCATCTGCTGGTGTTGGTCCACTGTGTTTTCTGAGGTCCAAGGTCAACGCAGCCGTATACCAGGAAGTTTTAGAGCACTTCATGCTTTCTGCTGCTGACAAACTTTATGGAGATGCAGATTTCATTTTCCAACAGGACTTCCCCAAAGAAGAATGGGGGTTTGCATCGAATTTTGGATCTGTATCATCTGAACCAGTCAGTCATGCAGCTGAAGTTCAAAATATTAACCTTCAGACATATTGTGCCACAGATCATATCCGAGCACTGGTTTGTCACGATAGATCTCAAGGCCGTATATTTCTGTATCTCCATCCTTTCACAACACAGGAAGTTTCTGAGGTTCGTTTTTGGGGGCGAAGTGTATCAATATCGAGTCCTACCTTTCAGTCTAACCAAATGTGTGGATACAGCTCTGGCGCCGTTACTACTTTAGGGCATCCACATTCTGAACTACATTGAGGATTGATTGATTTTAGCTTAGTCCCATCAGTGGTACATTCAAAATGTTAAAATGTTTGTGCATTTATTCATTAATGAGACATTGCTGATTAAATACAATATAGATTTGTTTAAAAATATTAAGATATGATGGGTCCACTGGGAATGCAAAAGGTGTATACAGTTGTTTTAATCCCAGTCACTGATGGATTTTATATATATAAAAAAAAACAAAAAAAAAACTGAAAAATGCAGAGAAAGAAATGCCACATGAACATTTGATACGAAGGCTTTCATACAATGCAACTGTCACATGAACTCAGTATCTTGTCATTGCAGAGGCAGTAGTTGAAATGAGTTGCCTGGGGCTTAATACCATTCAGAGAGCTGCATTAAGTCTTAATGATTGCCATGCTTCTATAGCCTCTGCTCTGAGCTCAAAAATTAAGGATTCAATGGACAACTGCTAAGAGCCCAGAGGCTCACAATAGTGAATAGGCACTCTGGACTGGAGCACCTAATAAAAATAAGATAACGAATCCACACAAATGCACACACACTTAAACAGCATATTTATAGCAGTCTTACTCACAAACTCACATGTGGCAACAACAAACCATTCATGTTCCCTCATATTCTGAATCTCAACTTTCCCTACTTTTTTTCTACTCTAACATTCTAATCAGTTCTCCCTTTTTTTGTCATGCGACCATATTTAGAAATTGAAAGATGGACCAGACAGTGCTAAGCTACAGGTACAATTAATTTCATGCCTAAAAAAAAATTACCATGCATGTTGGTTAAACTATAAATCATTTGGCTAAAGAATTTACCAAAAATTTTAGCTGTTAGTAAGATGGTTTGGGCTAAGTTGTGTAACTTATAGTGATAGTAAGTTTTGCCTCCAAATGTAAACAAACAAACAAACAAACAAATAAACAAACAATAAAAAAATGCACACAATAATTCTGTTTATTGCAAAAACAATTACATTTATTCAGTTAAAAAGTATAAACAAAGTTAAAATATGGCTAGCTGTGGAACATATTTAAAACACGTTCACCTGTTTCATGTATGTATTGATTTAATTGTATTAAGTTTAGTTTAAGTTAAAACTGTGTAATTCAAATGGATGGAACTTTCAAATACATACATTTTGAAATCCTGAATATTATTTGGCAATATATGTATCTGGGCCAAATTGTTATGGGAAATCATATTTATATGGGTAAATCTGTGTGTGCATCTCATCATCATCATCTGTGCCTGAAGGACATCTTAGTAGTAAAACATGGCACAGTTTACCCCACTCTCCCTTAATTTATTATAGTGTTATTATAATGTCAATGGATTGTTGTCAGTATGATGAAGCCTCATTTCTTCAGACAGGTGTTATTGCCTTGCCAAAGACTCCCTGTACAGCAGGGCTCAAAGCTATTTTTTGCCCTCGTTCCATTCAAATGTCACAATTTTGAGACAAAATCCTCTTTTCTGTTCACAGTCGCAACTCTTTGTTCTTGTTTCCTATCTTAGAAAACCTCCTTCAGCAACTTCTTTATGAACCTCTGGTTTATTATTGGTTGAGGTGCAGTCTGGGCTCCACTGGCGCTTTGGCCTTCAAGGCACCCACAAATTAAAGAAAGAGAATAGTGTATCATCAGCTATAGCAGGAGACTATAGGGTCCAGGAAAAGATTTGACTTTATAAATCTCCAGAGCCAGAGGACAATGGCGGATTTTTTGTGTCATAGTTTTGGATTCACTGGTGATATATCTTCTGCAGTGCTTTTGCCTGCCAGTCACCATCAAGTTCAATTCCAAATTGCACCTCTTCAAGTTCTGGCAGTGTGATATTTGATTAAGAGAGGCAATCCATCACTACAATGACTGTTTATTCTTGCAAATATGCATTCAGACTTTGAATGAAAGTTCAGAATGATGAAGCATCTGAAGGACGTTTCCCTTCAGCTTATGATAGGGTACATCCATGGTAGGTGGTGTTTTAAAATGAGGAGTTACACACTGTTACTCTTTCTGTCTGCACCTGAGCGTTTTGGATTATTAAAGTGTATTGCTTATTGGAATCTGTTCTCATCGTCTTCCTCAGTCAGTGACAAAAGTGACAAAATATATTATTTGTGAACTAAAGTTCAGCTTTTCTTTTAAATGGTCAACTTATTTTCATCAATCGTCAAGCTTGTACACACTGGTCACAGACAAGAAGATGTACCTTTAAAGTAAGTACAGGCCTTCTAAATTACTACACAATTTTTGTCACAGGCGGCTGCAAATAAAGTTGAAACTGGATCTACACACAGCAGTTTTCAAAATGTATTTTAACAAACCAATGTCCAACAGAGGAGGGCAGGAGGGAGCTTAGGTGGAGGGCAGAACAGGAAACCACAGTGGGCTGGGCCAGGGCAGAGATGAGGGCATGAGCAGCCAGGCAGAAACCCTCAGCAGGACAACCAGGATATAAGCCCAAGGCAGAGTTGAGGGAGGGAGGAGCCAAGGGAGAACCTCCGGGTAACAACGAAGGTCCTGGAGGGCAGGGAAGAGCCACAGTGACAAGCGGCCAAGGCAGAACCACGGCACCGGAGAATCGAGGTAGAGACGGAGCAACCGAGGAGCCTGGTGGAGCTGTGAAGGAAGTGAAGGCGGAGCCAGATGAAGTCAAAGGGGTGCAGAGAGGCTCAGAATTCCGTAATGCAGGCAGTGCAACGTCTTACCAAGGTGGAGCCAGTGGATATGAGGAAGCCCGATGGAGTCGAAATATTGACGGTCTTGGGTGGAGCCGAGGGAGGGAGGAGCCAAGATGAAGCCGACTGCTCGTCAGGCCGAGGGGGAGCTCAGGAGTTGACACCCCCTGGATAGGCAGGCGAACTCAAAGCCCAAGACAAATCCAAGGAGATTCGAAGGGCTGAGAGGATGCACTGCAGGCAGGGCTGGAGGACTGGGCAGAACAGACAGGCTTTACAGGAACACACAAGACAGGCATACAATGCATGGATGACCCTATTGGAACAGGCAGGGAACTCTCATTAGAAATCACAGGCAGGGTGAGTGGGTGGCAGGACAGGATGCACTCATTCTCAGAGTCAATAAGCGCTACTTCCTTGGCCGCTGTTGAGGGGGTTGGGCTCCAAATCACCCCCTCATACTCCACTAATATATCCACAGGCACAGGCAATGATGCAGTTTCAAGCACCTGGTCAGACGTGGGTGGCTCGGGCTCCTTGTCTGTGTAGGGCTTATGCATCACTGGTGCTGGGCTGATGGTAGCGGCTGGGGCGCTGATTTCCTCCCGGGGACCCGTTGTGGAGAAGGACCCATTCCACGTAATCCATAAAGCTCCCTGGAGGCTCATCTCTGGGCAGGCATGCCCTGATCTTTTAATAAAAAAAGCACACGCAGGCTGGCGTTGTCGTAATGATCTAGATGTTATAAGTCCAAAAAATGCTTGCGCGTGTGCCTCCAGAGACTGGTTCCATAGTGAGAGCAGGAGGATTCTGACTGCTGCTAGATCCCTGTTGAGTTGTCCGTTATTCTGTAACAGGCGGTCGCAAATGAATTATACCTGGATATAAACGCATTTAGAAGATAGGCATTCAAAACTTATTGTCTCTCACTTCTGCCAATATGAATCAATGATTTTGATGACGTCACTCTGCACTTCATATTTGTCCAATCAAATGCTCTCTAGAATATTTTAGTTTTTAAAGATTTTAATATGGATTATTTTTCTTACACAAAAGCATCGCTTCGCTTCAGAAGGCCTTTATTAATCCCCTGGAGCTGTGTGGAGTACTTTTATGATGGGTAGATACACATTTTTGGGCTTCAAAATCTCGACACCCATTCACTGCCATCATAAAGCTTGGAAGAGCAAGGACATTTTTTTTTTAACTCTGATTGTATTCGTCTGAAAGAAGAAAGTCATATACACTTAGGATGGCTTGAAGATGAGTAAATCATGGGGTAATTATAATTTTTGGGTGAACTATCCCTTTATAAATAGACACTGAAGCTGCGCAAAAATCGGTCTATTAAATTGTCTATTAACTTTTGTATGTTTATTAACAGAAAATAAACTTAGTATTCATATGTGTATCTAGTATGATTAGTTTTATTATTCCACAAACACTCAACTTTCAAAAGTTCAGTAAGCTTTATGTCATAAGGTCCAAAAAAGGAAATTGTCTGTATCGATTTAACATTTTAATTCTGTTTCAAGACAAAGCTTGCTGCTTTTCCCACTCTATTGCTCTTCTGTCTGAGCCTATAAATCATACAGAAGGACAGAGTGTAATTCAGCCTTACGCTACTGTAGTGGCATATGCTAAAAGCTGTTTTACATTATGTGGTAAGACAACGCAGTCTCATCTATCCAAGCCAAGGCTCGTGCTCTCAAACCAAAGTTCTTCTTTCACAGAATAACAATTACTCTTCATCCTCCAGAGAGAGCGAGAGAGGGCTGCAGAAATGGAAAAGAGTAGACAAATTTGCAGAAGGTTTGGACTGATCTCATATTCAGCCAATTCTGGAAGGAAAAGGAAGCTTTTAAATTATGTAAATGAATGCTCTGAAACTTTAGGGAACTGGCTAGAAATGACAGTTGAAGAGAACAGCCCAGCGATATAAAGATAAATATGTAAACATGAATATATTCCAATGATCAATATTCATATCCACTGTTAAAATCCACTAACTCTAAAAATGGAAAACAATAATCTAGTTGTTGAAGACAAAATGAAGTGTGACCACTTGACTTAAGAAGTTAAAGGAGATCAAAAACAGAAAAAAGAACAAGTCCTTCAGCTCTGCCAAGATAACGCACATTGATGTTGACTAATGAGTTTCTGCATTCTATAAATGAAATATATTCAGAGTCTGATAGCCCTCATGCCATGAAGAGATAAAGGCCTTTACCACAAGTGGCTGTAACACAATGCATGAATATAAAAATGAGAAAAGCAGAGATTAGAAAGTCTACTTTGCTAAAATGGAATTTGAACACAAATTATGATTCATAATTCCTATTGTGGGATAATGCATTCAAGCCAGTGACTTCACCAGACTGAGTTATGCAACATGTTTCTCTGAACTTGGTAGGAATTGAATAGCAGTGAGACGCATTCACTCTCAAAAAAAAAAAAAAAAAAAAAAAAAAAGGCTTTCAGCATAACCATTGTGATCTCATGAGTATTTGTGTGCATTTTTACGGATATTTACTTATGTTTTCATACATACTGAAACTTACAATATTAATGTATTGACAGCACTAAAACGTAAATTATTTACGTATTGGCAGCTTTACAGATGTACAAATGTGCACAAATTCTTATTTATGAATATTAAAATTATGGCATTAATGTTTTGAATCTATCGTATTCAATTGTCATATAATGTTGTCAGTGGCATTTACTATGCAGTTTAGTCATGCTTAATATTGCATGATAACATTTTGTTCTGTTCTATGACTTCTGCTACAAACTCGTTTTGAAGGATTACATAATGTTAAACAAGAATACACTTTAAAACCTTAAAATGAATAACATTTCTGTAATTGTTTAACCATTATTTATCATGTAATATTTATTTTGTTAGCCTGTGACTGACAATAGAACCATAAATCACACCAAAAATGCAACATAAAATCGCAAAAACGATTCTATTTGCATCTTGCATTCGTTATGAATTCCAAAATTTTGGCCTCAGGAAGCATTATGACACGTTTCATGGCAGTGATAACAAAAGCTCATTGGCTCTCGCCTGTCGTGTTTCAGTTGGTGTAGGTTTGAATGAATAATGGAGAGAATCGGATAACATTTTCAGCAACTAATAACTTCAATTCTGCTCTGTACCTCATAAAAAAATAGAGAGAGGACTGTGACTGCAAGACATTGTCATTTGAACTACTTTTGGTACTGCTTTTGACATTTTTGCAATACATTATTGTGATTCCACTTGTCAGATTTGTAAGAAATTGGGTAGGTTTAGAGGTAGAAGTGGGCTTAGCGGCTCAACATATCTTTTTAATGCTATATTGTTACTAAAATGGTCATTTTCCTACACATTTCTGTCCATTAAATTGTATTCTTTTCATTTTCTCTGGTTATGTTTGGGTTTGTGGTATGGTTTAGGATCTAAAAAATGTCAAAATGGTCATAAAATTATATGATATTAAAGATTTGTAAATGTTTAACGTTTTTTAGCTGTAAAAACTTCATAATGTTAAATGTTGCCAAAACGTCCATACTGTATGTTTCAGCATCTATCCAAAAAAGTATGTTTTATACCTGTAAATGTTACGTATTAAAGGAGACCTATTATACCCTTTTTTCAAGATATATATATATATATCAATATAAATATCAGGTGTCCCCAGAATGTGTCTGAAGTTTCAGCTCAAAATTCCCCTCATATAATTTATTATAGGATGTTTTAAAAGCCCCTATTTGGGTGGGAGCAAAAAATTAAACGCCGTTTTTTTGTGGCTTTAAAGGATTATTTCACTTCAAAATGAAAATATACTGATAATTTACTCACCCCCATCTCATCCAAGATGTTCAAGTCTTTATTTCTTCAGCCGCAGAACAGTGCAAGATGAGCAATTTAGGTTAAAAAGTATATACTTTTTTTCTTTGAAAATGACCCTATTCCTTGTCTGGGATCATGCAGAGCCTCTGAAGCCCTTCGAAACTGCATTGATATGGATCTTCAAAATTTTGGTAGCCATGGAAGTCTATGGCGAGGAGAATGTTTTCCTCAAAAAACGTAATTTCTTTTCGACTGAAGAAAGAAAAACACAGACACCTTTGATGAGATGGGGGTGAGCAAATTATCAGTTTTCATTTTGACTAATCCTTTAAATGCGCTGCTGCTACTCCCCGCCCCCTTTCGAGAAGAGGGTGGAGCCTATCCAGCTCTTGCAGCAACAACAGAACTGGAGAATCTCACAGCTCACAGAGGGAATAGAACTCCCAAAGATGAATCAATACTAACTGTTCATGATTAAACTTCATATCCAGAACACGCAAGCATACTTGTACTTATTGTTTGCAAATCGGCTTTCTGAATGTGTTCCAAAGTTACCACTGTCTCTGACTGTACACTCTAAAAAATGCTGGATTAAAATGAAAATGGACTAACCCATCGATTGGGTCATTTTAACCCAGTGGTCTGGTTAAATGTTTACTTAAAAAAAACCAAAAACAAACGCTGGGTTAGTCCATTTTCAACTCAACTTGGGTTGTTTTTAACCCAGCATTTTTTGGAGTGTATTCACAGAGACCAGACCTATGTCGTTAGTTTTTTTAAGAAGTAGGCCCAAAAAGTTGTTTATGAATTATACAGACGGTGAGTATTTTCGGGTTAAAAATAACATAGCTCTGGTCTCTGTAAATAGTCAGAGACAATGTGCTAACAAGCACATTCAGAAAGGTGATTTGAAAACATTCACAAAACAAAGTGCATATAAAGTTTGATCATGAACAGCTGGTACTGATCCATCTTTGAGAATCAACTTTTTTTTTGCAAATCATGCGTTTTACTGACCCTCATTTGCAAAGCACTCCAGTGTGAAATGATTCACACAAACATATCCGAATTTAGCTATCCTGAGTGGCTCAGAGTCTATGGAGACTCGTATGTTCATTATTACAGCCAACAACAGAGCAGTTAAGTATCTGAGATTTTTTATCCCTAGCTGCTCTACCGAGGATATAAACATGGCGGACTGTTTACAGCTCACTCAGTGCGGGGTCTATGCTAATAGGACAAAGTCTGTCAGCAGTCGTGGACAGAGCCTAGGCATTTTGTCAAGTCACTAAAAAGTAGAATCTGCAAATAGCTTGTTCAGAGACATTGTTTATGATTTATGGGGATTTAAATAAAAGAGTAGTGGGTGGATTTTTACCATTATAGGGTGGTTGTGTACACACAGCCAACACACATTTATGTTCAAATACCCTTTAATGCCTACGTATTACCAATGAGAACAGCCTGAAATAACAGACTTCTTTTCCTTTAGAATGTCTAAATATCAACCCTTTTTAAAGATGTCTATCAGATGTTTGTAGACAGCAGATGCTTTCCAGATGAAGCACTCTTTCTTTATACTGTGAAAAAAGGCAAAAAAAAATCATATATTAAGGAAATATTTTATCTGAGGACTGGTGGTTTTAGAAGTAGTGAGTGATGTCATAATTCTGATACGATAATAAAATCCTTCGGGCACCACTGCTGATGAATTTCAGAGTGGAAACGGTGCTATTTTTAAACTTGATGACAGGCCAACATGTTTTGTCCCATTTGCCAAGAAACAGTGAACAGCAAGTATTTGCCTCATAACTAACGAGGACTCAGGCAGCTTGGGATCCATGTGCAGTTTATTAAAATAACACAAGCAGGCGTGGGTCGGTAAACCAGGGTGAACAGCAATATCAGAGGGAATGCATCAATCGTGGTCATAACAGGCAAAAGGTCAGGGCAGGCAGCAAATAAACGAGAATCAAAGTCAAGGAAAACAAAGATCAAGGGCAGGCAGAACAGGGTCGTAAACGGTAGGCCAAGGCAGAGTCAAACACAGGAAGAACAATCAGGAAGGACTTTGCAATGAAGGAGTGTGAGAGCAGAGTTATTATAGGCATGGTGATGAGGAGGGTCCTGGAGTGAGGGTGTATGGGAAATGAAGTCCGAAATGGAGGCTAGTACTCTGGTGGCCGACGGTTTGATCTTCACTGGCGTTTGTGACAATAACAAATCCCTTTTCACCTAACCATAATTTGCATGCCACTGTTTGAATATGAATTACTTACTATGTAAACCTAATTTCAGTGGGGCTCTGCATTAAAAGGGACCTTTTATTTTATTTTATTTTATTTTATTTATTAGATTTATTTGACATGGACATAACAGTTACATTGGATGAACCATATGCATTTGCTTAAGTGTTTTAGCACACATGCTAATTTTCAACACCTGTCCACGGGAGGCTTTTTAAATAGAGTAAAAAACAATAATAATATTAATAACAATGCTGAAACAACAATAATAATAATAATAATAATAATAATAAAAATTTAAAAAAGCTGTAATATTGTGAAATATTATTAAAATGAACCCCAGTGTTCAGAGTCACATGATCCTTCAGAAATCATTCTAATATGATGATGTGCTGCTCAAGCAACATTTATGATTATTATCAATGTTGGAAGCAGTTGTGTAAAAACATTTTTTTAGGATTCTTTGATGAATGGAAAGTTCAAAAGAACAGTATTTATCTGAAATAGAAAGCTTTTGTAACATTGTACTATACCGTTCAAAAGTTTTGGGTCAGAATTTTTATTTATTTATTTTTTGGGAAAGAACTTAAAGAAATGAATACATTTATTCAGCAAGGATGCATTACATTGATCAAGTGACAGTATAGACATTTATAATGTTGCAAAGGCTTTATATGTCAGATAAATGCTGTTCTTTTGAACTTTCTATTCATTAAATAATCCTGAAAAAATAAAAAAATAATAAAAAATAATAATTATTATACCCCAAAATGTGTCTGTGATGTTTCAGCTTAAAATGCCACACAGATAATTTATTATACCATGTTGTAAATGCCCATTTTTTAGTGAAAAAAAAAGCTTTATCTTTAAATGCAAATGAGCTGCTGCTCCCCACCCTGCTTTCCAGAAGAGTGTGGAGCCTCTACAGCTCGTGCCTTGAATAATCTGTCTAAAACATCTGTTTGGTTTTGATTATCATCTCTATTGCGGTCACACTCGTGTGACATTGCAGTTCTTCATCATCATGAAAGTTTATTATCTGCGTGCATAATAAAAGTTTCTGATATATGGTTTTTCTTTGTGCACACATCCAAAGCACAGAAAACTGGATGTCAGAAAGAGTGTCCCGTGAGTATTAAACTAAGTTCTCTTTCATGTCTTATTGCGCTTAAACTGTCAAATACACACAAGTTTATGTAAAAGTTACACAAAGTTCACAAACACAGTTGGTTATGTCTGTGAACATAAACAGCAGGGAAAGAAATCGCATGTGTATATTAGATCTGTGTATTAAAGTGAAAGTAGCATAATATACTATACCTAATGTTAAATATGCTGTTAATATCAAACAACAAAAGAAAAACAGAAAATCACTCACTGCTATTGACTGAATAACTTTAGTAGCTTTAATAAGAATACATTTCTGTTCTGAATTCATACTGTTCTGTTGCTGCAATGGTCTGGCGAGAAGAGAAACATGGTGGACTGTGTTCAGCTCTTTCAGGGCGGGGTCTTTGCTAATGGGGCAGAGTCTGTCAACAGTCATGGCTTGTTCTGAGACACTGCTTATGATTTATGGGGATTAAAAAAAGAGGAGTGGGTGGATTTTTACTATTACAGGGTGGTTGTGTACACACACTGCTGACACACATTTATGTAAAAAGTAAAAAAAATAGGTTCAAGCTCCATGTAAAAGAGAATTGTGCATAATAAGTCTCTTTTAATGTAACCATTAATGTTTATTGAATGTTCAATAGTTCATTGCGATGTGCGATCAGTGCGATTTTTTTAAAAATGTATATATTTGTATTACACATTCTGTAAAGTTATTTCCTCACTAACCCTTTTGATATTCACAACAAATGGAAATATATCAGTGGAAAATTAAACACAGATAAAAATTTTTTTAAATAATCCACTAAACACCACAATTTACTTAATTTTAATGAATTAGCTATTTTTATAAATAACCAAAGCAATTATTCCTTTGAATAGTAAGTAAACAGTAAGAATATAAGATTGAATTGTACACACAAAAAGGGTTGTGAAGCAGATTTGCATATGCATAACCACACATAAAATGTTGCTGTTTTCTTACATTTTAATATTTTAGCTTAATTTATTCATCTATTTATTAACTTCTCCTAGTTTTATGAGCTTTATTTGTCTCATAAAATGTATACATATAAAAGCAATCTATTTTTCAGAGAATAAAAGGAGTTTTACCAATCCCTTCGCTGCATCCAGCTTCCTGGGATGTTTTTGAACCTATCTCTCTACAATTACTTACTTAATGACACTATCACTTATCTAAAACCCTCCTTCTGTTCTCATGATATCATACACGTGGGCCGTGTTTGGTGTCCATTCTTAATAAGTGTCTCTTAACTGCATGGCTCTGTTTCTGCTACTCTCAAAGTGGCTACTGTCACTCCTTTGCTCAAGAAGCCTTCACTGGATACTTCTGTTTTGAACAACTTTCATCTTATTTCTGTCTTACCATTTATCTCTAAAGTATTGGACAAAAATAGTGCTTGACCAACTTCAGTCTTTTCTCAACTGTAATTGTATTTCTGAAAATGTTTCATCTGGTTTTAAGTCTGCTCATAGCACTGAATCGGCCCTCTTGAGAGTGATATATATATATATATATATATATATATATATATTAGCTACTGACTCTGGTGACTGCGTGGTCCTTGTTCTTTTAGATCTATCTGCAGCATTTGATACTGTTAACCACTCAACACTGATTCTAGATTAGAGTCGTTAGAGACATTTTTCCTCTTCTGTTCTCCCCGTGGTCTTCCTCAAGGCTCGATCTTGGTGCCTTTCCTACTTTTTTTGTACATGTTACCTTTGAGTTCCATTCTAAGAAGACATGGGGTGTCTTTACATTTTTACAATAATGATACCCAGATCTATTTACTGATCAAGAGAAATTATCTTTCAGCACTTACATCTCTATTAACGTGCTAAGACCAGGTTAGTTCTTGGCTAGCCCAAAATGTTTTACCTTTAAATGACGATAAAACTGAGGTGATCATCTTTGGTCCCACTGATAATTTTCAGGCTAACAGCATTGATTTGGGAAGCTTATCTGCTTTCAGATCTTCATGTGTGCGGTACTTGGGTTTTCTTTTAATGAGTCTTTAGAACTTGACAAACATATTTCCTCTGTAATTGGATCTAGCTTTTATCAACTCCGTCTTTTGTCAAAAACCAAACACTTTCTAACTGACAAAACCCTAAAGATGGCTGTTCATGCTTTTAGTACTTCTTGTTTAGATTACTGAAACTCACTGTACTTAAGTATTTGCAAGTCTCAAATTGCTAGCCTCCAACTGGTCCAAAATGCAGCTGCCAGATTTGTCAGAAAAGTCATAAACGCGATCACATTACTCCAATACTGAAGGCTTTTCATTGGCTGCCTATTCAATTCAGAACTGAGTTTAAAAGTCTCCTGTTTGTATCTTTACATAACCAAGCTCCCATCCATCTATCTGAATTGCTACATCCATATACCCCCTTCTAGAAGTCTAAGATGAAGTGACCAGGGCCCCGTATTTATCAAGCCTCTAAGAATTACTCACAAGAACACTGCTAAGAACTGATTTAAAAGTAAAACAATTCTTGGCTCAAAGCTGCACTTAAAAGTTAGTTATCAAGCATCTCAGTCATAATTTGTGAAGTGTAGGACTAAATCTTAAGTGTCAATCTTAGAGATGATTCACGACACTTTGCTATGACACAAACGGGATTTTGGATGATGACATAGGCATTGATCAATTACTGAATAGATTTCTTTATTTAAGAATATTCTCACATAAATTCACATTGAATGGTGAAATTCCTAAGAGGAGTTTACATTCAACATACATTTGACAATAAAGATTTTTCAAGATAATACATTATGATATACACATGCAGTGTACATCATAATGTCATAATGGCAGTGGCGGAGCCAGAGGGGTGTCCAGGTCTGTGCTTACGCGTGACCCTTTTTATTATTAATCATCTATTTGGCAACTAACGTTAATATTCTTGTTAATACATGAACAATGTGCCGCGCCGCCGCACGTAAAATACATGCTTCTTTCAATAGGAGGTGATATGGAAGTAGCGATCAAAATTTTGGGGTCAGATTTCAAGGGTGTCCAGTGCCACCCCAAAATTTAGATTCAAGAATATTAACGTTAGTTGCCAAATAGATGATTAATAATAAAAAGGGTCACGCATAAGCGCAGAGTTGTTCACAATCATGCACCGCCATTCATAGTTTTCTATTAAATGACACAATTTGTCTTAAAACTGTTAATGTACAATGACTTCACCCTAGGCTGGAAGAGTGTGTATAGGCATTTAAGTATTTTTCTTTCCGTGTAAAGTCTGTGTTTATGGAAAGATATTATATAGTTTACGCTTTTTTGTTTCCGTTTGTGCAGCTTTTACAGCAAAACACATTGATGCCACTTTTTTCATTCTTGAAGTGAACCTTTTTTCCTGTATGGTGATTTAGATGCACTGTTTGGCATTGGAGGGAGGAGGCCCCGGGGAAGACACTGGAGGGATTACGTCTCCCGGCTGGCCTAGGAACGCCTCGAGGTTCCCCCGGAAGAGCTGGAAGAAGTGGCTAGGGAGATGGAAGTCTGGGCATCTCTGCTTAGACTGTTGCCCCCGCGACCCGGCCCCGGATAAGCGGAAGATAATGGATGGATGGATGGGATGGATGGATGGATGGATGGATGGATGGATGGATGGATGGATGGATGGATGGATGGATGGATGGATGGATGGATGGATGGATGGATGGATGGATGGATGGATGGATGTTTGGCATTGCCGCCTTGAACATGAGAACGCGATGCACGGCATATGGTGCTTCATTGATAGCGCAAACACAGAGATGCTTGCACTTGAACGAATAAATACGTATAAAGCAAAGGTATGCCAAAAATAACAAGTATCATAGTAAACACAGTCAGCTATGTGTTCACCGAATGTAAGCAGCTGACAAATGAAATCGGATGCATGCCTATATATTGAATTAAAGTCATTAAAGTTAATCAAAATAACACCCACTGAGCTTTACTGAATAACATTTGTAGCTAGTTTTAACATGTATTAATCTATATTTAATTTATACAGTGAAGATTATGCAATGTTATTTTACGTTTGATTATTCAATTTCTGTACCTGAAATAGCCTACTGTTAGACCTGAACCTTCAAGCACTTAATTCGTAGCACTGTTCTCACTTTAGGGCTGACTGTTCACTTATATTCAGTAATGTTTTAAATTTATGTACTAGCCACTTGTAGACTGGGTAAACCCAGCCTGATCTACCGGTGATTTGATTGCGCCCTGCAGCTCAGGCTGGAAACCTGTACATTAATTTATCCTGCTTCTGTCACACTTTTGCGGGAACCAATCCTATGCTAACCAATGTTGGCGGGGTTTAACACAATGACGGCTAGATAAGCGATGGATCGATGCTCATTGATCATGCCTCTTGTGGTCTGATTGGTTGAAGGACTATCCAATTGCGTACAGAGTCATTTGAATTAGGCCCATTGATCATGCCTCTTGTGGTCTGATTGGTTGAAGCACTATCCAATTGCGTACAGAGTCATTCGAATTATGCTCGTTGATCATAACTACTTGTGCAGTAGAAAGTACATAGCAGACTCCCCAGACCAATGTTCAATCTTAAAAGATTGAGCTTGGTCTGGTGATAGCCTGACAAAGCCACTTGTAGTTTTTGCTGTGGAATATTTGTTGGAATCAAGAATTGTGAAATTTCTACAATTTTGGTTGCTTATTTATTAGAATACAATGTTACATCAGTCAAAACAATGAAAACAAATAAGCATTACACATTATATTCTTTCACAGTCTATGGACCCCCGAAAGCAGCCTTGGCCACCCCATGTATAAAAAAGTAGTTCCGCCACTGCACATTGGAAATTAAAGATTAACACATTTTTCACCTCGTCTTAATTAAAGATTTTAAATCGGTGTGCTGTTAACTGGCATGCTTACATATAGCCTAGATTTTATGATATAATCAGCCACCATGGATTTCAAAAGAAAACCAAACTGGTGGGAGGAAGAAGTGCTACTGCTTGCTGAATTAGTCGAACAGCGGGAACATGTTATAAAAGGCAAGTTCAGCCCAACATTAACCAGCGCTGACAAAGATGATGCCTCCTCTGTCCAAACGATACCGTTTGATTAACTGCTCGTCCTCAAACATTTCAAAAACCTTCTTTCTCTCCTGAAAGATTTGCGCATGTCTCCGTCTCCTCAGTGCCATCACAAGCCCTTACTGGCAACTCCTAACCACTTGTTGTCTTAAATAACTAGGAGAGTAAAGTAAGAGTGATTCTTAGCTTTAAGAAATTTGATAACTTGATTTTATACTTAAATTTGAAAGTAGGAAGCTTGATAAATACGGACCCTGAACCTTTTTTTAGTCCCTCACTCCAGACTCAAACGTACAGGGGATCAAGCTTTTTCTGTGGTTGCCTTTAGAGATTATGGGCCAGATTTTCTAAAGTTTCTAAAGAGGGCAAATTAGCACGCTAAAAAAGATAATGAACACAAATTAGCTTTTTTTTCCAAAAAAGTGCAGATGGTAGTGGAAAGGTCTGCACGTGATCTACTGGCGACGTGCAAATTAAAGAACACAGACACAGCTGGATCATTTCCATAATGACCAACGCAATCTACCAAGAGCAGCGCAAATTAGCGTCTCCTCCCACAAGTTTTGTGTCTGAAAGGAAAACTCCTATGAATATGCAATAAGGTCAGCCGCAAAAATAACCTGCCTTTTCAGCGCTAATTTTTCACTGCGTGTCTTTAGTAAATCCTGACAGTAGATTTTTTTTTTTTTTTTTTTTTTTTTACGCCAAAAGAGGGTTTGTGCTGGCGCAAGCTGTTAGTAAATCTAGATTGGCACTAAGTCCCTGACTATCTTTAAGTCTCTTTTAAAAACATAAAAACAGAGACAAATATAATAAAAACATGTCTTTTTATTATTTTATTGTGGTTTTCTGTCAGTACTCTGTCTTTAAGTGTTTAGATTTAGATTTGATGTGATGTTTTTGTACAGCACTTTGGTCAGTCATGTGACTGTTTTTAAATGTGCTCTATAAATAAATTGGAGTTGGAATTGGAAATTTGGAATTTATGCATGAAAATATATGTCCATACACTCTCAGAAAAAAGGTACAGTGCTATCACTGGGGCAGTACCCTAATGTACAAAAGTGAAAAGGTACATCTTTGTACCTTACTCACCCCTAAATGGTACATATTAGTACCTTAAAAGGTACATATCAGTACTTTAAGAGTGTGTATTAGTACCTTAAAAGGTACATATCAGTACTTTAAGAGTGTGTATTAGTACCTTAAAAGGTACATATCAGTACTTTAAGAGTGTGTATTAGTACCTTAAAAGGTACATATCAGTACTTTAAGAGTGCGTATTAGTACCTTAAAAGGTACATATTAGTACCTTTTAGGTTTTGTACCTTAGGGTACCGCCCCAATGACAGCACCTTTGTACCTTTTTTTTCTGACAGTGTAGCATCAAATGCTACACTGTATGAGACAATGCCAATTTAAAAAAAAAAAAATTAACGGTGGTGGATCTTATGGCATAACCAATATTTATTATGTAAGAATTTATGTAATAAATAATATGTAATATTTTAACCTTTTGACCTCACATAAACTGCCGTGCATCCAGCACACATCCAGTTAAATACATTAGATTTCTCCATCTGGCCTTGCATCAAATGCATTCACAAATGTGACGGCTTACATAAGAGTATCACCACATTGCGGAGAAATGCTCTCAAAACACAAGAGATGCAGATGGGAGAAAAAACACCTTATGTGAGCCATTAGCCTGTGCCTCTGAGAGAAGGAATCCTCTGGCTAGAACAAATGAATCAGTGTGCAATGAACTCCAAAGCATTATCTACAGTGAAGTGCCATTTCCATTCACAGCAGTGCTGAACAAGCTTCCGGCCCCCCTCCCACTGCCTTCATCGTCCTTATGGGCCCACATTTACCCATCCAGGCATCACTGTCCTCAGCTATCAGGGAGACACAGGGAATGACACTCTGGTCTCAGAGGAGGAGGTTTGAGATTGGTGATGTGGCATTTGTTCAGCTGGCTGAAACGGCCGAGAACTCCCTCATCAGCAGTTTGCAAATTTGTCTTGGCTCACAATTTTAGTCCTTTGGGTTTGTTTTTTTTATTTTTATTTTTATGTATGCTTTCAATAAATTCAATTATTATTATTATTATTATTATTATTATTATTATCATTATTATTTTTCTTTCTCCGGTATTTATTTGTCTTTATTTAATTAATAAATAAATAAATAAATAATATATATATATATATATATATACACACACACACAAACCCGATTCCAAAAAGTTGGGACACTGTACAAATTGTGAATGAAAAAGGAATGCAATAATTTACAAATCTCATAAACTTATATTTTATTCACAATAGAATATAGATAACATATCAAATATTGAAAGTGAGACATTTTGAAATGTCATGCCAAATATTGGCTCATTTTTGATTTCATGAGAGCTACACATTCCAAAAAAGTTGGGACAGGTAGCAATAAGAGGCTGGAAAAGTTAAATGTACATATAAGGAACAGCTGGAGGACCAATTTGCAACTTATTAGGTCAATTGGCAACATGATTGGGTATAAAAAGAGCCTCTCAGAGTGGCAGTGTCTCTCAGAAGTCAAGATGGGCAGAGGATCACCAATTCCCCCAATGCTGCGGCCAAAAATAGTGGAGCAATATCAGAAAGGAGTTTCTCAGAGACAAATTGCAAAGAGTTTGAAGTTATCATCATCTACAGTGCATAATATCATCCAAAGATTCAGAGAATCTGGAACAATCTCTGTGCGTAAGGGTCAAGGCTGGAAAACCATACTGGATGCCAATGATCTTCGGGCCCTTAGACGGCACTGCATCACATACAGGAATGCTACTGTAATGGAAATCACAACATGGGCTCAGGAATACTTCCAGAAAACATTGTCGGTGAACACAATCCACTGTGCCATTCGCCGTTGCCGGCTAAAACTCAATAGGTCAAAAAAGAAGCCATATCTAAACATGATCCAGAAGCGCAGGCGTTTTCTCTGGGCCAAGGCTCATTTAAAATGGACTGTGGCAAAGTGGAAAACTGTTCTGTGGTCAGACGAACCAAGTTGTTATCAGCACTCAGTTCAGAAGCCTGCATCTCTGATGGTATGGGGTTGCATGAGTGCGTGTGGCATGGGCAGCTTACACATCTGGAAAGGCACCATCAATGCTGAAAGGCATATCCAAGTTCTAGAACAACATATGCTCCCATCCAGACATCGTCTCTTTCAGGGAAGACCTTGCATTTTCCAACCACATACTGCATCAATTACAACATCATGGCTGCGTAGAAGAAGGTATCCGGGTACTGAAATGGCCAGCCTGCAGTCCAGATCTTTCACCCATAGAAAACATTTGGCACATCATAAAGAGGAAGATGTGACAAAGAAGACCTAAGACAGTTGAGCAACTAGAAGCCTGTATTAGACAAGAATGGGACAACATTCCTATTCCTAAACTTGAGCAACTTGTCTCCTCAGTCCCCAGACGTTTGCAGACTGTTATAAAAAGAAGAGGGGATGCCACACAGTGGGAAACATGGCCTTGTCCCAACTTTTTTTGAGATGTGTTGATGCCATGAAATTTAAAATCAACTTATTTTCCCTTAAAATGATACATTTTCTCAGTTTAAACAACTTCCACATCATTGCATTCTGTTTTTATTCACAATTTTTAATATCACAACTTTTTTTGGAATCGGGTTTGTGTATATATATATATATATATATATATATATATATATATATATATATATATATATATATATATATATATATATATATATATATACACATTGTTTCTTTTAAATAAATCTTTGGGAGTGGCAGTGGCAGTGTGCAGATTCTTGTTGACTTTGAGTTTAATGCTTTATTTAATCTAGCACCTGGGGGTATTCCAGAAAGCAGGTTATGTGACATACCGGGTATGTTTAAGAGTAAGTTAGCGGATAACCTCAACTTTCGGTTCCAAAAATGAAGGTAACTTTCAGGGTATGTAAGTAACCATAGCAACTCACTCTCTGAACATAACCTGCTCTGGATCAGGTTATGTTCCAGGATTAGTTTGCTTAAGAGGTATTCAGGTATGTTTTATATAATTAATATAGTTATATTAATATAACTAAATATGTTATATAGTTACAATTATATAATATACAATATTATATATTAATTCTAAAGAATTTGAATACAAAAATAAATAAAAAATAAGTTTAAATGTTAGTTCAATTCAAATATATATCTCACACATGGATCTGCATTCAATTAATTAGCATCAAACAATACAATCCTTTATACTGAAAAAGATTACTTATTAAACGATTCGTGGCTCTGTTGAGAATGTCTTGTAAATTAACCGGGAACATATTCTGAGTTGTCTGAACTTACTCCCAGACTCGTTTTTTGGAACCAGCATACCTCGAGTAAGCAAGGTTTGGGTTACTCAACCGAGAGTTCAGGGTATATGTGACGGTAAGTTAACCTCACTTTCTGGAATACCCTGCAAAAAGTTAGCTGGATGTGTGCACAAACTCTTCTTTGAATTCACAATTTTAGTGTCACAGACTGAATTTGTTAAATAACCTGAATTAACCTTACTTAAAGGATTATCACTTCCAGCATTGTGCAGTAGCTTCACATCAGACAGCAAATGTACCTTTCTCAGTGGTGAGGTGGCAGTTTCTTTGTTTATAAAACCATGTAGTAGGGCTATGCGATTTAATCGTAATTGATTTTTCAACTTCGATTTTGGCTTCCAACGATTATGAGAATAATCAAGGTAAAACGATTATTGTGCAGCTGCCACATTCAGCAGTGTGCTTTTGTTCCCCCCAAAGCCAAACTTATCATCTAAATAAGCCGAATAAGTGAGTGTTGTAAAATGCAGTCTACTGTAGCTAAACTGCCAGATATTAACGATCCTGCATAATTTGTAATTTCACCGCAAAATAATCACAAAAAAATTATATTATCTAATTGAACTCTCTCTAATTTATTTAAAGCTGTAATGCATTGTTTTCATTAGGATACAGGCGTTGTGGCGCATGCGGAGTATGTGGTCTTTGTGAAAGCAAATCTTTCTCACCTGCCGTCTCGCATAAGTACTGGGCGAATTGATTACTCAAGAGGGATGAATGACCAAATAAAAGTATGATATGCCCGAACACTAAAAAAGAGTTAATAAAAGCACAAACTCAATTCGCTACTGACACACGGACTGATGTCAGACTGGCTGAGGATTCTGTGCAGGCGTTTGCGCCTGTCAGTGCTCGCGAGTATACAGAAATGTGTTCTATTTATAGGCTTATTGCCCTTGAACAATACACAGACAATTATGCCTAAATGTCCGTCTTGGTGGCTATGTCTTGAGTGAATAAGTTAGAGACGTGTGACGGTATTGGGTCCGTGCATTACTGTAGGTCTTTAAAGTGAAAGCAATCTAATATAGCTTACACCCATCAAACAACAACAACTGGAAAAACGAACAGTAGCCTACTTAAATGTAAAGCACTGTTTGTATATGTATCTTTATGTTGTATTTATTTGTCCTCCTATCATTTGTTTATTAGTTCTTATTTTATTACTGACTGTTTACTTGATTAATTAATTACTTGAGCACTTTTTAACTTATATTAAGCAATTGTTTATTGCTGTGATTTACTTATAAGATTTTGGTCATATTTCCCACCATGTGATCATGCTATTAGTAAGCCTTTTTTAGTGAGATACCAATTGCAAATTTCTGGAAATTACCACCACAAAATCAGTTTGATTGCAAAAATCACAACAAAATATTGTGAAATCCTGGGAGGACTGACTTAGCTATATTAGTTGACCTAGTATTAGTTTTCTCGTAGTCTATCGATAATTGTGAAATTTTACTGATATCTAAAATTACTCATATCATGAAATAAGACTTTGATCCTATCGCCCACCAATAATTGTGTTACATAATCGTAATTTCAATACTAACCAAAATAATCGTGATTATGATTTTCGCCATAATTGAGCAGTCCTACCATGTAGCTTTTCAGGAGAAGCTTTTTTATTAAGTAGCAGGGTATAGCATTCACACAAGCTATTTGTTTTGTTTTCGCTAACAATATATGACATACCATATGAATATATATTCAGTCAGCTTCTTAGAATCTCAAATATAGCAAAACCCGATTCATGAATCAATCAATGTTTTGAGTCAGTTCTATTTAAAGAATTCATTAACAAATCTGTCTGAATCTTTCTGATAGCTCAGTCACACAATTAATCATTTGGAGTGCTTTCTCACTTTGTAAATGTCAGAAAACACAGACTCATAGATATAATGTGAAACACAAATGTGGTTTATTGATGAACAAACGTGCACATGGTGAGTAAAGGCTTTTGCAGACAACAGAGCAGAGGAGGATATAGCAAACAGTCCAGGTAAGTTGCACAACACACACACTTTGAGATGATTGTCGCTGAATAGTTTGAATGACAGTCTTACACTTTCCTTTACAGGTCTCTGGAGATTACCACTGGAGGAATTGGAGACAAGAGATAATACCCAGTGGTAGCAGAGATAAAGAAACAATGCACAGGTAGAGACCAGGTAAGTAAGTAAATCCATGTTTGATGGAGTCCTATTCGTAGACCAGACTGTGTGTGTGTGTGGAGCAGACTTAAATGGAGTGGAGATAATGAAGGTGAATGATGGCAGCTATGAATGATTGAGGAGTGTGTGCAGGTGGGAGCCTGGAGGGATCATGGGAAATGTAGTGTGAAGGTGACAGATGACGGTGAGGTGACTGGAGATAACAGTAACAGTACTCCCCTCTCCCGAAACGTGCGTCTTTGCACCAAACTGAGTCCACCCCAGGGAGGGACCCTGGAGTTGGGAGAGTGACAGGAAGAGGGCAGGTCACTAGGGCAATGCCGAAATGAGGGTGGCACTGGTGATACTGGAGACCAGGGAGGCCATGGAGGAGCTGAGTATTTTGGAGGCTACCATGGAGGCGCCGTCAGTACAGGAAGCCATGGAGAAGATAAATATATTTTGGAGGCCACCAGGGAGGCGGCAGCAGCACATATGGTATCGAGAACACTAACTGAGAGACAGACATCTGTAATGTCACCAAACTTGATTACCTCTGGTGGACCAGCAGACTTGATAACACTTTGGCTGGTCGGCTGAGAGATGGACGTCTGAAGGACTGACTGAGAGACGGGCATCTGGAGGCCCGGTTGAGAGTCTGGAGTGGCGACCACAGCAGATCTGGGGAATTGACAATTGAAGGAAGTGAATGATTCTAGGATGAGCTCTGGGGCTTGAGCGGACTCGTAACTCAGTTCTGGGACTTGAGTGGACTTGTGGGATGAAGTGGATTCTGGATTCTTGAGCAGGCTCTGAAACAGTTTCCTCTGGAGCAAGCGCTGAAACAGCTTCCTCTGGATAGGGCTCTGAAACAGCTTCCTCTGACCGGGTTGAACAGCTTACTTTGAACCGGGTTCTGGAATTACACATGGAACAGACTGGGGAATTTCATTCTCTGGAACGGATTCTGGAATTTCAGTGTCTAGAACAGACTCAGGAATTTCAGTATCTGGAACAGACTCTTAACTCTGCTTGGGGGCTGGAGCCGACACTGGACTTTGCTCAGGGGCTCGAGCCAACAGTGGACTGTGCTCAGGGCCGGGAACCAACATTGGACTATGCTCAGGGGCTGGAAACACCACACTGGACTGTGCTTAGGGGCAGGACATGCATCCATTTCTTCTTTCTCAGCCTCCTCCTTTGGGCTGGGGTTAATGCAGATATTTGTCTGAGCTCAGAGGCTTGAACACTAAGTCTTACACTTTCTTTTACATGTCTTTGGAGATTGCCACTGGAGGAATTGGAGACAAGAGATAATACCCAGTGGTAGCAGAGATAAAGAAACAATGCACAGGTAGAGAACAGGTAAGTAAGTAAATCCATGTTTGATGGAGTCCTAGTCATAGACCAGACCCCGATGAGTGTGTGGAGCAGACTTAAATGGAGTGGAGCTGATGAAGGTGAATTATGTAAGGTGTGAATGACTGAGGAGAGTGTGCGGGTAGGAGCCAGGAGGGGTCATGGCAAATGTACATGAATAAGGTAATAATTTAGTAACAAGAAATAGCAAAATACTACGGTATACCATCACTGTACATTAACTACTGCCACAGAAAGATACTAAAGGGAATTCGGAAGATGACCAACACAACTAATTTATGTTTTTGCAAATTTGTATGAATTTGTGTGATCTAATTTTAACATTTATGGTACAATCTGCTTATGTTGCAGGGTCCACTGAAGGTTAGGCTTAAGGGTGGATCGTCATGCTTACTTTTTTCTATTTTACATTCAACATTCAAAATTCTGGCTATTTTAAATAGGCTATTCCATCATTATAAAATTATGACGTAGACTATCTTTAATTTAGCAAGCCGATAAATTAAGCAAGTTGCATGTAACTTGTAGTATAGCTACTTTCTCTAAAGGATTTAGCTTTCAGATTTGCCTAGCTAATTTTCTTGTTGACTAGTTACTTAACTACTTAGCTTAGCTAGAGGAGTAGCCCATTCAAACTCTTGGGTAAACTATTATATTTTAATAAATTGTCACTTAAATTATATATAATCTATATATAATCAAATAATCAATACTTTGTGGATATGCTGGATAATACTATATCAGGATGAACTGATTGATTGTAATGTTAATGTAGCTACATCAAGTTAATCTCATTAACTAATTCAAATATTCATAATTAATCATAATAAATAATCATAATGAGTTATGAATAATTATTATTTCACCTTTGATCTAACTCGCTACATAGTGATGTAAACAGGAAAAAAGAAAGATTGATAGAAACCAATTTGTTTTCATGCCAAGACCTCAAAAATGATATTCTTTCAATGCTCAGATAAATAAAAATAAAAAAATAAAAAAAAAAAAAAAGGTCTGGAAATGTTTTAAAATATAAAGGAAACAATTATAGATTCACCATTTGTGATGCAGCAGTTAGCTATAATACACGTTATTTTTATGTTTACTAGAGGATGAATTCAAATCAAATACTGCCAAACTGCGAATATTTCTGAATATGACTACTTCATAAAATGTATGAATATATGGAAATATATGGTTCAGATTTCTGAAACCATATGGAAATGGAGGATCCCTTATAATGGTCAGTAATGGAGCTTGGATATCATCTAGTGAAAAAGTTTGGTACTGCGCCCAAACAAAATCTTACTGAAAGCTCATTTTTTGATGCATCAACCTAGAATATGGAACACAACCTGATCATATTTCTGGCTTTGATTGTCTTGTAGTTTTAGAGTAAAACATTTTGTAAAATACATATTATTATAAAATATAAATAATTATATTTTTACATTTTATATTTAACTTTTTTTTTTACTATTTTACTTTCATCTTACATTTATCTTACACCTTTTACACTAATCTGCCACATGTCTTCTTTAAAACAAGACCAACCTTAGGTCTGTATTCCAAAGCATTCTTGAATTACAACCATTTAAGTTTGGATAGTGCATTTTCTATGCATTGTCTATGCGAAAAAATTAAAAGAAACAAAAAAAAAAAAAGGTGTGACAGTTATTTAAACCTGTTTTTCTCAAAATTCCATTCCTGAAAATCATAGCGATCAGCTGACTTCATATAACCATAACTTTTGTTTCAGACAAACTATGAAATAAATAAAACATAGATTTGGAAAGGGCTTGACCCCAGGTTACATGTGCTGTCAAATCCTGTAAGAGGTAAAATTTCACCATGTGATGGGTTTTCGTAGATCACATCACATATTGCTAACATGATTTAGCATGTTGCTAACATAAATAATGATAATTATAGTGTGTTTACTAGGCCTGCTAATTATAGCATGTGTATTAGGTCTGTGAAAACAACAGTTAACGTTAAGTTATATATATATATATATATATATATATATATAAAATGAGTTAAATAATGGGTGCTAAGACTGATGATATATTGAGCATGAGCATTAATGCACAAAGCCAGAAAAAAAATATGTCAATGTCAAGATGCTTTTAAAATTCTGATGCAAATGCAGTATGATTAACTAGATGTCTACATTTAACAAAAGTTCAAGGGCCAGGTGAAAAAGCCAAACAATTTATTATTACTGTGGAGTTTTACTAGTACAGAGTAAAAAGTTATCCTAAAGAAGAACTGCCCACAAATGTGTAGCATGCATTAGGGATTCAATGACTGTCAGAGACTCTACAGATAGACCCAAGGCTAAATCTCGGCAAAGCCATCACACAAATAAGACAGAGTAAAGAATCAAAAAGCAGCCATGAGCCAACAGGGAAATAAAATGAAGCTGATATGCATGTGGTGAGGTTCAAAGGCTGATGAAAATGTGCACAGGCAAAATGAGGATATTTTTTTCTTTCGCTGGACACAAAGCATGCATCATGGAAACCATTCAATGCGGACTGTTGAAAATAACACAACCAAGCACAGATTTCCACAGTCTGTAAAGAAACAACAACTGGATGTTGCACATTAAAGGGACTTTAAGTGTGTTGAGACCAGTAATGTTTTTGCAGGCATATGGTGTATTTATGGCATTTCCAAAAGGGACTAACTGGACTGTGATAAGACAGCCAAACTTTAGTCATGAAGACTAAGAATTCTGGTCATCACATCTACTCTGATAGTATGAAGAAATTGTGTGGACCAACACAACAACAACAAAAAAGTAATCTGAGCGCAGTTCTTTGAGTAAAAGAATTACCCATCTAAAGGACTCAGTGGCTATATGCCAAAGGCTCATAACTATAACCAAAAGTTATCAGACAATATAGAGCTAAAAGAATCAGTCACTTTCTCTATAATATCTGACCTTTATATGAGGCAGTGAAAAAGGTGATGAAAAACATAGAGGACAGATATTGAAAAGACTTCAAGTTCTTTACTATGGAAGACAACAATGCTTTTCCAAATTCCTAATTGTTAACTCATAATTTATTGATTTAGAACACTCTATGTTGTCAGCAACTTACACAAATAGTGCTGCACACAAGAGACTTAACCTGAAATTGAGTTCAGCTGAAGTGTGAATATGTTCTACTTTATACCTCAAAGTCTTGAAAGAATGAATATCCTTAAATCATTTTTGAAAGCCTGTTTTGAACAGGAAAGAAATTGGGAGTTTTTCCCCTGCATTATTAGTACAGTATTCTATGTATAAGTTGAAAAACTTTTTGTAACATTTCTGATAAAGACTATATTGCCTAAAGTACTGTGACACCCCTCCAAATAATTTAATTCACGTGTTCCAATCACTTCCATGGCCAAATATGTTTAAAATCAAGCACCTAGGCACGCAGATGCTTCTACAAACATTTGTGAAAGAATGGGTTGCTCTCAGGAGCTCAGTGAATTCAAGCGTGGTACCGTGATAGGTTACCACCTGTGCAATAAGTCCATTTGTGAAATTTCCTTTCAACTAAATATTCCACGGTCAACTGTTAGAGGTATTATAACAAAGTGGAAGCAATTGGGAACAACAGCAACTCAGCCATGAAGTGGTAGGCCACGTAAAATCACAGAGCGGGGTCAGTGCATGCTGAGGTTCACAGTGCGCAGAAGTCGACAACTTTAGTCAATAGCGACAGACCTCCAAACTTTGTGTGGCCTTTAGATTAGCTCAAGAACAGTGCGTAGAGAGCTTCATATAATGGGTTTCCATGGCCGAGCAGCTGCATCCAAGCCTTACATCACCAAGTGCGATGCAAAGCGTCAGATTCAGTGATGTAAAGCACGCCACCACTGGACTCTAGAGCAGTGGAGATGTGTTCTCTGGAGTGACCAGTCACGCTTCTCTGTCTGGCAATCCGATGGACGAGTCTGGAGTTTGGCGGTTGCAAGGAAAAACGTACTTGCCTGACTGCATTGTGCCAAGTGGAGGGGAGATTATAGGTCGTTTTTCAGGGGTGGGTTGGGCTTGGCCTCTTAGTTCCAGTGAAAGGGACTCATGATGTTTCAGCATACCAATACATTTTGGACAATTTTATGCTCCCAACATTGTGGGAACAATTTAGGGATGGCCCCTTCCTTTTCTAACATGACTGCACACCAGTGCACAAAGCAAGGTCCATAAAGACATGGATGAGCGAGTTTGGTGTGGAGGAACTTGACTGGCCTGCACAGAGTCCTGACCTCAACCCGGAAGAACACCTTAGGGATGAATTAGAGAAGAGACTGCAAGCCAGGCCTTCTCGTCCAACATCAGTACCTGACCTCACAAATAAGTTTCTAGACCTCACAAATAAGTTTCTAGAGAATGGCCAGAAAATTCCCATAAACACACTCCTAAACCTTGTGGAAAGCCTTCCCAGAAGAGTTGAAGCTGTTATAGCTGCAAAACTCCATATTAAACCCTACGGATTAAGAATGGGATGTCATTAAATTTCATGTGCATGTGAAGGCAGGTGTCCTAAAACTTTTGGCAACATTGTGTATTTTAGATTGTTCCCACCTAAAAAAAACAAACTCATTGTTCCACACCATCTGAGCAAAATGAAGCGATTCAATTGGGAAGTTGGACAATTAGCGAAAATCTCGCTAGCAATCAGGGCCATTGTAAGAAACCACGGCCATCTTTTATCACCTGTCAAAACACATAAAGCCAAAGATTCATTTGCATCAAGGGCACAAATAAGGGATGAGACCGAACTGAAAAATCATTTAGCCTTGAAATGCTGCATATTACGATTTGGCCCAACTCTAAAACTCTCCACTGAGAGTCATATAGTATATAGAAACTAAGACTTCAATCCATTTTGTACAGTTACATGGACTGTTCTGAAATAAACCAGACTTGGCATCAGAAATCAGTCAAACCAAAACATACCTATCAGACATGACTTTATGAGGGTAATGTCTATTCTTGGTGAATAGCACTGTTCTGGCAAGCTAATTTGGACCCTAGCATGGCTCTAAGTTAGTCTCAGTCATTAATATTAAAGTTTCAGCCTCTTGGCTGTCAAGAGCAATGACACTGAGAGAAGACACAACACTAATGGAGAGATCACTCTTTGATGCCCTGCAACCTATCTCTGTCTGGCCTTGGATCAAATCCATATACAGCACAATCTAGTCTGTGATACACACCAAGTTATTTCCATAGTCATCCAGTAAGAGGGAAAGGGTTGTTTAGTTGCACCCCTTGGCTTATGTTGCAATGATGTTCACTTCGCTTAGATACATCCTTTTAAATGACCCTGTCAGTGCAATTTTCTGATGTCGCTCCAAGCAGAACTCGTCTTGCTTGTTTGCCTACAAGAAAGTCTTCATCCAAAAAAAAAAAAAAAAAAAAAATAGAGTATGTGTGATAGAGTATTGGCTTATAAAACACTGTTGGTAACACTTTACAAGGTTTCATTAGTTAACATCAGTTAATGTATTAACTAACATGAACTAACCATGAGCAGTACATTTGTTACTGTATTTGTTAATCTTTGTTAACGTTAGTTAATATGAATACAGCTGTCCATGGTTTGTTCATATTAGTTCACAGTGCATTAACTACTGTTAACACTAATGTTTTAATAATGTATTAGTGAATGTAAAAATTCACATAATCAAAGAATAAATAAAGTGCAGTTCATTATTAGTTCATGTTAACTAATGTAGTTAATTAATGCTAACTAATGAGCCTTATTCTAAAATGTTACCACACCATTTGTTTTTTCATCAAACTCTAGTGAAATGGTCGTCATGGGGAGTTTCTCTTTCCTCTGCTGCAGTGTTTTAAGAGACTTTATACTTTGCTTTTGGAATATATATATATATATATATATATATATATATATATATATATATATATATATATTTTTTTTTTGCCAAGTCAATGAAACACAAGTAAATGAACATGACTATAAAGCTTGAGCATTGCTGTTCTCTCCCATTAGCCTTTCACTAATAATTGCTTTACAGCTCATTACAAAAGCTGCAGTTGCTCCTATAATTTCTTAATTTTATTGCTCTCTGAATCATGCACACTGCACTCATTCTCATGGTCTAATAAATGCAATAGTTATTGATCAAATCTACTAAAATTGCATACATGTTTAGGACTGATTTAATTGCAATAAATTGCTACTTGTAGCAAAGTGAGTGGATGAAGCAATAAACAAAGGGTAATTTTATAATTACATTTATGCTTTTGGCGTATGCCTTTATCTGTCTGTCATTTTGTCATTTTTAAAATGGATTTCTGCATAACAGTAAGATCATAACACACACACACACACACACACACACACACACACACACACACACACACACACACATATATATATAGTTACTGATTGCCACATTGACAATAAGTGCATCTGCCTTTTTTTTTTTTTTTTTTTTTTGTAAAATATTGATGAAGTAATAGCTGTCACATGGATACAGGTTGATTTTTAAAGTGCGTCAATATGAAGAATGAGCATTTGGCTTGTCATGAACTCCACAAGTTGCAGAAATTGATGATCCATGTATGTTACCCAACATTATTTGAGAATGTTACAAAGGGCATCTTGAGCAAAAAGAAAACGTGACATTTTGTGCAAAGCAGTTCACATACTTAGTATCACAAATTATAGACAGGAATATTAAATCACGTTTATTCCTAAAAATCCTGAAACTTTATGTTTATTAGGCTACTGTGCACAAAACGTATTTTAAATCTCAAACGTGTAATGTTGCCTTAGAGTTTTGGACCCCACAGTATAGACGATACAAATCGAAGAAATTAGTTTTGCTGATATGATAAGCTGAAGTTTATAATGAGTTCCACATGAAGTTCAAGTTGAAGTCTTTCTGATGGCTCGAGATGAAAGAGTGAAATGTCTTACCTGCGCGGCCATAAATGACAGATCCATGATGTTTTCCTTTTCAGAACACAATAACTAAAGCTTCAGGAAGGTCAGGTAATCTAGCTTTCTGTGTCGTCTCTGTCCACGGGGGTAACCTATTTACATCCAAATGACATCGTCGAGGTACAACCTCCAGGTACATGAATCCTGAACATCTGATGTGCGTCTGCGATCATTTTAGAGACGGATCAACAGCGAGACGAGGTTGAGACAGAGCAGAGGAAAAGAAACAACAAGAGAGAGAGAGAGAGAGAGAGAGAGAGAGAGAGAGAGAGAGAGAGAGAGAGAGAGAGAGAGAGAGAGCTCTTATTCGTATTCAGTATTCTTGTTTTTGTGGCGCTAAATATACGTCTCGAAAAGATTTTAGACAAAGCGTTTGTAGATGCGCCACATGTATGAGCTCACGTATGAGCCAATTATGTTCTATTTATCGTCACCAAAAATATGACTATTATTTATTTCTACAGCTTTAAATGCTAGTCCCCCCAAAAAACATTATTTAACTTAGAGATTTCCTATCTGTAAATAAATTAGTTAGTCAAATCTATGTCGGAAAACATATTTTGATAAAGGTGAACGTATATGCTGTTCATGAGGGAGTGCTCAGGAACGAGACGACTTGAATAATATGAAGCCAAATGTAGTAAAAGCTTTTATAATTAATAAGACAGTCAGAACCTGTGAAATATTTAATGTATCCAGATCCATATTGTCATGAACTAGCCTATACCATAAAAATAGAATGTGCTAAAACTTGTAAAAGGGTTGCAAACCAGCAAGAAGTGAGATTATGAAGAACTGTTGCTATTAATGATGTTAGAACCTTTTAAATAATGGTAAATGGAAGCAATATGGGTTCAAAATAAGGTTTTTAAATAAGGTTATTTTAAAAATGGATCCTGGCTCAACATCTTGGAGTTAAAATGTCATATAATTAAATTTGCTCTCTACCTGATTTAAGATTATAGTTACAAACATGTTTGAGAAGCTGATGGTGTTGAGGAGGTGAAACAGAGTACTGACAAACGTATCCACAATCTGTTAATGGAAGATTATTGAAATGATACTCTCTCTATTTTGTGCATGACAAAAATCTGAATTGCAAATGCGAGAGGTAATTGTCATTCTAGTCTGTGTGCACGAATATGCCACCCTCTTGGCAGTTTAATGGGGTTTGGAGGACAGAACCGCTGTACTCTTGGTGAACTCTTGCGCATTTGACCACAGCATTCAGGATACACTTAGCATGCCTTACGGCAATGCATTGATTTGTGATGAAGAAACAAACATTTGATGTGCTGCCTAGTGAAAAAGAAGTGCGCTTCACTGTACTGATTGAGCACATGCAGTCTACTTCAAAATATTTGTTTTAAAAAACTGTTCATGCAGATAATATAATATTATTGAAATACATTGCCACTTAAGAGTACTTAAAGGGGTACTTCACTGCTGGCAAAATGGGCTTTAAATAAAACTTGGCTGCCTAAATCTTCCATTTTGCAAAATACGTAGGAAAACACCCATAATGCAGTGGGCATGTTGCCGTCCACAGGGACAGTGGATGTTGAGTGTTTTATTAAGCAAAAAAATAAATCACATTGCATTGTTTTTTTAGACTGGGTAAACCCAGCCTGGTCTGCCGGCACCCTGCAACTCAGTCTGGAAACCTGTACATTCATTTCTACTGCTTCTGTTATACTTTTGCAGGAACCAATCACAGACTGGCTTATCCACCTGGCGCACCATTGGTGGGTTTAATACAATGGCGGATAGATCAACGTTGCCCGTTGATCACGCCTCTTGTGGTCTGATTGGTAGAAGGACAATCCAATTGCGTACAGAATCATTTGAATTATGCTCGTTTATCACGCCTCTTGTGGTCTGATTGGTTGAATGACTATCCAATTGCATACAGAGTAATTTGAATTATGCTCGTTGATCATACCTCTTATGCAGTAGAAAGTGCATAGCAGACTCCCCAGACCAATGTTCAATCTTAAATTGAGCTTGGTCTGGTGATAGCCAGACAAACTGTTTTTGCTTCTTTTGTGTATTTGTTACAACTTATCCCATAATGTGTTGCAACCTAACCTGGCAGTGGGGTAGATTGGAACAAAGGCACACCATGCATTTGACATCAACTTATAAAAGCTGTGATATTCTTACAGAGGTTTGGTGTCGTTTGTAGTAAAGAAATGTGGGTACTTTTTATGCAAGTTTGAGCACTTCAAAAATCCAGTGAGTTACAGATGCTGAAAAAGTACAAAAGATGAAACAAATTTACAACCATACTCTAGTCTCCCTAGTGTGTTATTCAATATTACATTTAAAGTTAATGTTTTCATTTAAATGTACTAATCTGCAACATCATCATTATTACAAATGTGTAATTGCAAATATATTTAAATACATAATATACAAGTTTCAATGAAATTACATTAAAGTTTATTTTTGCAGTTTAACCATTAACCATATTTCAACTCAAAGATAATAGAGGTATGAAATTGCATTTCAGGATGTACTTAAGTGGGGTCAAAAAAAAAAAACACTCTAAAGTTTAGCTAATTGAATTTAATATAAATGTAAAGTATAAAACATTTTAATTTAATTGCTATTAACATGCAATTAAGTGTTTGAAAACATTACACTCAGTTTACATTTAAGCATATGCTTTTAAATTAAAATAATTTTAAATTATAATAATTAAATTATATATTTTCATAATATAATAACATATTAACATAATGACGGCAGAGTTGCGACGGTTTCGCGTGCTACTTAAAAACAAAGAAGCTGGTGAACAGCGGTCTTTCGAATCGGCTTTGGCCACGACTCTGGGAGACTTGTTAAACTTTTTTTTGAGAAAAGAACAAAGAACGGCACTGAAGTCATTCTTAAGAAAGGTAGATGTGTTTAATCTATCAACTAGCTCCGCTTCACCTTCTTCGTTGCTCTGGTTGGTTGTAGCGCTATCCTATTGCGTGCAGAGGGAATTTGAAAGACAACCGTTTATCCTGCCTCTCGGATTGACCCCTGCCAACAGTGAGTTCCCAGACCCAACATCTTGATATGGGTCTGGCTTGTCAGGCTATGTTGGAATTTGATTCTCAATTTAATCAGCCAGCATAATTTTATTTATGCTATTTAGACACTTTGAACATGTAACCCATCCCATCCCTAAATCTACCCATTTGTGTATTATATGACATAAAATACAGGATGTCAGCTTTCATTGTAAAATGTAATTGGCTCTCGTGTGTCTTGTCACCAATTGCATCATGTGAGAGTTGTGTGTATGATTTGAATGAGATATGAATGAGTGCGTTCACGGAGCAGTGGGATCATCATTTCAGCGATTAAATCAACTCTGTTCTTTACATGAAGATATCATATGACTTCAGAAGACTTGGAATGCAACATGAGTTAATACTGTTATACTGTTTTTGGTCAGTTTTTGCAATAAATACTTTTGCAATTTGATATTGTTGAGAAGTGGGTAGGTTTAGGGTAGGAGTTGGGTTAGTTGCTCCAAAATATAAAAGTAACCTATAAATATTCATAAAATCATGTCTGCTTTTACAAATGCAAAGAATTAAACGCGTCTTGATCAAACAGAAATTAATGGAGTACCCTGCGCGTCAATATGGTGACGCCTAGGGGTACCTTTAGCGTCTTCATTGTGACGCGGAAGGCACTTGACTATGCTTCAGATTTTGACGCCTTGGGAGTGAGAATGGGTTGTGGATGAGCTATTGTATTAAAGATTGATTAAGGTTACCTTTAGTATGATGCAGGAAAAGGCTGAAAGCCACTGTAGCCAAACAAGGCCGCTGGAGCGATTGGTAATGAGAGACAAGCGCGACACACGTCTCGAGAGCAGAAAGTTATGTTATAATGCTACTCTGTGTGCTATAGCTATATATACTAATAGCTACTACTATGAGACACTTGTTGCACACTGCAGTAAGCTGGATCGATATTAGGCATAGTAAAATATGGTACTCATGGTAAATCAAGAAAACGAGATTTAAACAATAAGACTAACTGTGTTGCGCTATATAACAATGATTTGTTTTCTGTCTATGAATGTATCCAAAAAGTTGCTCATCTGTCTAATAAAACTCATAATATATTAAAGGTGTTTCCATGATTTCTACAAAATAAAACCGGAAATTGAGGGTAACGCGTGTATGATGTCATTGATGGGCGACACACGGACATGGTCTGTGTCCTGGCTAAAATTGCTTATTCCTCTGGATTTAAACATTGTTGGAAGCGTTTGAGATAAAGTACACAAGTCAACAAAATATATAACATTGCTCTAGTGGTTTTTGGATATTTTAATCAAAAAATCTTACATGTTGTGCCCCAAGAGGAAATGCTGTTTATCACTAAAGTATAAATGAACAAGTGCTCTGATACAGGGAGAAAGAGAACGTGTATCAAAGCAGACAGTTGCTGAACTCATAGACAAACTCCGACGGAACAGAATGCAATGACAATGATGGCTCCAGTTGCAAAACAGTTACATAATGTGCCCTGAAGTGCAACTGCAGAAAAGAAGAGGTAAACCTATCTTTTAGGAGGAATATATTCCTGAGCTGATACAGCTGAGCTGAGAGTTGGTGGCAGAGTAATGCCCACAGCAAGCTGTCCTCAGAATAACAGGTCACAGCGCATCAATTATTAGTGTATAAACCGGAAATCCCTTCAGCCATCGATAAAGGTTATGGCATATTTTCTGGTTAAATGTTTGTTTCATGGCAACCGACCTCTCTGAATGAAGTCTTTAGAGACTTCTTCGTTCATAATGTTATTTTGAGTGGGTGGATCTAATGCCATTGCAGGCTTAGGAAAAGTGAACAAGTTATTTGTATTAATTATTAGTGTTGTAGTACTCGAGACCAGTCTTGGTCTCAAGACCATTTTTTGAAGGTCTTGGTCTTGTCTCGGTCTCGACCACATTCTCAACCATGGTCTCAGACTTAGAGGACTCTGGATTTCGTGTCAAGACCAGTCAAGACCACTGCTGGGATATCACTAAATTGCCGGTGCATTTAATTATTAACATCATTAATGTGAATGTAAAATGTACTACAAAGCCGATTCCAAAAAAAGTTGGGACACAAAATTTTATTCACAAATTGTGAATAAAAAAGGAATGCAATAATTTACAAATCTCATAAACTTATATTTTATTCACAATAGAATACAGATAGCATATCAAATGTTGAAAGTGAGACATTTTGAAATGTCATGCCAAATATTGGCTCATTTTGGATTTCATGAGAGCTACACATTCCAAGAAAGCTGGGACAGGTAGCAATAAGAGGCTGGAAAAGTTAAATGTACATATAAGGAACAGCTGGAGGACCAATTTGCAACTTATTAGGTCAATTGGCAACATGATTGGGTATAAAAAGAGCCTCTCAGAGTGGCAGTGTCTCTCAGAAGTCAAGATGGGCAGAGGATCATCAGTTCCCCAATGCTGTGGCCAAAAAAGTGGTAATATCAGAAAGGAGTTTCTCAGAGAAAAATTGCAAAGAGTTTGAAGTTATTATCATCTACAGTGCATAATATCATCCAAAGATTCAGAGAATCTGGAACAATCTCTGTGCGTAAGGGTCAAGGCCGGAAAACCATACTGGATGCCCGTGATCTTCGGGCCCTTAGATGCCACTGCATCACATACAGGAATGCTACTGTAATGGAAATCACAACATGGGCTCAGGAATACTTCCAGAAAACATTGTCTGTGAACACAATCCACCGTGCCATTCGCCGTTGCCGGCTAAAACTCTATAGGTCAAAAAAGAAGCCATATCTAAACATGATCCAGACGTGCAGGCGTTTTCGCTGGGCCAAGGCTCATTTAAAATGGACTGTGGCAAAGTGGAAAACTGTTCTGTGGTCAGACGAATAAAAATTTGAAGTTCTTTTTGGAAAACTGGGATGCCATGTCATCTGGACTAAAGAGGACAAGGACAACCCAAGTTGTTATCAGCGCTCAGTTCAGAAGCCTGCATCTCTGATGGTATGGGGTTGCATGAGTGCGTGTGGCATGGGCAGCTTACACATCTGGAAAGGCACCATCAATGCTGAAAGGTATATCCAAGTTCTAGAACAACATATGCTCCCATCCAGACGTCATCTCTTTCATGGAAGACCCTGCATTTTCCAACATGACAATGCCAGACCACATACTGCATCAATTACAACATCATGGCTGCATAGAAGAAGGATCCGGGTACTGAAATGGCCAGCCTGCAGTCCAGATGTTTCACCCATAGAAAACATTTGGCGCATCATAAAGAGGAAGATGCGACAAAGAAGACCTAAGACAGTTGAGCAACCAGAAGCCTGTATTAGACAAGAATGGGACAACATTCCTATTCCTAAACTTAAGCAACTTGTCTCCTCAGTCCCCAGACGTTTGCAGACTGTTATAAAAAGAAGAGGGGATGCCACACAGTGGGAAACATGGCCTTGTCCCAACTTTTATGAGATGTGTTGATGCCATGAAATTTAAAATCAACTTATTTTTCCCTTAAAATGATACATTTTCTCAGTTTAAACATTTGATATGTCATCTATGTTGTATTCTGAATAAAATATTGAAATTTGAAACTTCCACATCATTGCATTTTGTTTTTATTCACAATTTGTACAGTGTCCCAACTTTTTTGGAATCGTGTTTGTACATACAACTAAGAACATTTTTGTGATTTTAATAATTCTACAGAATGCCTATGTTTATGTTAATTTGCTCTCGCTCACACACACTTACACACACACCCATATGAATGTGCACGACAGTCATGCACAAACAAACGCACACGTGTGCATGCACAAACACACACACACAATATGCACATACACTCCCCATATTCACACATATTTTATTGTTGCAGCCATTCATTTAAAATAAAACTGTTGTTGTGGCATATCACTTGGAATACATTTTGTCTACCTGTTACAACTTACCCCAGTATATGTTACAACCTACCCCAGTAGTGCTGTAGGTTGTAACAAAGGACCAATTTGTATTTGTCATCATCTCACCAAGTCTGTGATATAGTTGAAGAAATGAAATTGTTGCCATTTGTAGTAGACAAATGTGGGTGCCTAAAAGTTTCAGTCGTGTAGCTAAACAAGGGTAGTTTTAGGTGCTGAAGAAAAAAAGTGTTACAACCATACCCAGTCTCCCCTAGTGTCTTATTTTTAATCATTAAACATAATTAGAATAAGTAATTCCTCAGGTAGTAATGTGGATCTTCATGAATTTAAGGAGTGCTGGTCTGGTCTGGGTCTTGGTCTTGGTCTTGGTCTTGGTCTTGGTCTTGGTCTTGACCTTGACTCGGTCTCGCCTTGCCTTGGTCTTGGTCTCGACTCTGTCTCGGATTAGGTGGTCTTGACTACAACACTATTAATTATATTGCATATTAGAGATAGATGATTCACCCTCCAGGCATGTGTTGGTGTAATTGCGTGTAGGTCATATACAGTTCTTGATATTCATGATGACTATTAAATGTGTAGACAAAGCACAATGAAATGAGTGCTTAGACAAATACAAAAATATGTTAAACAGAGGCCTGAGGCAATGGGAATGCTAGTACCTTTTTTTTTTTTTTTTTTTTTTTTTTTTTTTTTTTTTTTTGTGCTGTATTTATAATACACTATAAATGTAATAATTCATGAGATAGTTGATTCATTATGATTTATTTCTTATTTTATACAGTTCCGGATTTACTTTTAAATTACCCACAGCCCTATTTTGTAAAGTGTAATCCAGACAGTTGATGAAACCTTTCACAGCCGATATAACAAGAGTCATTATGATGCTGAGCAGATGATGCATAATTAGGATGGTGGAGATGAACCCTTGAAAATATACCATACCACTGGTGTTTCTAAATGCTGTCTCCATTACCTACTTTGAAACTGTCTGCACCTTGTTTATAAGTTACTTTACTATATTTATGGAAAATATATAAAAAAATGGTATTTGCAATTGCATTTTCAATTTGTGCATGCACACGTTGTGGCATAATGGAAACACAAATGTGTGATTTGCAATTGCATGTCTGTGTATGTGACATGTCTGCCAAATTTCAAATATAAAACGCTGTCCGTTTGCAATTGCATTTACAATATCTTACGATTTATGACCCTGACATTAGCAATAGAAAATCCCCAATTTGCTTTTTCACTTCCTCTGCGTCCTGCCACAACCCTCACAAAGTTCAAACGGAAACGCAATCCCCTTTGCACTTGCATTTCCGATGTCTTTCACAGTCACCTGTCAATCAGAATCCGTGTATCATTCGTTCAGTCGTTTTTTAATTAATATTGAAAGTAGAAAAATGAGTAAAATGCCATTTCAGAAAAAAAAAAAAACTAGATTTCGGGTTGATTTTTCATTTTTCATTCAGAGGTAGAAAAATGAATAAACAGTTTGAATATTTGATTTCTACACTTGGGCGGGAATTATACGCCCCTTTCTGCTGAAGATCAAACTATTCCGTCATCAGTTCTTCCTCAGCTCCGCACAGCAGAATAATAGTCCTGTGCTGCTACAGCTATGGATTCTTAACGTGTGTTTTGCAACTACATTTCATATTTTTCTCATCAAACAACCAGACTAACGAATGGCTCGATGTACCTGTACTGGGGCAGAGCCTAGACAGGGCTTTCTTCTGTTCCAACTTCCAGTTGTCTGCTTTAATCGATCATTAGATAACGATTTGCAAAGGTTTCATTATGTTATGACTTTACTTGTTGAGTCACATGACTATTAACTAATTGTTAAGTAATATGTCATTGTGGTTATGGCTTTTGAATTAATTTTGAATTAGTTAATAGTCATAACGTGCCTCAACAAGTAAAGTCATAACATAATGATACCTTTGTTAATTATTAGCTAATGATTAATTAAAGCAGACAACTGGAAGTTTAAATGCATGGCTTCAACCATTGTGGTAATTAACATCTGAATTTACACTATTAGTTAATATGTTATTAGGGAATTAATACAATATGACACATTTAACTAATAATAATTTAATGATTACTTAATCTATTAATCATATAGAATGTTCATTAGTTGCTGACGCAGTAATCATTAATGAATGGTTTAGTTCTTCATGAGTCATACATTAACTCATGATTATCTGTGCCTTAGTTAAGCATGAATTAATGCATATTAGTGCACCTGTATTGCAAAGTTTTACCGGATATTCTTATACACTGCTCAAAAAAATTAAAGGAACACTTTGAAAACACATCAAATCTGAAAGGGAAAAAATATCATGCTGGATAGCATGATATTTTGCATTCCTTCATCCTGCCTGCATACTCTCACCACATGAGGCATTGACGTGCACCAGGAGGAACCCAGGACCCACTGCACCAGTATAGGGTCTGAAAATGGGTCCTAGGATTTCATCCCGATACCTAATGGCAGTCAGGGTGCCACTGTCTAGTCTGTAGAGGTCTGTGGGTCCCTCCATGGATATGTCTCCCCAGACCATCACTGACCCACCACCAAACCGGTCATGCTGAATGATAATACAGGCAGCATAACGTTCTCCGTGGCTTCTCCAGACCCTTTCACATCTGTCACATGTGCTCAGGGTGAACCTGCTCTCATGTGTGAAAAGCGCAGGCTGCCAGTGGCGGACCTGCCAATTCTGGTGTTCAATGGCAAATGCCAATCGAGCTCCACGGTGCTGGGCAGTGAGCACAGGGCTCACTAGAAGACGTCGGGCCACCCTCATTAAGTCTGTTTCTGATTGTTTGGTCAGAGAAATTCACACCAGTGGCCTGCCGGAGGTCATTTTGTAGTGCTCTGGGAGTGCTCATCCTGTTCCTCTTTGTACAAAGGAGCAGCTACGGCCCTGCTGATGGGTGTAGGACCTTCTACGGCCCTGTACAGCTCTCAGTAACTGCCTGTCTCCTGGAATCTTCTCCATGCTCTTGAGACTGTGCTGGGAGACACAGCTAACCTTTTGGCAATGCCACATTTTGATGTGCCATCCTGGAGGAGTTGGACTGCCTGTGCAACCTCTGTAAGGTCCAGCTATTGCCTCATGCTACCAGTAGTGACACTGACCCTAGCCAAATGCAAAACTAGTGAAAAACAGTCAGAAAAGATGAGTAGGGAAGAAAAAAGTCAGTGGCCCCCACCTGTAAAACCATTCCTGTTTTGAGGGTTGTCTCACTGTTGCCCATCTGTTGTTAATTTCATTAACATTTCAGCAGCTGAAACTGATTAACAACCCCGTCTGCTACTTAACTGACCAGATCAATACCCCAGGAGTTTAACGATTCTCTGATTAAAAAGTGTTCCTTTAATTTTGAGCAGTGTATTACTATGACCTTTTATATATCAAAAGCTCAAGGGAAAGTTGATTTCTCAATTCATGAGAAAAGGGTTTAAAGGGTTAGTTCACCCAAAAATGTGAGTAATTAATGTAATTAATGACAGAATTTTCATTTTTGGGTGAACTAACCCTTTAAACTAAGACAGACAATAGACATGCCCTTAAATGTATTTTTTTTTCTTTCTTTTTCCTATAATATTTTATTTATCTGTTTTTATACATCATCATAATATTTTATTTAACTTTATTCTTCAGTGCTTTTCCTACAAGGTCTCAGTGATTGTCTATGGCACATACACTAATCATATTTGATAGTTCAACCTATTGATCTTCTATGCATTTTTATGTATTGCTAGAATTTTAAATTGCATGAACATTAAAAGAAGTATCTTTTAAAGCAACTTTTACTTATTGTTTACTGATCCCCACAGAGTGATTTGAAAAGACCTTCAAATCATACATATTAAACCACTTCGTATCATCAATATGGTTACATTTTTCAGACTCTAATGTAAAGTTGTAAAATGGTGCACTCTAAATCACGAGTTAGAGACCAAAAATGGAAGCGGAAGCAATGTGTTATTGTTTCAAAATGAATGGAATTTCATGGGAGAGACAAGCTCTTTCTTTCCACCAACAAAACAAACACAAATGCAGATAAAGGTCACGAGTCTGTTAGACCTCCATGGGGCAGATTTTCTGCTCCGGTTGGCTCTTCGTCAAATAACAGAATTCTTTTACCCTCTACAGTCTGATAACAGCTGCTCCCAGTAAAGTATAGTAATCTATCTCTGTGCACTTGCATCAACAAAGACGTATGCATTATTCTGTCAGCCTAATTCAGAAATGTTTCTGTAACTAATGCATGCTGGGAGAAGCCCAGCCTTAATGTAAATAAAGAAGGAAATGTTGAATCAGGGCTGTGTGGTTATCCCAAGCACGCTTAGCTGTTGCTGTTTCAAGATTTATTACTGGAAACATTTTATATAATGCAATTTATATAAAGTGGCCAAGAGTCATCCCTCTGCTATCCTCTCCTTCAATGATTTACTTACAGCCTAGACAAAAACGCAACAGTACCAACATAGTAAAACAGGAAGAGGCCTCAAGCAAAAATAAATAAATAATGAATGAAATAAACCATTCAAAAGTTTGGGGTAAGTGCATTTTTCCTTTTTTTTTTTTTTTTTTAAATAAAAATTAAATGAATACTTTTATTCAGCATGGACAGATTCAATTCATTAAATGTGACAGTAAGGACATTTATGGTGTTACAAAAAATATATATATTTCAAATAAATGCTGTTATTTTTAACTTTATTTTCGTCAGAGAATGTATCACAGTTTCCACAAAAATATTTTCAACATTGATAATAATAAGAACCATTATTAATATTTGAACATCTATGATAATTGGTTATAAATGAGCTCCAAATCAGCATATTCGAATGATCATGTGACATTGAAGATGATTTGCCATCGCATGAATAAATTACATTTTAAAATATATAAAAACAGAAAACAGTTATTTTTAAATTGTAAAAAAAAAAAAAAAAAAAAAAATACTGTATTTTTGGAATATGATAGATTTCTTTCAAAAACATAAAAAAAAATCTAAACTTTTGACTGAAAAATGTTATGCGTTTCAAATTAAACAATTTATGTTGCTTTATTTAAATTAAGCAAGTTATTCACAAGTCAAGTCAATTTCAGTGACGTGATATTGATATGTATGTTCTGTTATTTGTTTGTGTGTGTATATAGTCATGTGAAAGAAAGGAAAGTGAGGGAAAGAAAGTGGGGACACTAAATATTTAGCTATTATTAGGGCTAATATTACTAATATTACCGATCTGCCCACACTGACACTATATGATAATTGAACTGAGCTGGATGACATCACTGTTTTCTCCAGAGCGGCTGTACAACCGAATCAAATTCTGTTGCATTATTTTCCTGTTAACACTGTGAAGCTGCTTTGAAACAATAAAAAGCGCTATATAAATAAAGGTGACTTGACTTGACTCCCTTTCTCCCAGGTCTTAAAATTAGGTAACTACAACCTCAGAAGAACAACAGCACATGACATATTACACTGTGTCATTATTTATTTAACAAAAATAAAGCCAAAATGGAGAAGCCATGTGTGACTAATTAAGTGCACCCTATGATTTAATTGCTTGTAGAACCATAGTAAGCAGCAATAACTTTTAAGTAATCATTTTCTGTATGACTTTATCAGTCTCTCACATCATTTTGGAGGATTTTTTTTTGCCCACTCTTCTTTACAATGTTGCTTAATTTCTTTGATGTTTGTGGGCATTTGTTTATGCACAGTTCTCTCAAGGTCCCGCCACAGTATTTCAGTCAGGATGAAGTCTGGGCATTAGCTGGGCTATAGTGCAACACCTTGATTCTTTACTTTTTCAGCCATTCTGTTGTAGATTTGCTGGTGTTCTTAGGATCATTTCCTTGTTGCATGACCCAATTTCAGCAAAGCTTTAGCTGTCAGACAGATGGCCTCACATTTGAATACTTCGGTATATAGAGGAGTTTGTGGTCAACTCAATGACTGCAAGGTGCCCAGGTTACGTGGCTGCAAAACAAGCCCAAATCAGCATCCCTCATCCACCGCTTGATTGGTATGAGGTGTTTGGACTGATATACTGTGTTTGATACTGTGCTTTATAGCCAAACATCTCCACTTTGGTCTCGTCAGTCCAAAAGGACTGTTCTAGAAGTCTTGTGGTTTGTTCAGATGCAACTTTGCAAACCTAAGCCGTGATGCAATATTCTTTTTAGAGAGAAGATGCTTTCTCATGGCAACCCTTCCAAACATGCCATACTTGTCCAGTCTTTTTCTAATTCCTGTACTATCGTGAACTTTAACATTTAGCATGTCAACTGAGGCCTGTAGAGTTTGAGATATAGCTCTTGGGTTTTATTGCAATTTCTCTGAGCATTGCACAGCCTGACCTTGGGGTGAATTTGCTGGAACGTCCACTCCTGGGAAGGCAATTGTCTTAAGTGTTTTCCACTTGTGAATATTCTTCCTCATGATGGACTAATTCAAATTGTTTGGAAATGGCTGTGTAACCCTTTCTAGATTGATGGGCAGCAACAACTGCTTCTCTAAGGTCATTGCTGATGACTTTACTCCTTGGCATTGTGTTGCATTGGCAACACACACCTGAATGCTCCAGACCAGCAAACTGCCAAAACTTCTGCTTTTATAGAAGTGATCACACTTGCTAATGGTCAATTCATTAAATGCATTTGATTAGCAGCGGCTGACTGCTACTTACCCGCTTAACTCCTATGGAAGCAGCTGGGTGTACTTAGGCCACATCCACATGAAGCCGGAGCTTTCCCTATCCAATCTTTTTTTTCCCTCGTCTCAAGAAATATCTGTGTACACATGAAACCGCTGAAACGGACTCAAAACGATGTACCATACATGCCAGGCAAGTGTGTGGTGCTGTAATTCTGCCACAGAAATACACTAAAAACGGAGAAGAAGAAGAGTTGTGGCTAGAAGGTGTAAAGCAAGTAAAGCGATTGGAATTGAAATCAATATGAGGCAAAATCTCACAATAAAATAACAATAAATAAATGTGCTACTTACCAGATTGGTGTTTTATTAATGCCTACACCCTAAACCTACCCTTATAATAATGCAAATACAGTAATTAAATGACGCAATATTGATGTGCACATGCCCAGTGCCCGTAGCTGCATCTCTTATAGTCTTTACCGCACGGGACGTGGTGTGATGACATCACCGTTTCACAAAATATGCGGATTGGCTGTAAACACAAAAACGCAAGGGTGTCAGTTTCAGATTTATCCCCTCTGGGACCCGGTTTCAAAAAATATCGTTTTCAGGCTCCTAAAACGGCGGATCCATGTGGACGAAACGCTGAGACCATAAAAAAATAATTCTGTATACAGCTAAACGCGTCTCCATGTGGACGGGGCCTTAGTTTGTCACCCATCGCTTCTCCATTTTTTGTTAAATAAATAATGACACGGTGTAATATGCCAGGTGTTGTTGTTCATCTGAGGTTGTATTTATTTAATTTTAAGACCTGCCAAAAGACCAGATGATTTTTTATTATGTCCTGATACGTAAAAACCATTGAATTCAATAGGATGTCCTTTCTTTTTCACATATATTATGTTAATATAAAATCAATAGTACTCATTTAAGTAGCACTTTTTCACTATTTTTGAAGTTGTATATTTTTGCATCTTCACTATCTTCATCTTCAGGTTGTATGAAGATCATATCTCCCTTGGGCTTCAATCAGTTTAACGGGCATCTATCTATCCTCTTTTTATAATGAAGGTCAGCACCTCATTGAATACAGACACTCCCCTTTCATAAAGCAGACAAGAAGCTGACAATATTGAGTGAATGGTGGGGGCCAAACACATGCTGAGTCGAAATTAATTTTGGGGAGTTAAAGGTCAGAATGATTTACTCAATGTGGTCTGAGCTGCTTCATTACAGATGATCAAGTCTGTTTCCAGAACACCTACACATATTCAAAGAACTATGCAAATGTTGTTTTATATTGGGAAGCATATTAAACAAATAAATCTACAAATTTGCTTCATGCAGTAACATCTATATTTTAATTTAAATCAGTTTTCAATATAACTGAATCAATCTGTCTATACATTAGGTTATGCTTATGAAAGTATTTTTTAAGGGTCAGATCAGGTTTAGTTTTTCTTTTGTCTAATTTTGAGACAGATTTCAAGAAATTTGAATTTCTCTCCATGATAATTCAGGATATAGTTTATATATATTTTCTATTGAAAATGGTTACAAAGCCAATAATAATATAATTATTATTCAAGTAATTTGAAAAAATAACATCATAATGACATGGCATCGTCAAACCAGATTCAGAAGTTTTCCTAAATTTGCTATTCTGGTCTTTATAATCAAACTCTCATCTGAAGTGATATTTACTTAGAGTAAGTCATTCCTTTTTAATTTGCTTCAAAATTGCCCTTTATCTTAAGGATGAGATTTTCTCTGAACCATCTTCCTTCACAAGCCAAAACTATTTAAAGTGGTTACACCAGAATCTTTGAAATTTAAAGCTGAAGTATGTTATCCATCACTAGTGGCACCAAACATTTGAACACTCCCCTTGTCTGCCATTGGCCAGATATACAGGCAGCCCCGCCCTAAATTCACCCCATTGGTTGAGCCAATAGTTGCTTTTTTGCAACTATTTTATGCTATTTCATTTAAAAAAAAAAAAATGTTTCATGCATACTGTTAAAGACTTGGATTCTCATGGCCAAAGTTTCCAAAAATGTCTGTGCCAAAAACATTTTTTCGAGTATGGGCCTACGTGACGTCAATAAGGGCGGAATTTCCTTCTACGGGCAGTTGTCCCGGAAAAGTGCGTGTGCACACGCACACACGTTGACCAGAGCGAGAGAGCAAATGCACGCCCATCCACATGCTTTGCTCGGCTTTAGGGAAGTCATCAGCTGCTACACAGGTCACAGGACTTCACAAAATCAACAATGTCACCAAAGAAGTGTGTTTTTGGTTGTCAGGGCAAGACAACCCTGTTCAGCTTCCCAAAGAACCCAGCGTTAAGGGGACAGTGGATGAAGTTTGTTTTTCCGGAGCAGCAACGGAGTTGCTAAGTGTTTTTGTTTGTTCCCTGCATTTCGGTGATGCTTGTTTTATAAACAAGGCCCAGTTCAACTCCGGATTTGCAGATTGTCTAATGCTGAAAGATGGAGCGGTCCCAACGATAAAGGTTCACGTGTTGAAACCACAGGCGGTGAGTAAAACTGCTTCAAATGTCTGTGTTGTTGGCTATCGGCGTGTAAGTGCATATCAATGAAAACAACATGAGCGTGACTCTTTAGCTCCGCCCACACAATACGCCTCCAGCCGCTCGGTTTTATTCGGAAAGACTCTGTACAGCGTATCTGTATTCGGAGATATGAAGGATGCAATACTACTCTATAGGTACTCAAGACTGACATGAGATTAACAGAAACTGTGTGTGATACCCCTCCACAGTGTTTCTCTTTTATTTTGCTTTATAACCATGCAAGTCTTGCCACTTTGATTATCTCTGTATCCATAGTAATAACAATGTCTTTGGAATTGACTTCCTTTATAAAATAAAGTCAAATCAAGTAAAACTATTATATAGATTATATAATATTTATTTTATATATTTTATTATATCAAATCATGTAGTTTAAATGTAATCAAAATAAAATAAATTTGACCATTTGTATCTATTTATCTGCATTACAATTATATTATACACTGTTATAAAGAGATCAAAGACAACCTTGAGGTAGTTTTAAAAATATGTCTCAGATTTGTCTTACTCACTGTGAGGGAGAAATTAGAATGCGTTGGTTCCCATTTTAATGAGAACCTTAATGAGGAAATATCAAGCAATTTGCCTCACCACAGCTGTGGCCCTTTATATGCAATGCCACTGTTTCAGGAAACCAAATTACCAATTTCTATAACTCTAGAGGTGATACAACTTATGGGAACTCTTCCCACCTTTGAAACAAAAGAGAAACTTTAGAGAAAGCTATTAAATAGGATTCAGATTAAAACCTGTAATAATCAAGTGTGAGTCCAGAACAAAATGACCCATTTAACAAAATCTGCGTTTTTGCTCAGTAACGGAGAGCTTTAGTGAGTAAATGCCCCTGTCACAATGTATTATACTTCAATATCTTATCACACAGTGGCTTGACCTTTAATGCTTCCTTTCATTAGACACATCCAAATTTGATGTCAGTGTCTCACTGACATTTCTTGTCTGATTCGATTGAATTTTAAGCAGTTGAAGAGAGTCTGGGACAACCATATTATCCATTTCCTATCTGTCAGTCACTTTGACATGGTGTCGAATGCTGACACCAGGGGTCACATTGGGAGCCCTAAACACCTCTGATACTTCAGAAAAGGTCAATGAGAATTGGCGAGTATAATTGGCATGCGCCATACCCCCAGACATAAGGGTATAAAAGGACCTGGCATGCATACACGCATCAGATTTGTTATTCAGAGCCGAGCGGTGTTGATTTATTCACCTCTACAAGAAAGCTAATCTGGGTGGATATATTGCATATCACAGCAGTCTCTCCCACCCTGTCACAGATAAATGCAGAGAGTTCCTCTGAACGCTTCAGCAGATAAGAGAAGTTCGGGAGCCTGGCTAGTGTGTCCCAACCAGTCATGCTGGCTTATCAGTACAATCAGACTCTGCGATGTGATTCAGTTAGCCAGGCATCCGCCCAAGTTCAATGCCATCCTCTTTACCTCAGTGGCAGAAAAAGATGCCCCAGTCCTGCATGTGGAAATTGCAGTCCTGTTGGCGAAGGACACAATAGAGCCTGTCCCTCCAGTCAAGACCAGGATTGGTTTGTGGCGATAGACCTGAAGTATGCGTACTTTCATGTCTCGTTCTTTCCTCGACACAGACTGTTTCTTTGGTTCATCTTTGAGGGTCAGGCATATCAGTATCCCCTCCCCTTCAGGCTGTCCCGGTCTTTTCATGTCTTCACAAAAGTCACAGAGGCTATCTTTGTGTGCATTCACATTCTCAATTATCTCAATGGCTGGCTGAATTTAGCTCACTCTCGAATTATTCCTAAATTTGCTATTCTGGTCTATATAATCATACCCTCATCTGAAGCGATATTTACTTAGAGTAAGTCATTCCTTTTTAATTTGCTTCAAAATTAAAATTCCTTTCTGTCCTTCTATCCGTGCAGATGTGTTTTCTCTCTGTTCCCTGCTGGCTCTCGCGCTGTTTTGTTTTGTCTAGTGTTTCGTCTCTTCTCTTCTCTGACTGCTGCTCTGCTGGACTCTTGAAAATACTGAAATGGAATTGATTAACTGGTCAATCAGCGCAATCGACAAGATTTTCTCACTAAGGAAGGGTGCCCCGGGAGAACCCACCTGCCCGGACGGGACCTTTGCCGCAGGGTACGTGAGGGACGCATGGAACAACTGGCAAGTCCTGTGCCTGGAGGCTCTGTCCGTGGAGGATGCGGAAGATTTATACATGATTGGATTATTGATGGCGGGGTTCCTATTCTTTGGCTTTGAGATTGCCCTGACCTATCGGAAGATTGGTAAGACAGCTGCAAGCAAATTCACCCAGCCGCTGTCTGTGGAAATTAAAGAATGCTTCGGGGTTATGTGTGACCGTTTGAAGGAATTAGATCAGAAAGTGATAGGAATTGAGGAACTGAACCGTAATAACGCAGTCCGGACTGCGGATACGCAGGGTAGAGTGGGCTCTATCGGGGTCAGATCGGTGAACTTTACGGACTGTAACCGGTCTGGCCATGAGGCTGGACGTAATGTCTAGGGAAACTGCACAGACCGGACGCGAATGCTGAGGACCAGATCTGATTGATTGATTATGATCCGACAAATTACCGAAGATCATCAAATGGATTAAAAATAATAAATTGTATTTGCCTGACCTAATCAACTAGCCCAACGAACCTCACTTGGTCCCTATCTCTCGGTTGGGAGGTCAGCCGGGCAGCTGTCTGCTCTTTCCTGTGCACTGCCTTATCTCCCTTCAAGGACAAACCATAGAACTGAACTCGAAAACATCTGAAGTTATGGCTAACATTCTCACACAACACAATCTCAGACTCACTCGCACCATACACAACCTACCCGATCCACCCCCTCCAACCGCCTGCCTGTTTATCTATCTCCTCTCCCACTCCATACAAAAAATCCCATCACGTGACCACGTGTACTGTGTCATGTTTATGTTTATGTTTATGTTTTGTTGTGTTTGCTATGTAATGCTTGCTAAATTGCATTCTTGTATTTCTGGAGAGCGTAGGGCGGCGCCTGAATAATCGGCTGCGGCCCGGAGGCTTGCTCCAAACTTCATTTCGTTATACTGTACTTGTACATGTGTAATGACGAATAAACTTCAACTTCAACTTCAACTTCAACTTCAAAATGTTAAAAGTTTCTATTGATTATTGCCCTTTATTTTAAGGATACTATTTTCTCTGGATTTCTTGGAACCATCTTCCTTCACAAGCAGTCAAAAATCTTTTCAAAACTATTTAAAGTGAACTACGGTGACAACGCACTGAAGTCACATCACATCAGAATCTTTGGAATTTAAAGCTGAAGTATGTTATGCATCACTAGTGGCACCAAACATTTGAACCACTCCCCATGTCTGTCATTGTCCAGATATACAGACAGTCCCACCCTTAACTCACCCCATTGGTTGAGCCAAAAGCTGCTTTTCGACCGTCGGGCTGAACGGTTCTTAGAATGGTAAAGAACGGTTTCAGTTGTGTTTCCACTTGAGCCTGGTGCAGCATGGCACGATTACAAACCGTTCTCGGCCCGAAATTCTCAGCACGGTTGTCTAATCGTGCCAAACCATGCTGGTAGAATGTATGTAGTGACGTCGCCACTAAAGATTTGTCACTTGTCTGTTGCCTGGCTACCAGTTTCTCTGCAGCAAGCTAAGCACACTATTTGAGTGGCGCAGACGCAGATTAATAATAAAATTGAAAGAAATACCTGCTCGCCCTCCATAACACAGTCACTATTTACATAATACTGTCTTTAAACAAACTTGCATTACCAAGGCAACAATTGACGTGTTAGAATTACATTCCAATGAGCGGCCATTATCAACCCCACAGTGGAAAATGAAACTGTAACCGTACCAACTGGCTCGGATCAACACGGAATAGAACGGATATGCAATGAGAACCATTTGGCCTGACAGTGGAAAAGCAGCTAATGTTACTCTGTCAGGCTGCTCCAACAATAGCTCAAACACTCTCTGCATATTAAACTGGAATACAAGAAAGTGTTGCTCTTTTATTTCGCTTTATAACCATGCAAGTCTTGCCACTTTGAGTCTTCTATGTGTTTGGTTGGCTCTCTGTATCCATAGTAACTGCAATGTCTCTGGAATATGAAGTGATTATTTTCTTCAAAATTAAAACCAAAATTTAAATGTATGTGTACTTCAGGGATATTGCCACAAACCAATCCACATTCTCAATTATCTCAATGGCGGGCTGAATCTAGCTCACTCTTGAGACCTATTGTGCGCACACAGGACGCCACGGTACACACTGAGTGGCTATCATGCTGGTCTGCCACTGTACATTCAGCCCTCGGACAGACCTTACATTTCTATGGGCAGGGGTTCCCCTAGAACAAATGTCCAGGCATGTTGTGGTCACAAAAGATGCGTCCAAAACACCACAGTTAGCACTGACCATCAGGATTAATTCTCATTCTAAACAAACAAAATAAATGAATACAACTCAAACATCGAATTATTCATCTAAACATCTAAATTGAATTAAGCAGTTTCATTTGTGGAAATACAGTATATATATAAAACAAACCCGATTCCAAAAAAGTTGGGACACTGTACAAATTGTGAATAAAAACAGAATGCAATGATGTGCAAGTTTCAAATTTCAATATTTTATTCAGAATACAACATAGATGACATAACAAATGTTTAAACTGAGAAAATGTATCATTTTAAGGGAAAAATAAGTTGATTTTAAATTTCATGGCATCAACACATCTCAAAAAAGTTGGGACAAGGCCATGTTTCCCACTGTGTGGCATCCCCTCTTCTTTTTATAACAGTCTGCAAACGTCTGGGGACTGAGGAGACAAGTTGCTCAAGTTTAGGAATAGGAATGTTGTCCCATTCTTCATGAATACAGGCTTCTAGTTGCTCAACTGTCTTAGGTCTTCTTTGTTGCATCTTCCTCTTTATGATGCACCAAATGTTTTCTATGGGTGAAAGATCTGGACAGCAGGCTGGCCATTTCAGTACCCGGATCCTTCTTCTACGCAGCCATGATGTTGTAATTGATGCAGTATGTGGTCTGGCTTTGTCATGTTGGAAAATGCAAGGTCTTCCCTGAAAGAGACGACGTCTGGATGGGAGCATATGCTATTCTAGAACTTGGATATACCTTTCAGCATTGATGGTGCCTTTCCAGATGCAGGCTTCTGAACTGAGCGCTGATAACAACTTGGGTTGTCCTTGTCCTCTTTAGTCCGGATGACATGGCGTCCCAGTTTTCCAAAAAGAACTTCAAATTTTGATTAGTCTGACCACAGAACAGTTTCCCACTTTGTCACAGTCCATTTTAAATGAGCCTTGGCCCAGAGAAAACGCCTGCGCTTCTGAATCATGTTTAGATATGGCTTCTTTTTGACCTATAGCGTTTTAGCCGGCAACGGCGAATGGCACGGTGGATTGTGTTCACTGACAATGTTTTCTGGAAGTATTCCTGAGCCCATGTTGTGATTTCCATTACAGTAGCATTCCTGTATGTGATGCAGTGTCGTCTAAGGGCCCGAAGATCACGGGCATCCAGTATGGTTTTCTGGCCATGACCCTTACGCACAGAGATTGTTCCAGATTCTCTGAATCTTTGGATGATATTATGCACTGTAGATGAGAATAACTTCAAACTCTTTGCAATTTTTCTCTGAGAAACTCCTTTCTGATATTGCTCCACTATTTTTGGCCGCAGCATTGGGGGAACTGGTGATCCTCTGCCCATCTTGACTTCTGAGAGACACTGCCACTCTGAGAGTCTCTTTTTATACCCAATCATGTTGCCAATTGACCTAATAAGTTGCAAATTGGTCCTCCAGCTGTTCCTTATATGTACATTTAACTTTTCCAGCCTCTTATTGCTACCTGTCCCAACTTTTTTGGAATGTGTAGCTCTCATGAAATCCAAAATGAGCCAATATTTGGCATGACATTTCAAAATGTCTCACTTTCAACATCTGATATGTTATCTATATTCTATTGTGAATAAAATACACGTTTATGAGATTTGTAAATTATTGCATTCCTTTTTTTAATTCACAATTTGTACAGTGTTCCAAATTTTTTGGAATCGGGTTTGTATATATTACCCTTGTCTAAGACATTTACATGTCAATCTTTGCCATGTGAAACTGTATCTGATGGTGGGAAGAATGGAGGTCAATATGACCTGAGTCTGTCATAATATGGCTGAGTCCCTAAGGACAGTAAGGCTTACTGAAGCCATAAACACTGAACATCAAAAGGCCTGGAAAACTGTCAACAGCAAATATACTCAGCTGCAAATTTGCTCCATATGGTGTGGGAAAAGCCTGTCAACAAAATCTGTGGTGGAGGAATTCAGTTAAAAATGACCTATATATTACATTAGCCCTTTAGCATTTAAAATAAAATATACCTAAATAATAGGACAATGGATATGTTTTCATGCAATATTTGAGCCTGGCTATGATTTAAATGAAACGTCATGAACAAAAGCTTCCAGATTTGTTGGCCTGTACATCAGATGTAGTGCACCATTGTGTGTTTTACTGTATCATTTCAAGGTGACACTTTTACTACAGAAAAATGTTGCTTACATTAAAATCAAATAGATGATTCTGGAAATTTCACTCCAACACAAACTATAGTGAACTACAGAGACAATATGTTAAAGTAGAAGTGTTTTTTGCATAACTTGCGGCATCAAACAGGAGTTTCAAACATTTTGAACACTCCCATTATCTGCCATTGGGACTATCTGTATGTCTGACCAATCTAAACTCACCTCATTTGTTAAACCAATGTTACTATGTCAGGTGTTTCAACAATTATATGACTGCTCAAACATTGCTCTCTCTGCATATTAAACTGGAATACGAGAATGTATTTTAGCAATGTATTTAAACCACTGGCAAAGAACCAAATTACAGATTTTCATAGCCTACTTCTCTTTTATTTCCCTTTCATAACAACACACACACACACACACACACACACACACACACACACACACACACACACACACACACACACACATTGTTGGCTGCTAATTGCTTGCTATCATCCAGTCAAGATGTGATTTATAACTTAGGCTACGCAGCAGATGAACAGATGGAGTCTACGCTGATGACAGTACCAGGGAAGTAGGACGGGACAGGGCACAGAGCAGAGCCATTGCTCACATGTGGGGGCGTGATCTAATTTGAATGCAAATTTTGGGAGGCATTCTACTTCGGATGTTCATTTATTCTGCGTCATAAAAAAAAGAACTGTGTATTTTTCACATGGAAATGATCATCAGAGTGGAAGAAATGGAAGATAATAGACACTATTCAGATACAGGGCCCTTCGGGGCTGGGGAGGTTGGTCCTAATTGAAAAAGATGAGGACAGGAGATAAAAAGTTTGTCTGGAAGGAAATTGAGCATGTTCATCCTTCATGGAGAATTTGAATCATTAGTGTCTGGAGAATACTGTTTACTTTGAACAGTATGCGCAAGAGTGCACAAGTCTGTGAAAGTGACGTTGTAAAGCTTATTTGAGTGTTTAATATGATATGTGGAACACAAAAGGATATAGATATAGTTGAAGCTACTATTTTCCATATAATGAAAGGAAATTGTGACCAAGATTGTCAAACTAGATTTTCAAGCACAATTTTCATTGAATAACGACAAAGTTCTTGCTTTCTGTTCCTCTGACAGTGACTCTGATAGGGAAACTATATTCCAAATTCTTGCTTTTTTGTAAAGTGAAACCCTTTAAAAAAGAGACAGAATTTCACATTTTGTATCTCTATAAGCCAAGTTCAATTAATTATCAGCATGTGTCAGATTTGTTTTTGCAAAAGGGCTGATGAGAATATCAAAGAAAGAAATAATAACAACAAGACCATTAAAAAATATGGTCTAAGAATGTTCTGAATTAATGAATGTTATATGAACATTAAGGGAATATTCCATTTTGTCATTTTGCAAACATAATGGGAACTCTCTGAATCTTACAAAACAGGTTTGTCTTATAAAACGAACGTCCAACTAAAACTTAAACAAAAAAAAAAAAATGTTCCATGAACAATGTGTAAATAATGTTTTTGTGCAAATATTTTGAGAACATTATTAAAGATCAGGGCTGCGTTCAGCCCTGAAAAAACGTTGCAAAACGTTTTTTAAACGGAAACGGTGGTGCGTTGAACACCCTGTTCTGATGACGCAGGAGTTGCAACTATGGCAGCTGAGAAGGCCATTCTCCATCCATCCATCCATCCATCCATCCATCCATCCATCCATCCATCCATTATCTTCCGCTTATCCGGGGCCGGGTCGCTGGGGCAACAGTCTAAGCAGAGACGCCCAGACTTCCCTCTCCCTAGCCACTTCCTCCAGCTCTTCCGGGGGAACCCCGAGGCGTTCCCAGGCCAGCCGGGAGACGTAATCCCTCCAGCGTGTCCTAGGTCTTCCCCGGGGCCTCCTCCCGGTGGGACATGCCCGAAACACCTCCCTGGGAAGGCGTCCAGGAGGCATCCGAAATAGATGCCCGAGCCACCTCAACTGGCTCCTCTCGATGTGGAGGAGCAACGGCTCTACTCTGAGCTCCTCCCGAGTAACTGAGCTTCTCACCCTATCTCTAAGGGAGCGCCCAGCAACCCTGCGGAGAAAGCTCATTTCGGCCGCCTGTATCCGGGATCTTGTCCTTTCGGTCATGACCCACAGCTCATGACCATAGGTGAGAGTAGGAACGTAGATTGACCGGTAAATCGAGAGCTTTGCCTTACAGCTCAGCTCCTTCTTCACCACGACAGACCGGTACATCGACCGCATTACTGCAGAAGCTGCACCGATCCGTCTGTCAATCTCCCGTTCCATCCTTCCCTCACTCGTGAACAAGACCCCAAGATACCTGAACTCCTCCACCTGAGGCAGAAACTCTCCACCAACCTGAAGTGGGCAAGCCACCCTTTTCCGACTGAGAACCATGGCCTCGGATTTGGAGGTGCTGATTCTCATCCCGGCCGCTTCACACTCGGCTGCAAACCGCCCCAGTGCACGCTGAAGGTCCTGGTTTGAGGAGGCCAACATGACAACGTTATCCGCAAAAAGCAGCGACGAAATCATGCGGTTCCCAAACCGGACACCCTCCGACCGGATTGGATGGGCAAACTCTCCTGAACCCTCCAGCACCCTGGAAAGGGTACAGAGCTGGTCCAGTGTTCCACGACCGGGACGAAAACCACACTGTTCCTCCTGAATCCGAGGTTCCACTATCGGCCGAATTCTCCTCTCCAGTACCCTGGCATAGACTTTCCCGGGGAGGCTGAGAAGTGTGATCCCCCTGTAGTTGGAACACACTCTTCGGTCCCCCTTCTTGAAAAGAGGGACCACCACCCCGGTCTGCCAGTCCAGAGGCACTGTCCCCAACCACCACGCGATGTTGCAGAGGCGTGTCAGCCAAGACAGCCCCACAACATCCAGAGACTTGAGGTACTCAGGGCAGATCTCATCGACCCCCGGTGCCTTGCCACCGAGGAGCTTTTTAACTACCTCGATGACTTCAGCCCGGGTGATGGATGAATCCACCTCTGAACCCTCAGCCACTGCTTCCTCAATGGAAGACGTGTTGGTGGGATTGAGGAGATCCTCAAAGTATTCCTTCCACCGTCCGACGATATCCCCAGTTGAGGTCAACAGCTGCCCATCTCCACTGTAAACAGTGTTGGTAGGGCACTGCTTCCCCTCCTGAGGCGCGAACGGTTTGCCAGAATCTCTTCGAGGCCAACCGATAGTCTTTCTCCATGGCCTCACCGAACTCCTCCCAGGCCCGATTTTTTGCCTCCACAACTATCCGGGCTGCAGTCCGCTTGGTCTGCCTGTACCCGTCACCTGCCTCAGGAGTCCCACAAGCCAACCAGGCCCGATAGGACTCCTTCTTCAGCTTGACGGCATCCCTTACTTCCGGTGTCCACCACCGGGTTCGGGGATTTCCGCCGCGACAGGCACCGGAGACCTTACGGCCACAGCTCCGAGCAGCCGCGTCGACAAGGGAGTTGGAGAACATGTTCCACTCGGACTCAATATCTCCAGACTCCCTCGGGATCCGGTCGAAGCTCTGTCGGAGGTGGGAGTTGAAGATCTCTCTGACAGGGGGCTTGGCCAAACGTTCCCAACAGACCCTCACAGTACGTTTGGGTCTCCCAAGTCTGTCTAGCTTCCTCCCCCACCATCGGATCCAACTCATCACCAGGTGGTGATCAGTTGACAGCTCCGCCCCTCTCTTCACCCGAGTGTCCAAGACAAACGGCCGGAGGTCAGATGAGACGACCACAAAGTCAATCATCGACCTCCGGTCTAGGGTGTCCTGGTGCCACGTGCACTGATGGACACCCTTATGCTTGAACATGGTGTTCTGGTCATTATGGATAAGCCGTGACTAGCACAGAAATCCAATAACAGAACACCACTCGGGTTCAGAACAGGGGGGCCGTTCCTCCCAATCACGGCCCTCCAGGTATCACTGTCACTGCCCACATGTGTGTTGAAGTCCCCCAGTAGAATGATGGAGTCTCCAGTTGGAGCACTTTCCAGCACCCCTCCCAGAGACCCCATTAGGGCCGGGTACTCCGCACTGCCGTTTGGCCCGTGAGGGCACACACGACAGTGAGAGACCTATCCCTACCCGAAGGCGCAGGGAAGCGACCCTCTCATTCACTGGGTTGAACTCCAACACATGGCAGCTGAGCTGGGGGGCTATAAGCAAACCCACTCCAGCCCGCCGCCTCTCACCATGGGCAACTCCAGAGTGGTAGAGAGTCCAGCCTCTCTCAAGAAGTGTGGTTCCAGAGCCCAAGCTGTGCGTGGAAGTGAGCCCGACTATCTCTAGCCGGTACCTCTCAACCTCCCGCACAAGCTCAGGCTCCTTCCCCGCCAGCGAGGTGACATTCCATGTCCCTAAAGCCAGTTTCCGTGTCCAGAGATCGGGTCGTCGGGGGTCTAGCCTTCGACTGTTGCCCGATCCACTATGCACCGGCCCCATATGATCCCTCCTGCAGGTGGTGAGCCCACGGGAAGGTGGCCCCACGTCGCTCATTCGGGCTGAGCCCGGCCGGGCCCCATGGGGGTAGGCCCGGCCACCAGGCGCTCGCATACGAGCCCCAACCCTGGGCCTGGCTCCAGGGTGGGGCCCCGGCTGCGCCATGCTGGGCGACGTCTCGGTCCTTGTTTTAAATAGATATTGGGTTGTGAAGGCCATTCTTTGTGTTCTTTTTGAAGCCTGATGAAATCGGTATAAATACATTTAATACTGCAAATTATCACTGCCCTTGCCGTCCAGAATAAAGGAGTGAATGGATTTGTGGAAACTGTGGTCTAATTATTGTGATCCAACATTTGCCTCGCATTTCAGGATGAAAAGACAAACATATCTTATAATATCTTTAATTGTTGTGTATACCGAGCTTCAACGGATACATTTGTAAACGACTTTACTTGGACCCATTGTGTGAGCTGTCTCTTTAATACCGCATTGTTTATATACATGTTGCTGCTGATTGGGCTGACATTTTTGACACACCCACCAAATAAGAGAAAACGTATCTCAAACCCAATTGCACAACATTTCCAGGAAACATGACGTTCAACCCGGAAACTGTAGCAAAACGTTGCGCACCCAGGTAACGTTCCATTAGCATTACTGGAAGAATGTTTGCTCATAACATTTAGAGACTCTTGCCAGAATGTTAGAAGTTCTGAGAATGTTCCCTGTTAGCTGGGATAGTACTTTTTGTTGTTGTTTTTTTAAGCTTGGCAACCTTGATCCTCATCCATTTATGAAAAGGATTATGTGAACATTCTTCATAATGTCTCATTTTGTATTCCGCAGAAGAGAGAATGTCATATGGGTTTGGAATCACCATGAGTAAATGATGACAGCACTTTTGTGGGTGAATCCCTTTTAAAACCTCTACATGAGTAATCGGAGAGTACAGACAATATTGTGACATTACGGGATTTCCTCAGAGAAAGGCTAAATATGCTTTGATGAATTGCTTCACACTCTCAGCACCTCCCTTTTGCTCCACACACTAAAAAAACAGGGTTGCCAACTCAGCCCAGGAAAATAACACTCATTTCTTTAAGTTTCTTTCTCTGTACTAGTGTTGTAGTACTCGAGACCGGTCTTGGTCTTGAGACCGGTCTTAAGACAATTGTTTTAAGGTTGTGGTCTTGTCTCAGTCTCAACTGCATTTTTTCTCGGTCTTGTCTTGGTCTCGGACTTAGAGGACTCTGAATTTTATCTCAAGACCAGTCAAGACCACAACTGCAAGGATATCACTAAATTGCTGGTGCACTGTCCGATTTAACAACATTAATGTGATTTGATGTAAAACTTACTGATTAAAATGCAATCAATAACTTCTTTGTAATGTGATTTATTTTGTTACTGTGCTGCCGAGTTCAAAAGCAATGCAGCATTGTCTCAAAAATGCCCAAAATTTATATGAATGGATTATTTTATATAGAGATTTTTATTTTTTTATATAACATAGAATATAATTAAACAATATCACAAGAGCAAGAGAGCTGTTTTCATGAATATAAACATGATTGCAAATGATATTGATGTATACAAACGTTCAGTAAACAAGAAGTTAATATTAAATGACATTTTAAACTGTGTCTTTGCTAATTCGGCAACATTTCGTTATTAAATGAATCAGTTGCTTTGAACAAATCGGTTGAATAAATGATTCCGTGACACTTAAATAATGTTAATGTTTTAATATTAAATTAATCTTAACATTATTTATGCAGCTGTAATTGTACCAATTCAGATGCAACATCTGTGCCATTAATTATATTGTCAGTGATTTGATTGGTAACAGCGCTATAGTGTCTTACTATTCTAATTATATTTATTCATTAAATATAAATCATTTCTCAGACAGTAGATATGGATCTCTTAGATTAATTTAAGGAGTGCTGGTCTGGTCTTGGTCTTGGTCTTGGTCTTGGTCTTGACTCGGTCTTGGTCTTGTCTTGGTCTCAACCCCACAAAGTCTTGGTCTTGTCTTGGTCTCGGCACGCGCTGGTCTTGGTCTCGGCACACGCTGGTCTTGGTCTCAGTTTAGGTGGTCTTGACTACAACACTACTCTGTACCATGCCAGTTTTATAGGTCAACCATTGATTACAGGTGACACACATTGTAAACAAAAAACGAAATGCTACAGTTACAGTATGCCTGCAGCTATGTATAACTATAAAATAGAATCACTGCTTGACTGAATTAAGCACTAAAATGAATTTGAGATGCTTGGTTCACATATGACTTCATTGCACACAGTTAATAGGATGACTAAAGTGGACTATCAAAATAAAGTATTACCGGATAAAAATAAAATAAAATAATGATGTGCACGGATAAACCATTTATAATAAATACTGCAATATTCCCCAAAAAACTAAATTGACAATTTTGATTTCATGGTGACCTTAAATTCCAGGTTAGGCAACCCTGTTAAATGAGTGCTTATATAACGCAACCACGCATATCAATGCAGCTTTTCATGTAATTATTCTGCCTTTGTATTTTTCCTGTACAATACAACACATAGGTAGTGTTAAAATAATATCTATAACATATCATCACAGTAACATAAACACAGATGTTAGAAGTATAAAAATGAGGGAGCAAATAGAGCAAGCAATTTGGACAATCAAATGTTTGCTCTCTCTCTCTCTCTCTCTCTCTCTCTCTCTCTCTCTCTCTCTCGCCCACTCATGTTCTCTTTCTTCATCTGCCACCTCCTTCTCTCTCTGTCTTCTTTTCTCACTAAGGCTGCTGAAGGCATGTCAGCAGGCCTCCATGCTTTTCCATCGTTCAGCTCCAGGGCTTGACACATCACAATGATAAGGAAGCAGTAGGGATACGCTAATGCCAAGATGATGTCACATCTCCTTTAATTAACCCAGTGTGCGCTGATGCCCAGCTGCCTGATTCCCACAGGGGAGGACCTTAACATAGCAGACCACTTCCCTCCTATTGCTTTTGTATTGAGAAGTCCAGACATCCAAACGTCACATTTACAGATGGCTGCTCATTACTATAACAATCATACGACCCCTAATAATGTATGAAAATCTGCAAAAATCTGACTGAACCAGATAAGTGACAGTTGTGCAAAATCAATTCTTTCTTTTGTGAGCATGAATGTGTATTTACAACCATTTTTACAGTAACATGTTAGCGTTTACACTATTTTAACCTATTCTACGAGTCCCACCCCTTATTATACCGTGACAAAATTATACACGCATACACATTAATAATAATATTTAGGATAATATGTAAATATGCTTAAAAAAAATCAACATCCAGACTTTAGGTTAACATTTATATGAACGTGTAAAGGAAACATGTCAAGATTTTTGCCTTCACATTTTAAATGGTCATATGGTGTGACAAATATATTTTTAAATGAATTGAATTGAGTCATAAAACTGCATGTGTAATCATTTTAAAAGAAGATCAATGATCTAGTTTTTGAATGTAGAGTTTCTGTTTTTGTAACCTTTATACTGTTTACTGTAAGATATTTTAAAGTAAAATTTGAAACTCCACTTATAAAACAAAATATTTGCAGTTGGTATTTGCAAACTGAAATGTGACTCTGATGTCTTTATTGCATATATGTAACTATTTATATCCACCTTCACACTGATTAGTGACTATTGCTTTGTTCTAAAATGGATATTTTATTTATTACTGAAAAATACTTATTAAAATAGTAATAGAGTGGTGTAATTAAAACATAATTGTACCTGGTATTTGAGTGTATTGTATATTTTATATAGTATTAGTTCATTAGAGTATTTCATTGTTAGCTTAGAATGCTTCATGCTAACATCAGACTATAGGAATAAATTAAGAGTTGAGTCTGTGCAGAGCGCTAACTGTGTGGACATTATTTCCTTCAGGAAATGTATATCTAGGTTAATTACTTATTTTGCAAGCATCCAAACTGAACCCGACAATCCTAACCGATCCAACTCATGTTTGAGAATGAAATCTAAAATCTTGAGGTGGTCTATGTACTCAAGAGGAAAGCTTCTGCCTCTAAATGTTTTACTACCATGTTCAGATGTTCTCAATGTATATTTTATATTGTATACAGTGAGTGTGCTCTATGGCAAAGCAAAATCAATCCGTTTCATTGTATGATGAAATGCTAATGACAGAACACTTCAAATGTACAAATTAATACAGGTATTTAATACGAATCTTGAGTAACTTTCACTTGTCTGAAATACAGGACAGCTCACAGAATAACCTCCATGATTACTGAACTGTCTAAAATCTAACACATGTATCCAAGATCTTGAATTATTGCTCTCGTGTTTTATTCAGTAGTGTAGAAAGGGGTAGAAAACAGCCAAGACTCAGTTTTTGCCCCCATCTCAAATCTATATTGTTTTAAGACCTAAAATCTAAATGGAATTTTGGAGTCGAAATAGATTTTTTTTTTTTTTTTTTTCAAATCTTAGTCTTCACTATGAAGCATCCAAAGTACAGCTGACATTGAGATTGTTGCCAAGGTTGACCAAAACAAACAAACAAAAGGTACAAAATATATCAGTAAAAACTGTAATGTGGTCAGGATTATAGGCTACACAGTAGATGTCAGTCCACTACCAATCATTGAATGTGTCACAAAGTTGTGTCATTTTGGAATAAAAAATATTAAACCATTAAAGAGTATTTTTTTTTATAAGAAACATAAAATAAATCTAAGCCAATTTGTTATTGTCACATTGTTGCTAACAAAACTAAACACTCAAGAACTATAAGAGCTAAACCTCATCTAATGTAAATTCCAACAAGGAGTAGCGGACTGTGGTTGTGTCAGGAAGAGTTCAGGAATGACCTCTGTGGTCGCATCTAGGCAGACAGAAAAGATCACAGTCTAGAATCAACACAGGATGGAGCTCTGGGGCAGGAGCGGCCTCTGGAGTAGACTCATGGGCTGAAGAGGGCTCTGGAGAGGACTCATGGGCTAGAGCGGACTCATGGGCTCATGAGATGAAGCGGGCTCTGGAGCAGACTCATGGGCTGAAGCAGGCTCTGGAGCAGACTCATGGGCTGAAGCGGCCTCTGGTAGAGGACTCATGGGCTGGACCAGGCTCTGGAGAGGACTCATGGGCTGAACTGGGCTCTGGAGCAGACTCATGGACTGAAGCGGGCTCTGGAGCAGACTCATTGGCTGAAGCGGACTCTGGAGAGGACTCATGGGCTGGAGCGGGCTCTGGAGCAGACTCATGGGCTGAATCGGCCTCTGGAGCAGACTCATGAGCCGAAGCGTGCTCTGGAGCAAACTCATGGGCTGAAGCGACCTCTGGTAGAGGACTCGTGGGCTGGAGCTGCAGAGTGGACTCATGGGCTGAAGCGGGCTCTGGAGAGGACCCATGGGCTGAAGCGGCCTCTGGAGCAGACTCATGGGCTGAAGTGGCCCTTTGGAACAGACTCATGGGCTGAAGCGGGATCTGGAGTAGACTCATGGGCTGAAGCGGGCTCTGGAGAGGACTCATGGGCTGAACTGGGCTCTGGAGCAGACTCATGGACTGAAGCGGGCTCTGGAGCAGACTCATTGGCTGAAGCGGCCTCTGGAGAGGACTCATGGGCTGGAGCGGTCTCTGGAGCAGACTCATGGGCTGAATCGGCCTCTGGAGCAGACTCATGAGCCGAAGCGTGCTCTGGAGCAAACTCATGGGCTGAAGCGACCTCTGGTAGAGGACTCGTGGGCTGGAGCTGCAGAGCGGACTCATGGGCTGAAGCGGGCTCTGGAGAGGACCCATGGGCTGAAGCGGCCTCTGGAGCAGACTCATGGGCTGAAGTGGCCCTTTGGAACAGACTCATGGGCTGAAGCGGGATCTGGAGTAGACTCATGGGCTGAAGCGGGCTCTGGATTAGACTCATGGGCTGAAGCGGCCTCTGGAGTGAACTCATGGGCTGGAGCGGACTCTGGAGTGAACTCAGGGGCTAGAGCTGCAGTGAAACCTCTAAGGCGACCGGTCCCAGGACAACTGAGCTCTGAAATGTTGAGACCACCAGGATGCCAGCCGCTCTCACTGACATCAGTGGTGAGTAATTCAATTACATAAGTTATGTGCAACTAATGCGGCAACTGCCTGTATTGCTGTAATTTATTCATTCATTATCTAAATCGGTCATGCACAACCACCATGTTTATTTTTTTATTTTTTTACAACTTTTTATTCATGTTTGAAGTTCTGAACTGAATCCTCCTCCAAAGTGCAATGGGTTGTGGGTAGTATACACACTTCAGAAATCTACTGGAAATAGTTGACCATCTAGGGACTTTCAGCATACTCTTTTCAACATAGTATGCTTTGGGACACACTTATTCTAGTCTCACTTACTATTTAGGATGGATAGTATGCACTTAGGGAAACATAATTTGATTCTTGTGAGGGACTTTGTTTCACTAGTGTATCCAAAATGCAGATCTGGATTGGTAAATTACCACCATAATTCAGTAATGTTCAAATGTCTATGAGATAATACACTGCTGTATAATTTAATCTTTGATTCAGTGTCTGGGAAGTAAATGTTCCCCTGTGGAAAGTTTTATGACAAAAATAATGACACGTAGATTGATAATGGTTCCAACAATCCCCAGAAAGGCTAGGATGGACTCTTCCCTGCTCTTCGACTTCGGTGGTCTTGAGGATTGATGGGTGATCGCATAGTTCAGCGTTTTTGGCTGGTGGTGGGTCAGCGTTTTTAAAACTGGTCTGCATGAGAATGATAGATTGCTTTTACACAGAAAGGTGAACAAAAGATGAGAGAGCTTTCATAAATTATGCCATGACTAATAAAGAAGACACATTTAGTACAGTGCAATAGTAATGATGTCCTAAACTTAATTATATTAATTTGCACTCTCTGAATGTTTGGTACTTTCATCTCGGTAGATTAGCAAAGGGGTCAGTGACATCACACTCATGTTTCATCCATTCATTGATAATGAATACCCCTCTTCTATGATGAATGTGTTTTTATTTTCTGAATTCATGAAAAAGTAAAATAGTTTGGCATGATTTTATATTATTATTCTTAGATATTTTATGGTGATCAAATATGAGTTTTAAGGGATAAAATTATTCACTACAGGGGTAAAACCATATGAAATCAACAGCAATACAAAGAAAACTTTTAAAAAGATTTTAGTGGTACACTCTAAAAATTAATAGCACCATTTGGGGTTCCTCAGATTTACACTGTCTGAACTCCATCCATTCATTTTCCAAACCACTATCCTCCTGTCTGAACAGATGCCCAGTCACACATTCACACTGATGGACAATGTCTCCAATTCACATAGGCTGCATGTTTTGGATTGTGAGGGAAACTGGGGGGAAACCACACTGGGACTTGCTGTGAGACAGTAATGCTACCCACTGAGCCATCATGACACATGGCTGGAGAACCTATAGGAACCTTTTCAAGGAGGAGATTTCTATGAAGAACTCTCTGTCAATGGTTCCTTCAATAACCCTATAATAACAGAAATGGTTTTGAAGCTCTTGAAATGCTTGTGTCTGAACAATTACAGACACATAAAAACAGTGCTTAAAAGGAAGTTATAATATGAGGCTATATTTTAGCATGATGCTAACTCTAATCTGGTGGATAATACAAGTTGGTTAAAATGTTAGGATGGGATATTTTGAGCCATAATCCTGGGTTAAATTGAGCCAGTGGATCAACTTGCCCCTTCATATGTTTGTTAAAAGTGCTATTTTATTACCATTTCATGAATTGTAGACCAAAGTTTTAGATGTTGTTTTTCATTTTAAACTTTGTTCTGAAAATGTTAAATAAGCCTTGTTGAAGAAAACTGGCAATTGTAGTTGTAAATATTATTTCCCTGCAACATTAACAAGTGGAGTGTTGAGTATTAGCCCAGATCAAGATCAATCACACACAGATTTTAAGAAGTCATTTGTTATTGATTTTCTCTTGCTTTGATATAGCATGAGGTTAAAATGTTCAGTTTTACTTCAGCATAATCAATAGCACAATTTACCCCCATGCGACTCAACTTATCCTCCCCCTACACTTTATTGGCCAGTTTCACAAGACAAGGCTTAAGCCTAGTCCCAGACTACATTTACATTTATGCATTTGGCAGACGCTTTTATCCAAAGCGACTTACATTGCATTCAAGGTACACATTTTTACATTTTGTCAGTTCTTGCTTTCCCTGGGAATCGAACCCATGACCTTGGCTAACGCCATGCTCTTATTGTTTTGAGCTACAGGAAAGTGTGTTGAGAGCTACAGGAAAGACTAAAATGCATGTTTGAACTGTTTGAACTTTTTTTCTTTCTAAGGCACATTTATAAAAAACACTTAAATGTCCTAATTGAACTAAGGCCTAAGCCTGGTTTAAGCATTTTCTTGTGCCTAAATTTTGTTAAAAAAAAAGAAAAAATTAATGACCCCTCATTGGTGGCCAGTTGAGCCAACAGACCACTTCTATTATTATTATTTTCATATCATATTAATGTCATATTTTGAAATCATCCAAATGGATTATTCCCAAGGGTGCACTACATCCTGAAATGTATGTCAACTCAACTCTCTCCTACTCATAAAAGAGTATAGGCAAAAAGTACCTGGGTGACTTAATATACATACTAGGCTATATAGAACATCGTTTTTTAAGGGTTATGAAGAAATTACTTATTCAAAGTAAGTACCTAGTCAAGAGAGTATGCGATTTCGGACACTGACGAGGGCTGCATCCGAAAACCTAGGCAGCTGAATTGTTGCCTCACTACCTTATCAGGCAATGACTTGTTAGGCAGCGTAAGCGCAGAAAGGTTCCTCACAAAACTGATTTCGGACAGACTTCTGAGGCAGAGTAACAGTTTAATGATCTACAACCAAATAAAGCAAGCTTTGTTGAGAACCAAAGAAATATTTAATTACTACAGTAGCAATGTCTCGCTAGAAATGACATTGGAAGTGGAAAACGTCAGTCAAAAACGTACATTTACACACAAACTGATCAGCAAACGCAACTTTCAGATGCCATCTTTCTTTTTTGGATTGTGGGATATCAAAGGTAGCGAAGGATACATCTATGCTGACTTAAAGATCAGATGAAGGTCTCCCAAGAGGCAGGAAGTGAGGATTTGGAAAAAAGGATTTGGACGTGCCTTGATTCCCTCCTACCCTGAAACGTGTCCTCCGAAGGCAGCATTTTCCAGTTTTCGGAAGTAGCTGAGGTCTTGGAGTCTTCACTAACAAGCTGCTGAGATGAATTAGGCGTGTCTGGTTAGGGATACATCTTAACTGTGCAATCTGTGAGTAACACAAATGATTGTACCTTTTTTTTTTTTCTGGAAATTAAATGATCCAAACATGGACCATGGCTTTGTTCCTGAGTTTAGGTGTGTCATCAACAGCCAATCACATTATGTGGAACAGTGAAACTGCAATTCACTTCTTGTGAGAGAATCGGCGCAATTTACTTGTCTCTTCTACAGAATATTACGAGATTGAAAAATATTAAGAATTTAAACTAAATTTCACAGCAAGAAGAAAAGAGCTGTCTATGAAAGAGGACAACTAAAATAAAAAAAAATAAAAAACCTTGCTATATCAGTGCAAGTAAAAGTTGTGAAGTTAGTTTAAATAGTTGATATAGGTATAGAGAATTGAACATTTAAGCTCACATACACTCACCTAAAGGATTATTAGGAACACCATACTAATACTGTGTTTGACCCCCTTTGCCTTCAGAACTGCCTTAATTCTACATGGCATTGATTCAACAAGGTGCTGAAAGCATTCTTTAGAAATATTGGCCCATATTGATAGGATAGCATCTTGCAGTTGATGGAGATTTGTGGGATGCACATCCAGGGCACGAAGCTCCCGTTCCACCACATTCCAAATATGCTCTATTGGGTTGAGATCTGGTGACTGTGGGGGCCATTTTAGTACAGTGAACTCATTGTCATGTTCAAGAAACCAATTTGAAATGATTCGAGCTTTGTGACATGGGGCATTATCCTGCTGGAAGTAGCCATCAGAGAATGGGTACATGGTGGTCATAAAGGGATAGAAATGGTCAGAAACAATGCTCAGGTAGGCCGTGGCATTTAAACGATGCCCGATTGGCACTAAGGGGCCTAAAGTTTGCCAAGAAAACACCCCCCACACCATTACACCACCACCACCAGCCTGCACAGTGATAACAAGGCATGATGGATCCATGTTCTCATTCTGTTTATGCCAAATTCTGACTCTACCATCTGAATGTCTCAATAGAAATCGAGACTCATCAGACCAGGCAACATTTTTCCAGTCTTCAACTGTCCAATTTTGGTGAGCTTGTGCAAATTGTAGCCTCTTTTTCCTATTTGTAGTGGAGATGAGTGGTACCCGGTGGGGTCTTCTGCTGTTGTAGCCCATCCGCCCCAAGGTTGTGCGTGTTGTGGCTGCACAAATGCTTTGCTGCATACCTCGGTTGTAACGAGTGGTTATTTCAGTCAAAGTTGCTCTTCTATCAGCCTGAATCAGTCGGCCCATTCTCCTCTGATCTCTAGCATCAACAAGGCATTTTCACCCATAGGACTGTCGCATACTGGATGTTTTTCTCTTTTCACACCATTCTTTTTAAACCCTAGAAATGGTTGTGCGTGAAAATCCCAGTAACTGAGCAGATTGTGAAATACTCAGACCAGCCCGTCTGGCACCAACAACCATGCCACGCTCAAAATTGCTCTAAAATTGTAGGTGTACTTGATTACAGGTATAATAATTACATGATTAATGACATAATTACATGAAGGGTATAGTAATTACTATGCCAGACTGCTGACCCCCAGTGGCTGTTTCATCCTGTTTGATTTCAACTGCTTTTACTTTCAATGGTCATGTTCATGAGAGGTGCTTACCGGATACAGCATCTCGAAAAATTCCTCACCTTAAATCTGAGAAGGACTGTGGAAAATTATGTCCTACCATGTTCCAGAACTTGAAGGTTTTGTCCTCCTCAGCCCACATATGGACAACGGTTTATTTAGGTCCATCTTTATATGGTATGTATTGACTATAGCTATAACTGAGATGTTTACACCATTTCTTTTCAGTCTCCCCGATTTATTGTCTGTGCCTCATATTTTACAAAACCTGAGGTATGTTCAAAATCTCTGTCTATATGGTATGTCTATAACCTTATTTGCTATTCCCTATATTACTCCATTAAAGGATTAGTTCACTTCAAAATTAATATGTCCTGATATTTTACTCACCCCCATCTCATCCAAGGTGTCCATGTCTTTCTTCAGTCGAAAACAAACTGAGTTTGAGGAAAACATTCCAGGATTTTTCTCCACATTATAGACTTCTATGGCAACCAAAATGTTGAAGGTCCAAATCAATGCAGCTTCAAAGGGCTTCAGAGTCTCTGCACGATCCCAGCCGAGGAATAGGGTCTTATCTAGCGAAACCATCTATCATTAAAAAAAAAAAAAAAAATTATATACTTTTTAACCTAAATTGCTCATCTTGCTGCTCTGCGGCTCGCCACTTCACACAATCACACCGGAACAGTCATGCTAGACGTAAGTTAAGCGGAAGTACCGCCCCAAGCAAACATGCAAGGACTAATACATGATTGCTTTACCTTTTTTTTTTTTTTTTTTTTTTATTAGTCTTCGCATGTGCGCTTTGTAAACACGGGGGCGGTATTTCCGCCAACGCCTGGCTTGACCGCTCCGCCGTGATTATGCAATCCGTATGTCTGAATTCACAGTACTCATAAAAGATTAGGCAAAAAGTACCCAGATGGCCTACTTCTTATGGTGAGATTCTGAAGTGTGCATACGATGGACATTTTACTATCCCATGAGGCCACGAGAGAAAGTTGGTGAATGACAGTGAAGTGACGCAACTGACACTGGCAGGTCACTCAAATGATAATGGCAACATGGTAATTACATTCATACTATATAAAAATACATTTAGCAGTCACAAAATAGTTGCTCATTCAAAATAAGTATCTACTCAGAGTATGCGATTTCGGGTGCAGCCCAATACAAATAGCTGTCCCATCAAATAGTGGCCTATTTAAGGTATAGGGGGCGATTTCAAAACAGCCCTTGTGTTGCCTAGCAACCAGCTTAGAGGGAGATGAAAGAGTGTTGGGATATGAAAGCTTTTGAGAGGATGGTGAACATGGCAAACCAGCTAGATGTTGCTGGTTTACCATAAAAAAAAAAAGAGAAAAAGAAAGAAAACCATGTAACCCTCAGAAGTGCCTACATTTCTACATCAATCGACTTGAACACACCACCTCAATGGACTTTTTTTTTTTTTTTTTTTTTTTTACTCAATGTTAGTGTGATACAACTGTCTAGGTATTATGATGAATAAATAAAAAATAAAATAAAAATGTATATATATATATAGGGTGAATTCAGATTGATTGGGACACATTTTGCCATTGAGATGACTGGGAAAAAGTGTCCTAATCAAGCTGAATTCACCCCTAGTATAAAATTCAAAGCAGCCAAACTTAATGTAAACATTAAGAATTTATGTTATTTGTAATTTCCCTCGAAACATGAACATTATAAGAGTTTTTCAAAACCACAACACAAGTTTTTTTTCCTTTTATAATAGAAAATCTTATCAGTCATCTGTCTTCCATGACATTAATATTGGTTTTCTATAATCAGTCAGGAACCAGAAAATTGTAAGACTATTGCGTCCCCTAGTGGACACACGTGAAACTACAATCAACACTAACACGATACAGAATGTACTTAGAATACCATTATTTGTCGTCAAATCAGACATTTGAACCATCCTTTAAGACATACTTTCTGATTTACGTACTTAAAGATTAACAATTTTCACATTTTGTCAATGATACAACAATCAACAAGATGAAACTCTTTAGACTTCAAAGTGTCAAGTAGGACATGTTCATGTATCATATCGCACACAACTGATGAAAACAAAAAATAAAAATCTTTAAAATAAAAGTCTCACCATTAAGGCCAAGTAGATACCTTTGACCCACACGATTACTTGGCTTACATGAGTAACTGTTTATGAGTAAATATTTCCATCTCTAACAAGATGAAAATATGAATCAAGCAAATTATTTGCAATGTCATCAGATACAGAATTCATAATCTTTAGTTTTAGTTTGAAACAATGGCCGCTTTAAAATATTTTATTGACAAAAAAAAAAAAAAAAAAAAAACTGATATACATCTAAAATACATTTATTAATATATTTCAAAATACAACATTTTAAATATGCAGTGATCTAACAGAGTATCTGAAATAAAGACAAACAACTGCAATAGAAATGCAATCATCGTGTGTAATACGGTAATTCTATGTCAAGTGTTTTACAGTGATTTTTCAGGATTTGGGAGGTTTGACATCATATCCTTCAGTTTGGACTTCAGCAGGTCAAATCACCCTTTACAAGTCAACCTTTAAGAAGTTTACACCAATGGACAATCATCCCAAAGATGCAACTTCGCTGATTAGGACTGTTTTTCTTGATCCAGGAGAGCTGATCTGATCCCCAGCTTCTGAAGTTCCTCTACCAGGTCTCCGCTCTGATGCATCTGAAGAAGAATATCGCATCCCCCGACAAACTCGCCGTTGAAGAACACCTGTGGAATTGTCGGCCAGTTGGAGAACGTCTTTACTCCTTTCAGGTGGAACAAAGTCACATGTCAGTAAACAGACAACAACATTTTTTAGTGCTTAGCTCTTATATGCACAGCTCTGGAAATCATTTTACATGACTTGTGACATGCATTTCCTTATTTTCTTCTTAATTCCACTTAAAGGGATACTTCAGCGATTTAGCATTAAGCTTTACATCGGTAGTATATTCGAATGGCCGTGCTTCCCTCCCTCATGTCCCTCTGAGATGAGAGATTTTTGCATTTTGTGTCTGAAAAAGAAAAAAAAAAACCTCTGATGACACAAAAAGACTGTTTTTGGCCAGAGGCTAGAGACTACAGCCAGTAGTAGGAGCTAGTTAACGCATGTTTTCAACCTGCCCATAGGGGGTGGGATCTCACTCACAGAATGTACAGATAGTGTCAGACATCTTTTTTTTTTTTTTTTTTTAAGCCAAGCTAACAGACTCTTGCTCTGTGGAGAAAGCGGAGCAGTAGGCTAACCACGATAGCAGAAGGTAGTTTTGAAGATGATATGGCAGAAGGGGATTTTGAAGATCTGGTGCACAATTCCAATTGCGAGCTGCAATACAGCGAGGAACAGTTGCACCGCTCCAAATGTTTTTTCCAAATGGAAACTTACTGCTTGTCCTTTCCTGGTTTTGGCTGTACATCCGATACAAAGCAATTTAGCACCATTTCGATGAAAAATACGCTAGTATTTAAATTAATTTATCAACTAACTCGTCACGGAGACTCACGATAAAACGGCGTCTTTTCAGTTTCGAGTCAACTAGTAGCTTAGTTGTATCATTTCTGTCGATACTGCCCTCTGTAACCGGCAAGCGTGGCTTGGGAGTGGCCTCGTAGGGCAGCAAAGAACGTGCATTCTGGGAGTTGTCGTCTTTCATCCACATGAGCAACATGAGATGATTTTCTGGCTTTTCTCAGTCTATAAGGCACCAACTTCCAAAATAATTTCACATTTCTACTTCATAAATGACCCAACTTAAATACACATTCACATTTCCAGCAGTGAAATATCCCTTTAAGCATTTCAGTCTAGGCTTTACTGCTTGGAATCTAACCTCAGTCGTCTAAGGTTAACACCCCTTTCTTCCTGCTGCGCTACACTGATAAAGGCAATCAGAGTTAACCGGACTGTTGGTGCCGTTAACCTGCTTGTGCTGTATTGACCAAACTAACCACGTCTAGAAGTTTCAAACTTAAGTTCATTGTATCTACTAAAAACTACATAAGCCTGTTTCTGTCAAAGAAAAAGAAAAAACAATTCTGTAAGACTTTTATTATGAGATACTGAGTCATTATTAAGAGAAGTTCTCATTATAATGAGAATGTTTCTTCTGATTATTATTCAATATTTTATCATGAGAAACATTTTCATAATAAGTTTCTTAATATTGTGAGATGTCAAGTCATTATTACAAGGAAACATCACATAATAATGAGAAACTTTTTCATAATTATGACTCAGTATCTCAAATTTAATGAGAAACTTTCATGTAGTAATGCCTTGATTTATCATTAAAATGAGAAACTCTCTCATAATTAGGGATGCATGACATCGTTATCGGCTGATATAGGTTCATTTTTAATGTTACTGTTATCGGCCCAATAAGAAAATGTGGCTTAATATATTAAAGCTGATAAATAATGGATTATTTCCTTCAGCTGAGACACTTCAGATGCACACTGTATGCCATGACGGTTTTGAATTGCTTGAAATATGATTGCAAGCACTTAAAGAAAAAAGGAAGTGCAACATGTGCAGTGCAGGTTTGACATATAGGCTACATCAAATTATGGGACATGGCTTTAAATGAGAATCTTTTTATTTTGTTATCAGGCTCTCAAATTATATACAAATTTGGATTTAGATTTATTGGCTAATATATCAGATATTGGCTTTCAAATATAAAGAATTATAACATGTCATTATCGGCCAAAACTTTCATATCTGTGCATCCCTACTCATAATAACAAGTTTCTCATTATTGTGAAATGTCAAGTCATCATTATAAGGAAACGTCACATAATAATGAGATACTTTCTAAAGTTTCTTATTAATATCCCGCAATAATGGATCAACATGATAACGAGAAACACTCATAATAATGACTCAATATCTCATAACAATGAGAAACTTTAGTAACGGTGACTTAACATCTCAACATCTTATTTAATAATAATGAGAAACATCCTTATAATAAAGATTTTATCCACAAACATTTTTAATCCCATTATTATGAGACTAAGGCATAATCAGAACGTTTCTTGATATTATGATTAATAATTGACAGTGTCACAAAATTTGTAGTCACTCACACGTTCAAGAAGAGCCAAACATCATATAAAAAACAAATTTAATATCAAATTTAATTAGGGGCTTTTAAACTCCAAAAAACCTTCAAACAACAGTGACCAGCCACTGACCTTCTCTAATTTCCTGATCATCCAACACGTTATACGCAGCGTAGCTGTCGACCCCGTGCATTCTGAGGATCTGAACGACGGCGTTGCTGAAGCCGCACATGGGCTGAGCAGGGGTGCCTTTCATGAACACCACTACTTTGTCCTTCTTCACAATCTCCTCCAGGTTCTTCTGGCCCGCGGTAGAGCACATGAGGCGGGCCCAAGCAGACATCAGCTCTCCATTATTCTGCGCTGTTCTGTAATGCCACGCGCCCGAGCGAAGACACCGGGCTGTCGATCTAATAATGTTATTCATTGCACAAGTCTGAAGGGTTTGGTTAAGATTTAAAAAGGTTTATGCACGTTTGTCACGTCCTTTAACTGACGCCACAGAACCTCGCAGAAGTAGCTTACTGGAGGTAAGCTCCGCCTCTTTGAGTATAAACACTCAATGGATAAAAGCTATTGGGGCTCGTCTTTTTCTTATCCTCTGTGATTGGTTGAATCCTACGTCAGTCATAAAGGTTACACAAGTTGCTTTTTATCTCTTGACAGCTTCTGTTTTGCTAAGTAAAATATTTTATAAACTCTATATATACATCATTAGACGTACCTTCACCGTGTAATTTAAAAACGCCTATTCTTATTTTTTTGTTGTAAGAAGCACTTAGTGGAGGCGTTTACATCCGGTTAGAATAACGCTAACATTCTTTTTTCTTCCGGTAACATCACATGCTCTGAATCATTACTGCGAATCGGTTCTTTTAAACTGTTTTAAAGATCCATTTAAACAACGATTCAGTGATTCCTCTATATTGCTGGAATGAATTTCAGTTTATTTGCTGTGATTCCGCTCATAAAACATACAGTCATTTAAAACAATATAATTTAGTTATAACTTGATTTTGTCAGTTTTATAACGAGCAAAAACATGGATCACTCTACATTGCTCGAACGGAATAAAGAATCGTTTGTTTGTTTGTTTGTTTGTTTGTATTTTTGAAACGGTTCAATGGGTTCAGCCGATTAAGTGCAAAGCTACGAATGATTCACTCACGAAGCTGTATTTAATTGCTTGCTGTAAGTTAGTAAGTTCGTTGGTCGGTTTGGCGAAATCTGCAGCATCGTTGTACACCGCGAGGATTTGTTTTGTAAGTAAGAGTTGAGATACTTTTGTACACGTCAAGCAGTGCAGTCTCGCGAACCTGTCTCTTGTGTCTGCTGTGGCTAGAGACTCAACGCGGCTGCATAGATCAATCGGAAGGAGCAAAAGGCGTTACTTCTCCAGATTTTGAAGTTTTACGTGCGATATTCTTTCAACAAATCCTGTTTCCACGGCGGTAGTGGTTTGTTTTGTACCGTTACCAATCCAAAAACAGGCAGAGTAAAGCAGTGGCAATCCGATATTGTCTGGCAGGAGGAGCGCGCCTTTCAGACACATGGAATTGCCACAGTTAAACATAATGTGAATGGAGGAAAAGCACAAATCTTACATTGACTAATTCAGACTGTTTTCTATATCTGTAGGTTGGTCCGGATTCTACCACAGCTCATCATAATCTCAGTAATGTGTAAAGGTTTGTTTTGTAAACACCATATTGTGTTTATCCCATTTTTGTTCAATAAAATATGTATTCAGGCAAAAAAAAAAAAAAAGAAAATCTCATATTTGTGTCTTAAATAAAATCACAGCAAATCCCAAATTGTGTCTTAAATGATATACCGATATATTTGAAAAATTATATACCATAAATCAAGTATTTCTGAGATATCTAAATTTAACCATTCAGCAAAGTATGTAGCTTTTGCAAACCTGGAAAATTATAATTTCCATTCATGCACAAGAAGTAGTTCATGTTTATGTCTGAGGACCGGCTTCCTTAGGTTATAAAATAATGTGGTCCTACAACAAGCGATTTAGAACAAGATTTTAGATTAGATTTAGATTTTAGGAGTGATTTAGAACAAACTATGTTTTTAATGAACAATTTTACAGTGAACCAACTGCTCTCACGGTGACATTTTAGGGTATGTTTACACGACGGCGACGTAATAAAAACAGACGGTAACATTGTCAAAATTAGAGGTCGACCGATTCATCGGTTTTGCCGATTAATCGGCACCAATAGCTGATTGGTGGAACAATCGGTTATCTGCAAAAATCCATACCGATGGTTTTTCCGGTTGCGTCTGTTGGTGGAGCGGCTGAGAAGGGTCTGCTGGCATTATATAGCACAAGAGCGGCCTCTAGAGGCGAAATAACAACTTATCACTGACGTTGTTTATATTGACAAGTGAGGCTGCGTGCTGCACAGAGAGCGCTGACACATCAGATGCAAGTTTACAGAACACTTCAGTACATGCTGCCAAATTATAATAAAGTAATTTGTTGACCTAGATGCTGCATTAGCAGGTAAAGAGCAGCAGTATGTATTTGTGCTGGTCATATAATTAGAATTTCATCAAAAAGTTGATTTATTTCACTAATTCCATTTAAAAAGTGAAACTTGTATATTCATTCATTACACACAGACTGATATATTTCAAATGTTTATTTCTTTTAATTTTGATTATTATAACTGACAACCAAGGAAACTCCCAAAATTCAGTATCTCAGAAAATTAGAATATTGTGAAAAGGTTGAATATTAAAGACACCTGGTGCCACACTCTAATCAGCTAATGAACTCAAAACACCTGCAAAGGCCTTTAAATGGTCTCTCAGTCTAGTTCTGTAGGCTACACAATCATGGGGAAGACTGCTGACTTGACAGTTGTCCAAAAGACGACCATTGACACCTTGCACAAGGAGGGCAAGACACAAAAGGTCATTGCAAAAGAGTCTGGCTGTTCACAGAGCTCTGTGTCCAAGCACATTAATAGAGAGGCGAAGGGAAGGAAAAGATGTGGTAGAAAAAAGTGTACAAGGAATAGGGATAACCGCACCCTGGAGAGGATTGTGAAACAAAACCCATTCAAAAATGTGGGGGAGATTCACAAAGAGTGGACTGCAGCTGGAGTCAGTGCTTCAAGAACCACTACGCACAGACGTATGCAAGACATGGGTTTCAGCTGTCGCATTCCTCGTGTCAAGCCACTCTTGAACAACAGACAGTGGCAGAAGCGTCTCGTCTGGGCTAAAGACAAAAAGGACTGGACTGCTGCTGAGTGCTCCAAAGTTATGTTCTCTGATGAAAGTAAATCAGGGTCCCAGAGTCTGGAGGAAGAGAGGAGAGGCACACAATCCACGTTGCTTTAGGTCCAGTGTAAAGTTTCCACAGTCAGTGATGGTTTGGGTGCCATGTCATCTGCTGGTGTTGGTCCACTGTGTTTTCTGAGGTCCAAGGTCAACACAGCCGTATACCAGGAAGTTTTAGAGCACTTAATGCTTTCTGCTGCTGACCAACTTTATGGAGATGCAGATTTCATTTTCCAACAGGACTTGGCACCTGCACACAGTGCTAGAGCAACCAGTACCTGGTTTAAGGACACACCGCATTGCTGCAGTGATTCAGGCAAAAGGAGCCCCAACTAAGTATTGAGTGCTGTACATATTCATACTTTTCATGTTCATACTTTTCAGTTGGCCAAGATTTCTAAAAATCCTTTCTTTGTATTGGTCTTAAGTAATACTCTAATATTTAATTTTGAGATACTGAATTTGGGATTTTCCTTAGTTGTCAGTTATAATCATCAAAATTAAAAGATATAAACATTTGAAATGTATCAGTCTGTGAGTAATGAATGAATATAATATATAAGTTTCACTTTTTGATGAAATTCTAATTATATGACCAGCACCTGTATGTACTTTGTCATTGAGACTGAGAGGACGCTAACATTAGCAGTACCGCAATCAGTTAAAACAATGTAACAAGTGATGTGAGAAAGCAAACTGTATCATGCAGCTGACAGAAATATAAACAAATCAGAAACGCGTTTGATTTCAACATATTTTGTCATTTTGATTAGATAATTGTCATGTTCTAAAAAAGCATGGATGTTTGGAGTTCTATGAAATTGTAACACTTTACAATACAATTCCATTTGTAACATTAACTAAGGTTAATAAATGCTGTAGAAGTATTGTATACATTTTAAATTGAGTTTTTTTTTTTTTTTGATCTGTTAAACTTAATGCACTATGAACTAACATGAATGATCAAGGTACAATTGTAATGCTCAAATATTAATACATGCTGTAAAATGTATATTGCATAATGCATATCGTTCATGCAAGCTAGCTAATAGATCCATGTTAACAAATGGGACTTGCAAAGTGTTACCTATAAAATGTACGCGTTTCTAGATTATAGCTAAAGAAACATTTATTTATAGTATTGTTTTAATGTTTAAATTATGTTCTGTAGAATTAGTTCTGTTAGAAAGTTCTCATTTTAATATATTCATATTTACATATGTATTTCATTTAGCACGTTCATGGTTTCAGCACTGTTTTACTTAGTGTTATGGTTTTATTTATTTATTTTAAGAACCATCGGTTGATTAATCGGTTATCGGCAAATGTGGTCCAACCTAGTTATCGGTATCGGTAAAATCCACTATCGGTCGACCTCTAGTCAAAATGATCCCCGCTTACACGGATATGCGAAAATGACTAAAAAGGCTGTATTATGAATGTAAGGCCAATAGTTGGCAAAGTCACTTTGTCAAGAAACGCTCTGCGCACACGTAAAACATGCATGAACATGTAATGCGCATGTAATTTCACAAATTCATTTTTTTGTTGTTTACATTGAGGCGATAAAGGATAAAGGCATCGTTTAAAAAAATAAATAAAATAAAATAAAAAAATAATAATTGTCAAGAGCATTTCTGAAGCCTAAAAGTGTTGCCATCTTGAACGAATTGTTCTTTTGAGCCAGTTCATTAATCAAACTGAATCGAACTTTAGTTCTGGGTTGACGCAAGATGCAAAAGCAGAAGTAGTATGTCTGACTAAAAAGGAACAGAACGAGACTGTTCAACCAGCTGTTGAAGTTTGCCGAGGATTACCGAGGATTCTGATGATTGAGTTGGCGACGCAAGTCTGAGGCACGTAGACTACTGGAAATATGCTTATTATGACTACTGTTATTAAATACAATTTTATTAAACCTGCAAAAACTTGGTTTATTTTTTCTATATAGGCTACTTTAAACATGTAACATATCCGTGTTTATGCGTTTCTGTAATGTGTGCTGTATGTGCGAAACTTTTAGGAAGATGTGAGCTACTCAATGTTGGTCAGTCGTATCCGACATAAAGGATCCACGAATTAAACTGTAAACACAAACACCATTAACTTAAGTGAACTGGTTTTATTAAATATGCCTTCATTTATATTAAAACGTGACATTTTTAAAATTAATTTTTTATACTAGGCTATGGTTTTGCATGTGCAGTTTATATTTTAAATCGAGTTTATAAGGACAATACACTAGGAGTTGATGTTTGCTTTACTCGTTCTATAGTATACTTTAGACATAAAGAACATCCCCGTTTGTTGATCAGTGCATGTAATGTGTGCTAGTTGTGCAATTTTCAGTCAAATCCGATAAATTAATTAACTGTGAACACAAACGCCACTAACTTAAGTGAATGAAAGGCAATGATCAGCTAAATGCACTCACGCAAATAACTTCATTCGATTGTTTCAATATGCATTGACACTGATTAGGCTACTTTATTTGAATGTTTCGTGAAATAACATGACACTGAGGAATGCATAAATGAAATGCATAGTGGCATCATTGCAGGATGGCATCAGGAACCTATGAATCGGCTTTTTGAACCGGTTCATTGAGCTGAACTGTCCGAAAGGAACCGGTTCGCGGAAATGAATCGGACTTTGCTAGGATCCCTAGTCACAGCACGTCACTCCCGGATAACTGAAAATGGGCAAAGAGGTGGGATGTGGGTGGAGCTGAGGTGCCTGGTTGCTGAAACCATGCCCGCCTAGCTCGACCATAGTGTCAATCCACCTGTCACTCAAGTAGCCACGCCCTTAACTATGCAGAAATTTAAGGCTTAATATAATTTAATGACTTATAAAAATAATCACCCCCCTCACAGTTGTCATGAAGAGCAAAATTAGCTATATAGACCAAAACCACTGTTTGTATCAGGCTGTAAACATGTTTTTTCTACTGTAAAGTTGGGCATTTTAACAGGGGAGATTTTAGACTGGACCCTTTTGGAGCCTGTCTCTAGTGGCCAGTCGATGAATTGCAGTTTAAGTCACTTCTGTGTTGGTTTTAAGAGAGACCGCGGGAGGTTGCTGCTTGGTGAGAACACCCTTTTTTTTCCTTTAACCATATCCCTTGATGGGCTCCGTAGTGTCACTGACCATTAGAAATGCTAAAATTAGCACTTTTAGACATACATTTGCAAACTTTCCTAAGCACTTCCCCTTGGGAGAATCCAAGATTCAAGATTCAAGTTTATTTGTCATTACACATGTACAAGTACAGTATAACGAAATGAAGTTTGGAGCAAGCCTCCGGGCCGCAGCCTTTTCAGGCGCCGCCACACGCTCTCCAGAAATACAAGAATGCAGTTTAGCAAGCATTACATAGCAAACACAACAAAACATAACACAGTACACGTAGTCACGTGATGGGATTTTTTGTATGGAGTGGGAGAGGAGATAGATAAGGACAGGCAGATGGATGGAGGGGGGCTGGGATCGGGATCGGGTGTGTATGGTGCGAGTGAGTCTGAGATTGTGTTGTGTGAGAATGTTAGCCATAACTTCAGATGTTTTCGAGTTCAGTTCTATGGTTTGTCCTTGAAGGGAGAAGTCCTCCAGAAGCAATCCATGCTGCTGTTTTGAAGTGCGTTCAACTTCAAGTGGACAAGGTACGTTTATTTGACCCTTTATTAGACCCTTGATTTAGACAGAGACTGAGTCTACAGGCAGTTCCATATATCACAATGCAACATGATTTTGATGTAATAACAGCAAGTTGCACACATTACACAATTCAAATGATAGAGAGAAAAGTAGTTTACAACTGTAAGTTAAGTTTCATCAACTAAGCAGTTTAGAAGAGTCATACTGAGATCAATTGGCATGTCTTAATAGCAGATTCCAAGGGCTTAGGGCATTCCATTCAAACATATTGCAAGGGTTCCACCTGGGCACTCATGCGACGTAAGCAATGACGAACATCCGAGTGAACAAGACAGGGAAGTTAGTGAGGGAAGGGCATAAAAAGAGGACTTAAATGTAGTCAAAGTGTCCAAATCCTTAAAGTTGGCATGAAATGTAAGTTGTGATAGTCTTTTCTTCCCTATTGTGACATCTATCCGAGATAAATTGTCAATTTTAAGAATTGTCAATTTTGATTTCATGGTGACAATAATTTGTTTATAATGTAAAACCTAACAAATGTATTTCTGTGAATATGAAGTGTATCATAGTGTTATATTTCTCTAAAATAAATGGCACTAGTTATGTTTTGGTATTCATGCAATGATATTTAGCCGCTTCATTTAATTGTATGAATACATTGACTGACTAATGCAATTTATAAGGCAACAAAAACACACTGTCGTTGATTTTTTTTTCAGCAGTGCACCCTTAGGGTACATTTACAAGACAACCTAGTACTAAAAAAAAAAAAAAAAAAAAAACATTTCCTTTGCATACTTTGTATACAGGTGACGTTATCAAAACGTTAGTTGGCGATGTCACATTGTAAAGAAACGCTATACACGCCTATAGACTGAACGCGCAATACGCATGAGCATGACGTCACCGTTTTCACAAATGCGCATTTTTGTTCTGTACATGGAGACTATTATATTATCGTTTTCAAAAACGTGCACTTTCAAAAGTTTGTTTCCAGGCCCCTAAAACGCTGTTGTCATGCAAATGAATGGCGCGGAAACGTGTAAAAAAGTTTTCAGTTTTTCGTTGAAAAAAGTGTCGTGCAAAATGTCCTTTTGATGATGAGATTTTCTCCATTCAAGTATTTACAAGTTTTATTTGTTAAAAGTGAATAGGTGAAATGCCAACACATAAAAGCTAAACTATGACTATGAATGAGTATTAAATATTGGCTTGAGGCAATAAAGGGTTTGCAAGAGCTGTCACAGGTGTATGGAAGAGACGGGGCGTGTACTGGCAAGTTTTGACGCTCAAAAACACTCTTCTCAAATGCAATGACTTGACTTCTCCAAATGTTCCTTTGTAGTGTCACTGCAGCTATGCATGGAGTTAGTGACTTTTAGAAATTGTCTTGGTCCTGTTCAGGATGTCCTCAACTTTGAGTAAGAGAGATGGATGTGTTGGTAAAGACAAGAAGTGCGCGCAAAGAGCCCAAGGTAGGAGATTCCATAATGGTGTATATATATAATTTACAGATACAGTTCTTATAATGCATCATCTTTATACACTAAACAATTTTGGGTGGATGTTTTTATGATATCACCATATTCAGCATGTTTTAAACTGTGAGTTGCTCCGTTACATTACTAACATATATATATATATATATATATATATATATATATATATATATATATATATATATATATATATATACATATACATATACATATACATATATATACATATATATATATATATATATATATATATATATATATATATATATATATATATATATATTAATATTAGTTATTTTATATATTAAACACAATTTGATGGAAATGGAAATAAACATTCTGAAAAACAAGTCTTAAAGTTTCACATTCCAGTTTTGTTTTTGTTTTTTTAGACAAACTTCCTCATTTATTTCACTCAGTGCATGTCTCTTAAATTAAAGTGAACTTGCTTATACCTGTTCTCACCTGCTCTAAACCAGTTACAGTGTTCTGAAACGACAACATGTCAGTAACAGCACTTTAAAAGTTGACTCCAAACCCCTTGTTGATGTGTACCCATGCTCTTAGACACGCAAAGAAGCCTGAGTTTCATTTCTATGTTTACAGATGAGAAGCAGGCAGTCCAAGAGAGAACTTTTACCAAGTGGATAAATATGCATTTGAAGAGAGTGAGAATTGTCTTATTTCTACTGCAAGGCCAATCAACATATGATTTTCAAAATTATACCTTTGTGTACATGATATTTTCCATAAGTAGACCTATTAATGCAATAGAAGTATTGAATACGTCTTAAAGGTAGGGCAGGCAATTTTGAAGCAGCTAGCAATAGCAGATCCCACCCTCCCTTCAGAGTGTCTCTAAAGCCACGCCTTCTCCAAAACACATGAATGCACACAGAAGAGTTTGAAAAGCGACACGAGAGAGAGCGTTAACCCTTTCGGTACTTTTAAAGGGGTTAAATTTGTTAACTATAGCATGAAATAAATGATATTCCGATTGTCAAATATGGCAAGTGGATGTTTTCTTGTTTTAACACCTTTATAATGATTGCATTATTTGAGCTATATGTGCAATGGGCGCCGCTATTTTAGTTTGTGTCGCTGTTCAGAGAATCGGATCTATTCGACTTACAACATGTGGATTCGTCCACTCAAAATACATGAAAGTAAGTGGCCAGTGAACTGGGAGAAGAATAGAGTAAACTTAAAAGTTACTTACACAATGTGTATCTGATATGAATAACTTGTCTAATTATAATTTAAAGTATTGTTATTGCTGCTTCAACAGACATCAGCATGCATTTTACAAACTCTACATGTATTGTTTCGCTAGTACTTATGTGTATTTAAATGTCTGAAACCTAAAATAAACAATTATGTGGTTGAAAACACTGAACAGTTGATGTATATGACAAGCGCTGAGCGCCAGCCAACGTGCGAAAGCCCATTTGAATTTAGCAGTTGATCATGCGATGCACTGACCGTTCTAATCACACCGGTGTGATTGTATGTGTGAAAGGTTTAAATGACCTCATGTCTCAGAGCACATAACGTTACAATGATAATGAACGTAAACAACTTACAGAGCTCTGGTTGGACCACCTGACTGCTGCAGATTCCTTTCCGCGAGAGTTTTGATAGTGTTAACATAGAAACACATAAAAAAAGTCTGATAACGTGAACAGTTCCAGTTCTGCCCTGGTTGCCATCTCGTAATTACGGTTACAACAAGGCGTGAATTCATCATTATTCGTTATTTTGGTTCTGGAGAAACTGTAAAAGGCGGCTGCTGTTTGTTTTTGCCGCTGTCTGTCTGTCTCTGCATAGCCTTGCGGAACGCCCTAATGATGTGTGATGCTGCTCGAGCAGGTGCACAGAGGTTTGGAAGTACATACACTGACAGGCAGGTAGGACCGAATGCAATGATTGGACAAACATGTATTGGTCCTGAGACTTCCACAGACAATAACAATTGCCTATCCAACCTTTAAGGTGTTGTTTTGGTAAAAAAAAAAAAAAAAATGTATTGCTAATGATTGATCAGAAATGAACATACAGCACATTTAAAAATAGTCATCAGCTGTCATCTACAAAGTGCTATATTTAATTTAAGTGTCTCTCTGTGTTGTAGTGTGACCCACCTTTACAGGTTAATAAAGTATTCACTGATATTCAAGATGGAAAGATCCTCATGGCTCTTCTAGAGGAACTGTCAGGCTGTAATATGGTTTGTCATCGTATATTTGACTGAAAAGATCCAAAGTTTGCACACTATAAATATGTCATACATAAATGTGGCTTTCCTAAATACGTAAGAAGCATTTTTCTTGTGCTTTAGCTTGATAGATTCAGGTCACTTCCGCATCGCATCTTCAGACTAAACAATATTTCGAAGGTCTTGAATTTCCTCGAGGACAGAAATGTAAGTCCTGATTAAATGTGTTGTCCATGTCATGGTATGAAGCCCTGTACATCACATACATGGTGGGTGGAAAAGATATCATGGCCACAAATTAAGAATTCATTCCTACAATTTATTGATTAGTTCCCTCATTTTAGTTAACCTCATCCTCCCCAAAAAAAAAAAAAAAAAAAAAGTGTGCAAGTGGAGTGGTGCAAGACCCCATGACTTTTGTCGCGCTTGAACCGCAAATACACACCCAAAAATATTTACTGGATTCGAGGAGTTTTTGTGGTTGAAATTTTAAAAAGTAGCAAATCCTTCCCTTGTGGGTCAATTTGACCCCCATAGGAATTAATGGAATGCGAGGAATGCTTTAGTACACCTAAAAATTCTCAAAATTCAAACTAAAAATGCTAAAACTTTACCAAAAATGTTTGTATAATGTCTATATGTGTATTTGAAAGCATTCTGAAGAAAAAATACCTTAGGACCTAGCAGAACAGCTCATTTCATCCATATAGAGCTATAAGGCCATAGTGGCAAGAGTCATGAAATATCATGTTGAATTATTATTTTCCACAAGAGGTCAGCAAAAACACCCAATGTAAGATATTTTGAGCTGAATTAAAAGGGTTATGCATGGAAGTGTGAGTTATTTTGA